>OX411310.1:65165639-65623054 GCA_948150685.1 Rhaphigaster nebulosa | reverse complement strand
CGAGCTTTCTTCTTAAATTTTGTGAGTTACTCGTAAATATTTAAGGAAAGTGGTTACTGTGGATTTACAGAATATTATTCACATTATAGAAATTTAAATGATGTAAATAAACATATTAAAAGGTCGGGATGTTCCAGCATATTGGGATTTCGGAGAAAAGAGGATTCAAAGGGTAGGTCGGCCATCCTGCTTAATTTATGGAGTAGGCCAGCGCCCCTTAGGGAAAAAAAAGAAAATAAAAAGCTAAATAATTATTAATATTGTTTAGAAACACAAAAAATGACTACAATTGAAAATGAATGAATTAACTCTAAGTAAAAATATAACTTATATCATGATAACACTACACAAGCTCTCCAGATGGTCATTGATTTCGGTATCTAAGCAACCCCTAACACTTATTCATAAGTATTTGGTTCGATACTAAGTTGTATGACAATATTAATTTTATTAAGCTCGTTAATTACATTGGTAACTAAATGATATTTTGTACATTAAAAACAGTACTAAAAAACCTTTCGCTTATAGTTGGTTTCTCTTGTCTTTTTCAGATACCAATTAATCACCATGAGTGAGTATCATGAGACATGTAAAAGACCTAAGCGAATATATGAAAGCCCAATTTCAAAAACGGGTCTAAGAAAAAAAAAATTAGATGTTGATTTAAGTCTTTTTGTTTTGCCAAAGAAACAAATTGAAAAACCTGAGCTATATTACCAGAATAAACCCTTTCCTTCGACCTCTGCGGTGGTGGAAGCAGCTAAACGAAAAAAGAGCTCAAAAGAAGTAAGTATACATATGCTTTTTGATTTTAACAACATATATTTCACACTGTTTTCTTAAATATTTTCAGAAGGCAATTTTTTTGTGACTATGTTTTAATTATAATCACCAATGCACAACCATATTAATACCTATATAATATTGTGAAATTACAGATACATTTATAAAACAAATCGTGATGTTCATCTTCTGATAGTCCCCATTTTATGCATTAATGTTTATTATTATTTACGACTTTAGAAATTTCAATAATTATGAGTTAATTAATGATAATTTCACAATTCCGTTAATAATAAAGCGTAAATTCGGTTCAATCACAGATAAATAGCAATAAATCTCATCTCAAAAATTGCAGTTGATCACTATGACCTCTAAACTGCCGAGATACAAACTTCATTTCAATGGTGAACCTTTTCAAAAATCTCCTTCATTTGATTCCTGTAAATAAATGAATGAAGCATTCCTTTTTTAATTTCTAAATCTATGAGATTTTAAAATTATTAATCACAAAAATGTTATTTATCCGAATTTCTCGAAAATTTTTAGTAGCTTGGCACCGGTCGGTAAATATCTTCTTAAATTATATCTTGAATCAGTAAGTGAAGTAAACAATGTTTTTTATTTGGTGTTTAATATCCTTACCAACTCCAATTAAGACAGACAGGACAGGTTATCGTACAGGCTACCAACCTAGAGCTAAAAAATCGTGTTTTCTGTAGTGAATCACATAAGGTATAATAATAATATAATATTAATAATAAAAATGAGCATGTACTCATTCCTCGAAAAACTGAGCAGGTCCTCTGGTTCTGTGTGAATAAATAGAAGTACTTAAATACTCTATTATTTCTTTAAAACCGATTTTCGTTCAAAACTAATTTTCTTTATTATTATTTAACAATCCTTTTAATTATTATTTTACTAACAATAAGTGTCTGGAGCACGTGCTCCACAGATATGGACTGATTATTAATTCAGAGTACCTACTCATCTTTCTAAGTGAATAAAATGTGAGAATGTAATATAACTGAGCAAGAACTCAGTAAAATGTCGATCTAATTTTTAGTAGACACAACATAGAATGCATAAATGAATATCTTAATATTTTATTGGGAACAAAATTATAAGCCTGGGAGGAGAGGTTCCAGAAAGATGTTTCATTATTTATCCAGAGAGCCCAATATGCGTCCTTGCCCCGGGGCCTCTAAATATCCAGTAACACCTTGCAAGTATACTAAATATTTTTATTTTACCAACTATAGTATGAATATTTTCCTTAACTCTCTTGGATTTGAATCCTTGAGAGAGAGAGAGAGTATTGCAATTGCGAAAATTTTCGAATTCGAGTTTTCAAAGGAAACGTTTTAAGATTTCAAATAACCAAGTCTCAGAAAATGGTCTGTGCGTGTGTGTGTATATGAACAAACTAGAACAAAAAAGAAAAGTGAAAAACTGAAGTTTTGTATTTAAGATAGGTATATGTCTGGGATGTCATCGTTTGTTAGCACATTTTCGCTGAAATCGACTCACCAGAAGTGCCACTTTATACCATGAATTTTACACTTCTTTACAATTTCCTCAAAAACCACTTCAAAGATTTTGATGAAACTTGCTTAAAGTCTTCTCCACAAAGTCCTTTAACTTTTCATTTATATACGACATCACCGAGAAAATGCAGAGGATAGAGTTATGAAGAAAAGAAAATTTCATTTTGTGTATAACTCAAGAAGTATAGATTTTATGATAAATTATATATATAAGGCGATTAAATTCTCTAAAAAAAAATAAATAAAAAAAAATAAATAAATAAAAAAAAAAAATTATCTAAAGCGGACCATTATTAGCAAATATACAGCGTATTGAACTACAAGTGTTTGTGGCCTGCCTAACTCAAAAGCGAAATGTTGTACGGAACTGAAATTACGTTTTAAAGATAAGTATATCTGTGGGATATTACAGCAACATTTTCACCAAAATCAATTAACCGGAAGTACCATTTTATATAAATGATTTTACAATTTTCACGAAAAAGGCTCTAACAATTTTGATTAAACTCGTTATATCAATGTAAAATTAAATACTCTGTAATATTACCTAGGTTTTATCCTCATTGAAATAGACTGACAGGGCTTAATTGCTAAATTTTCAATATGGCTTCCTGTAAAGTACCATTAATTTTCTTTATTTGGAATAATTAAGTATTAGAAAATAGGTAAATATAAAGTATGAAAGAATTTGAAGATTAACTAAAGGAGAAAAAAGGAAAAATATTATCCCATGTTGAAAATAAATTTACGGAAATAAGAGCAGTAATATGTGTTGGAAAGTTGAAGATTAATTAAAAATTAATATACAACCTATAAACAGTATAAACATTGTTCTGGTTGATAATTCATACTTTTATGGAATTTAAATGAAATTTCAATAAAAATCAAATAGAAATATTTAAAATTTATTTTAAGCTTAATAAAGCAAAAGAATAGTAACCCTCTCAACACCATTTTGATAGTAAGCAAATTCACTTTCAATTTTAAGATTACCAAATTTCTAAATAATTTTTATTTGATAAAAATCTACAATTTTTTTTTGGTTAATTCAGAAAAAATCTGCTTACTAATAATTCTTATATATATCAATATTTTCAGTATTTCCCTTTGTTTTTAATTGATATTAGATAAGTTTAAGAAAATATAGTGTTATATATCACAACTTGGTGATTTTTTACGATTTTTCAAAACTATTCTCAAAATTATAATTTTTTTACGTATCTCAATATATACATAACAAATTGGATATTTGGAATCTTAAAATTTTAGTTTTGTTTCTAGTTTTTACTACGTACAGTTTCAAACTATGAATCAATTTTTACGCTTTTGACGAAGCTTAACGCGTATTTCGCTATAGAAATTTTTTCAATAGGTAGATTACAAAAAAAAAAATTGTCACAGAAAAATAGTCGAATGCTTAAATTAAGGTTTTCAGTAAGAAAACCATAATGAAGTGCTCTGCCCACAAGCGAGAAATAGCTTACAAATGTGTTTGTGTGGAATGTTTTTTTTCCTTTTATTTGATATATGAAATTATGTAATATGATACCTACTGTTAAAATGGTAAACTAGAATGTCTGAGAAAATGGAATCGATATTAAAAATAAGGAGAAATTCTGCCCCGAAACGCGATACACCTATTTTTTTTAAAATAATTATTACTGAACAATTAACTAAACCTTTGACGAGTGCACCTCTTGAAGAGGATGACTGATTTTATTGCTTTTCTTTTTTGTTTTGTAGGGCTTTGGTACCCCTTGCCTGTGTACCAAATCGGACACTCTATGGGAAATAGCTGAAAAACATGTTTTGGTATAGACTGTAGCTCGAAAACGGCCCTAACGCTTTTAATGAATCTTGCCTAAATTATTTTATTTGAATTTTAAATTATTTAATAACTTCTTATTGTTGATTTTATCCCTATTTCAGTTTTTATTTGTTTTCTTATTTTAGCATACTATTTTAAGATTCCCAGTGAGTGGTGATACGGTCTATATATCGTGACTACCCTCGGCGTAAAGAAGCATATGAAATATAATTATTATTGGAGACCTACCATGGCTAGGTTGTATTTGATTTTGAATATACAGAATCTCCCTCTACCTCAAATTGCCTAAATTATTTTCCTGGAAGTCCTAGGAATTTAATCTCAAAAAGATTGATAATGTCTCTTTCCCAATCGAATCATCTTTTTACATATGATAAATTTACTTTAATTTATAAATGGGGTTGCGATGGCTCTTCAGGTCATAGTATTTATAAATAGATGTTTTAAGTCGGAGCTGGAACCGATGAATCGTTGTATATGGTTTCCTTAGTGCCATTGCAACTATTGCATTTGAAAAGTGAAAGCCAACGAAATCTTCCCAAGTGGGAAAATAGCCATCCTTCATCTACCAAATTTTGTAGACCAATTACTTTTGTATTTTCCAATGAAACTGTACAGAAAATAGTAACCGAAGTAAATAATGTTCAACAAAAAATTGTCGAACTAAAATCCTCAGAAATCGAAGTAAACAATATTGTTGTTTTTCAAGTGAGCCATCAGCTTCATTTAATCATACTGGTTGGGAAAGCACAACATGCTATATTGGGTACCTTCGTCAGCCACTTGCTCCATTTGTGGCTTTAAACCTTACGATATGAACGATTTATCCCATGTGAAAAATCTAGAAATACCTCCAAATACAACTACATATGGGCTTTCCACTTTACATGCGTGGATACGACTAGACTTTAAAAAGTGGAGAGCAAATGATAGAATAAAAATATCTGAAAGGAAAAAAAAAAAACAGTTCAAAATGCTTGAAAACAGAGCTTGGCCTGACGATGGATGTACCAAAGCAAGGGTTTGATACTTCTAATGACGGAAATACAGCTTGGCGATTTTTTCGAAACTGGGGTGTTGTTTCCAAAATTATTGAGATTGATCCTCAACTTATAAAAAAATTCTCGATAATACTAAAGGCTCTTTGGTGTGAAATAATTGTTGACCCACCTAAATTTGAACAATTTTATTATGAAATGGCTAAATTGTTTGTTTTAGTATACCTGTGGTTTTACAAACCACTGAACACTGAAAAACACAAAACACTGATGCCTGGGGCTATTATTTTGGAATCAACATCCCTACCAATTGGAATGATGTCTAAAGATGCTCAAATGTTTCGAAATAAAAATTTATAAAGATTGCCAGGAAATGCTTTTGTAGAAAGATATTATAAATAATTTATTGGTATCATCAGATCCAGTTATTTTAAGAATCAGTACTGAATGGGATAAACCTTCATTTCCACATGGAGCAGAAGAAAAAACCTCCTAAAAGTACCAGGAATGAAAGAAACTATGGAGATGGATGAGTTGCTGTACACAGAGATTTCAGATATTTTATTTTATCGTTTTAATAGTATCACAAATGATAATCAGATGTATTAAAATGCAAAAAATAAAAAATTAAATAAATACTAAATTAAAGGTTTGGTGAAGTTATAATAATTTTTTTTAAATAGGTGTCTCGCGTTTCGGGGCAGAATTTCTCCTTATTTTTAATATTCATTCAATCTTATCAGACATTCTAGTTTATCATTTTAACAGTAGGTATCACATTACGTAATTGCATATATCTATATATATATATATATATATATATATATATATATATATATATATATATATAACCTCGCGCGGATCTCATTACCGCGTAGGGGAGCGTCCCACGGGTGGCGGATGTGGGAATGGTCGGTGGAAATTCCTTGGAAGTTCCTCCCGGCTAAGTCCGATGGACTCGCTGACCAACAATGAGAGCGCCCCTCCAGGCTTGCTGGAGGGTGTGACGTAGGTTTGAACGCCCTACTCACATATTTTTAGTTCACAAAATGCCACAAAAAGTCATGGATCTCTCTGAGGTAAAACGCTCATTATCCGGAAGTAAACTAGTCCCCCGTTCGGGTCTCCGGGTGGGGACTGCTTCAGGGGATTCATGGCGCAAGTTGAAAATTAGAGATTTAGGTATAGGGACGTGGAACGTAAGAAGTTTGAATACAGCGGGTGGGTTAAAATCGGTGGCAAACGAGGTTAAGAGATACAATGTAGATATCGTGGCACTGCAAGAGGTTGGGTGGCCAGGGGAGGGTTCGTTAACAGAAGGGAACTATTCTATTTGGTACGGTGGGAGCGGTAATTATTGTTTAGGTACTGGATTTCTAATAAGGAATAGATTGCTCTCCGCCTTGAGGGACGTAAAATTTTTTAGTGATAGGATATCTGTGGCCATATTTCAGGGGCGGTGGTTTAAAATCGCGCTGATAAACATACATTCCCCTACCGAAGACAGTGATGATGAAGTTAAATGCGAATTTTATGATAAACTAGAGTGGGTATATGATAAACTACCTCGAAACTGCATGAAAATAATATTAGGGGACGCAAACGCAAAGGTGGGAAGGGAAGAAGTATACTATCCGACGATCGGTAAAGAAAGTTTGCACGAACATAGCAATGATAATGGGATCCGTCTAATAAACTTTGCTATCTCGAAAAACCTAACAATCAAAAGTACTACGTTTAAACATAGGGATATTCATAAGTATACGTGGACATCGCCGGATTCACAAACACGCAATCAAATTGATCATGTTTTGATACAACAAAGATGGCAAAATAGTATAATTAACGTGAGGTCTTATCGTGGGGCAGAATGTGGGTCAGATCATGAATTAGTAATCGCGAAACTTCGACAAAAACTTAATATAAAAAAAAGGAAAGAAAGCCGTATTTGTTCCGAAAATTTTGATCTAGATAAATTGAAAAACCCTTCAATTAGAAATCAATTCGCGGTAGAAATCAAGAATAGGTTTGAAGCCTTGGAATCTTTAGATGAGGATCGCGAAGATGTAGACAAGCTATGGATCGGAATTAGGGATAATATTAAAGAGGTAAGTAATCTGTGTCTTGGAAAAAGGGACAATAAAAAGAATAAACCGTGGTTCGATAATGATTGTCTAAACTTGTGCGAAAAAAGAAGAGCCGCGAAACTAAAAGCTTTGAATAATCCAAGCGATAACAATGTTGCTAATTTCCGGGCCTTGATGAATGAAACGTCCAAATTCCTCAAAAATAAAAAACGAGAATATCTTAAAAACAAAATAATAGAGATAGAAACTAATAGAATTGAAAACAACGTAAGAGACATGTACAAGGGTATAAGCAGATCGCGCAAACAGTTTGAACCAGCAATGAATGGAATTAGAGATGAAAATAACAATATCTTGGCCGATCCGGGGGACATTGTGAATAAATTTAAAAAACACTTTGAAAGTATTTTGAATTCGGGAAATAATAATCAATCTCCTCCTTCTGAATATCAGAGTGCTGAACCGTTAATTGAAGAACCGAGTAAGGAGGAAGTCGAAATAGCCATCGGAAAATTAAAATCTCATAAAGCAGCGGGAATCGACAACATTTCCAGTGAAATAATAAAAGCGTGCGGTGAAGCTGGAGTTTCTAAAATACATTTTTTGGTTAAAAAGATCTGGGAAAATGAAAAAATGCCCGAAGAAATGAAAGAATCTATACTTATTCCGATTCACAAAAAAGGTCCGAGGACGGAGTGTAATAACTATCGCGGAATATCACTCCTCCCGATATGTTATAAAATATTCTCGTTGATCCTAACTAGTCGAATCACGGAATATGCCGAGGAAATTATCGGAGACTACCAATGTGGTTTTAGACGGAACCGATCAACTATCGATCAAATATTTTCCTTACGGCAAATATTAGAAAAAAAATTAGAATTCAACGGTGTAGTTCATCAGCTTTTTGTGGATATCAAAAAGGCTTATGATTCCATTGATCGCCGGAGACTGTATAACATTTTGATTGAGCAGGGAATACCGAAGAAGTTAGTAAATCTAGTAGGGATGTGCATGACCGAAACATTCAATAAAGTTAGAATAGGTAATTATTTTTCGGAGAAATTTGAAGTTCGCTCGGGGTTAAAACAAGGCGATTCCCTTTCACCTGTCCTATTTAATTTAGCATTAGAGTATGTCATTAGAAAGGTAATGCTTACCGAAAGGGGTTTAGATCTGGGTGGTAGAATATCCGTGCTGGGGTTTGCGGATGATTTGGTATTATTAAGTGAGGACGCGGAAACTATAAAACTGAATACAGCAACGTTGATGACAGCTGGGAAAGAGGTTGGCCTCAAAATAAATACGGATAAGACGAAATATATGGTTAGCAATAGAAACAGAGGCGATTTTGAGGATATAGATATAGGAGAAAATAGGTTTGAACACGTTGAGAAATTTAAGTATTTGGGGTCTGTGATTACTAGAAAAAACGAAATTCAAGAGGAAATAAAGGCGCGGTTAAAGGCGGGAAATGCTTGTTATTTTTCGGTGTCAACATTACTTAGGTCGCGCATTTTGTCCAGAAACTTAAAACTTAGAATATACAAAACTATTATCTTGCCTACAGTTCTGTATGGGTGTGAAACGTGGCCGCTAACCTTGAAGGACAAACAACGCCTTAAGGTAATCGAGAATAAGGTACTGCGTAAAATATTTGGTCCGAAAAAGGATGAGTCAACTGGAGAGTTTAGGAAATTACACAACGCGGAATTGCGGAGCATGCACCCTGTTAATATAATCGAAGTGATATCATCGCGACGGTTGAAATGGGCTTGCAAAGTTGTTGGGCTCAGTAACGAACGAA
The DNA here is from genome assembly GCA_948150685.1 of Rhaphigaster nebulosa. Classification (NCBI taxonomy): domain Eukaryota; kingdom Metazoa; phylum Arthropoda; class Insecta; order Hemiptera; family Pentatomidae; genus Rhaphigaster; species Rhaphigaster nebulosa. The sequence continues at coordinate 65,614,004 of OX411310.1, read as the reverse complement.
TTCCTAAAAAGTTAATAAACGCTGAGCTGACTGGTAAACGTCCGAGGGGTAGACTGAAACGTAGGTGGGAGGATAGTATTAAGAGTGATCTAATGAATTTGGGTTTGGAAGGTAGTCGGTGGACCGAGATTTGTAGACAGCGATTAGTGGTATCGGCATCGAACCTCCGGGTTCGCTAAGCCTTTTATTATTATTATATATATATATATAAAGAGAAGAGAAAGAAAAGATTTTATAGTCCTATTTACAAAGTTGAACAATGACGCATGTTAATTTTGAGACCGGTCTATTGTGGTACAGCAGACAATGTATGTTCATTATAATGAAATATCAAAAAATATATACCATATTTATTTGTGTTTATTTTATATTTTTAATTTTTTTTTTATAAATTAGAAAAAAAAGATTAGCCGAACTGATCAATGGTAAACAACTCTGTAATCGTCAACTGGTCTATTTAATTGCCTCATGGAATGTTTTGACTTCAAACAGATCTGGAGCAATGCAAGTGCATCTCGATATTTTTGACAACTATAAAATAGACCTAGCTGCCATCCAAGAGATCAGGTGGACGGAACAGAGTAGCTATAGAAAAGGGTTCTATACCATATGTTTCAGCTCTGATGACCGCCTCCATATATTTGTTAAAGCGTTTGCCGTTGGTAGGAGACTAGCTTATCAAATCATTAATTTTAAACCTATCTACTCAAGAATCTGCATGCTCCGACTAAAAAGGTATTTCTATAATATCTCCTTAATATGTGCTCATGCTCCAACTGAAGCATCAGAGGAAGATGTGAAGGACTCCTTCTACGAAAACTTCGAAAGATGCCTGAATAGTTGCCCTAGGTATAACATAAAAATTGTACTTGTAGACTATAATGCATAAATTGGCAAACATGATACGAGTCGGCCAACAATAGGTCTTCATAACCTATATGAAACATGAAATTATTAAGTTTCTACAGGAACTTAAGACAGATATTTGGAGAGAAGAAATGTTACCGCCTGAATAGAAGAATACTGTGATTTGTCCGATACTTTAGAAATTATTATATATATATATATATATATATATATATATATATATATATATATATATATATATATATATATATATCATAATTATGTAATAATTACCGAGGCATCTCACTCATTCTATGCCCATACAAAATCTTTTCTATTATTTTATTGAGCAGGTTCCTTCCACATGTCGCCGAATGCAAACTGAGGAGACATCAGTTTGCGTTCCGAAAAGTTAAGCCACCTACTGATCCAATCTTCACTCTACGCATTCTGTTAGAGATAGAAAAGGAATATCAGATCCCTACAGATCATCTGTTCATAGATTTCCAACAGGCATATGATTCTGTAAACAGAGTTGAGGCTTGCTAAGCGATGATGGATATTAATATCCTCTTAAAATTGGTTTGCCTCGTAATGATGACGATGGAGGACAACGTATGTTTTGTGTGGATGCATGGGAAAGAGGATTTTCCACTGAAACAAGAGTCAGACAGGGTGATAGTCTTGCTTGTCTGATATTTAACTCATTTCTCATCTCTCAGAGAAGAGTGGCGATCTATGCTGGGGCGGCTTTGACTCAACAGCTGGTCTGGGTCGTAACGCCAGATAATGATGATAATAAAATAAAACTGTTTAAATCGAAGTTAACAACTGGCTTATAGCCGGAACAGTAGCGTGTGAATAGGGTAGTTTTATTATCCAAATAAAGTAACTGTATAAGTAGTCAATATAAAGGTTTTATCAATTACAAAGATTTGATCTATCGAATATAGAAAAGAAAAATTAATAATAATTATTATTGCAGTTAGTTGCAGATAAAATTAATAGAAAACAATCTTGAATAAGGGAGGAACTTATATCAGTCGAAAATACAGGATATTTTTTTCTTACATTGAGATAATACGATGTGAAAATTAAGAACATAAGAATACATACATATTTACTTCCGTCCGTCATTTTCATCACACGATCAAATACGAATTATTTAAACCAGTAAATATCATTTCTTGAAAAATTTTAAAACTCAACAGACCAAAAATTGATGCCTAATTAATTAATCCTATGTTAATTAGGACCTTTGAGCCATCTAAATATAAAATGAATCTTTCTATTTGCTTATAAACACTTAAAGAGTCCGCGGAACAAGTGTCACATTCTTTCCAAAATGGAGTTATACACATGTATATGCTCAGGTCGTTCAGTAGAATACGATGACAATTAGAAACAATCGAAAATATGGATAGTCGGTATGTTAGTAGCCTTTGAAGAAAGGAGTAGTTCCAAATTTTAAAAGTTGGTTTTATCGAAATACATCACGGGTCTCTTCCCATTATGTTTTTAATTTTGATCCTCTGTACCTACATACTAAAATTCAATTTAATTTTAAATTGTAAATTCATTTATTTTCTTACTTTTTTATGATAGTTATTTCTATCGTAATACGATTGTTAAGATAATATTACTATTAATACCTTATAATTGTTTACTTCGTGTTCAGAAATCATTACTGTTTGTTTTAAGAATTTCTGTTTTTTCCCATCTTTAAGGTTTCAACACATTAATTTAAGTTAAAATCATGAAGGACTGCAGTGGCGTACGCAGGGGAGTATCAAGAGGACATATCCCTTCTCCCCCCGAAATTGTTGAAAAAATATGATTTTCATACCCACCAACTTAAGTTTTCTATTTTTAATAATAATTTCTGATCCAATTTTCATTCTTATCATTAAAACTTACGCGTAATAAGGCGATTATAGACACTTAATTGATTATTTGTCTTCTTATTAAATCCTTCCGCGAAAAAAAATCTTACGCGCCTGATGGACTGTGCGGTAGGGTCAATCTGTGGAGAAAAAGTAGTTGATTTAATGGATACATGATTACTAAATGCTTAAAGAAAAAACTTCTATATTTAATTTATGTATCTTATTATGTATTATTTATCTGAATCTTAGCAATGTTTTGAATTTATTATTTATATGCTAATATATTTATAATTTATATTAATAAACTATAATTAAATAATTTTCAGTCATTGAAAAAATCATATACACAATTAAGAAAAGAAAGGGAAGCATTCCGAAGAAAATTAGCCGAACTGATTCTTATTACAGAAGATGAAAGAAACTCAACTGCCACTGAATTCCCTTCTAAATATGAAAAACAATTTCTTCGGTACCATTATTATATCAAGTATGGTTCAGATACAATGCTTATTTCCCCAATGTCAAAGAGGTGGATTAAAAACATTCTAAAATTAGTGCCTGAAAAAATAAAACATAATGAAGACAAATTGGATTTTCTTTTTAAGGAAATACAGGTGACTCTAAATTGGTTTTCAATTTATTTTTATGGATTAAATTTGTATTGTATTCATTAATAATTCAATAGGTGCTTTTTAAAATCTCCAGTTAATTCTTAGAATTTGAGATAATACTTAGATTTCTAGGATTTCTGAACAGAATTTCCTTAGGTTATTTTACACCTATTTTATTCCAACTAAATTATGAACATTATATTAAAACATATGCATTACAAAATTTCTTCTAGACCGATTTGATGAGCCTTAGTTCTGTCTAAACTAAGTAAATGTGGTGAATAAAAAAAAAAACACAAGTTGTGTGTATCATTATGAATAACCACTCTTTAACTATCCTCTTAATTTTAAATATCAAGATTGTGAAGCTGTCTTGGTCTCTTCAGATTGCTTTCTATATTCATTTCAAGATGCATATTGATATCATTGGTTGTATATTTCTTAGAAAGAAAGAATGATTTGAGTTATTCTTCATTACTTGAAGATCTTGAGATGAACTTTTTTGTTGGATTTTTTAGTAGGTATTTGTTAATAGTAATGCAGAAGCATTCTTAAATTGCAGCAGTGATAATAAGACATAGTGTTGTATTAGAAATAGTCAGAAATAAAAGTGATACAGTTATGGTTGCCTGTTAAATGTTATGATCTTCTAAAGAACTGTTTATTAACCTGTGAGTTATTGTATATATCATTTAAAAAAACTGAATTTAACTTTTATTTATTTTTTAGATACTGTTTACTGTGTTTCAGTTTTATATTTGTATTAAATAACTTAATTTTTTTGTCTCAACATCTAATCCTAGTTATTGAGTACTCAACCATATATGCTCTGCAATCCATGAAGCAATATCAACATTATTTATCAGTTAATACTGGTTCATCTTCATCATTTGTTCTGTTTCATCCATCTTTCTTTTGTTTTTATGGTTCTGTAAACACAACTTTGAACTTGCTATTGAAACACTTGCTCTTATCCAGTGGTGTATGTAGGAGAGGGGATCTGAGGATATATCTTTCCCTTAAATGTTCGAAAAAATATAATTTTCATACCCACCAATATAAGATTTTTGGTTATTTTTACAATAGTTTTTTTATCTAATTTTCATGCTTATCTTTTAAAATTACGCCAAATTTGGCAATCATAAACATTTAGGTGATTATTTGCCTTCTTCTTATTAAATCCTCCACTTCCTCCCCCCCCAAAAAAAAAAATTCTGCATATGCCCCTACTCTTTTATCTTTCATTCGTATCCAGTTTAGTAAGTTATTCAGATCTCTGATCATTTGATTATTGGGTACTAAACATGACTTCATCATGGCTAAGATAAATGCTATATGCTCAAATGAGGCTGGTCTGCTTTTAATTCAACTGATTTTAGTAGCTCTTTCGAGTGATTCCCTTTCATACTCCATATTCACTATGATACCTATTCCTGTAAGAGCTGATTCCAGTATGGGGTTTATTTATTGTGGTGTCCCTTTATATCTCCCAACAATATCATTATTCACATATGACAATAGATATTGAAACTATTGAATATTGGTGGATGTCACCATTCTTACAGTCTCTCAGATGCTTATTTCTGGCATTCATAAAGGCTTTAGATAGATCTAAATCATAGTGCATTTACATTGAAACTGCAATATCTGATCCTTGATGAGTAGTTGATGATATCAGTAGAACTAATAATCTCAATAATATGTTATGTGATCACGGCCAACTGTTTAAACCAATGTATCATTGGTCTATAAATTATTCTAATTTTTAATAATATACATCAGTCCCTGGAATAAAAAAAAATATTTTTATTTACTTTCACTGTATTTAAGCTTTGCTCTTATCGGCTATTGCAGGTTTAACATTAACACCCTCCCAACTGCATTCCTATTTTAAGTTTTTAAAGTATCGCCTATCACAACTCCAGTATAAATGCACCTTTCAATTCCCTGTTTTTCTCATGGCAAACTAATTTGAAAAATGCATGGTTTCACAATGAAAACCATCTTGAATTCTATCATTGCTTATGCCAATAAATAATATTCTTTTATTAATACTGCATCTAATCTAAGTTATTCTAAATTGTGATATTAGTCTTCGATATTTACTATTTACTCAACTGTTCACAATTTTTATGTACAATGCAATTAACTTATGATTGCAATTAATTATTAGAAAGCTGTAATTGAAATAACTGAAAATACTTATAATAAAACAATATAAGTTTTATCTATATTTACAATTTTAGATTCCTGATAGATTTTTATTTTAAAATTTCATTATTGAACAAAATTCTAAAATAATTTAGTAATACCTGATTTTTAGGAGTTGTATGATTACACTGTAAAAAAATCTGTAATTGATTTTGTGCTCAGAGATCCTTCAGATGTCTTATTCTTTGAATCCAAGAATAAACATACTAAACAGGTTTTGGGAGATGTCGGTGATACAGCTATGAGGAATAGTTTTATGTCCGGCTCAAGAAAAATTCAAAGTGGTCTTCATGTTATAAACCCTTTTCTGGCGAAAGTACTTGACCTTTGGAATCATGAATATAGGTATTATAATTTCTTTATAAATATATATATATATATATATATATATATATATATATATATATATATATATATATATATATATATATTTTATTTCCTTTGTTCAGTAACCCTATTAGCAAGAAGTTTATTGCTCTTGAAAGTAAATTATCATAATTTAATACATACTATTTTAATAATGCAATTAATATTTATGGAATGAATATTTTTCAACTTATTCATCTTAAAAACATTGATCTGTGTTACTACCTTCTCCAAATAATTTTTTTTTAAATTCAATTAAAAAAAGATATGTTCAAGTTTCCCAAAATACTAATGAACTTTGCTAATAATGCTCAGTAAGTATCATTCCAAAGTTTTGAAAGTATGTTTAAGTAAATTGTTTTGAGTGGCAAACAACAGCCAGGGTTATTATTGCCCATGTGACAGGAGACTTTTATTGCATCATTACCATTATTAGTTATTATTACAATATGAATGGCATTCAGATCTGCGAAGTGAGACCAAATGTTCGCATGAATTAAATAGTTTTACACTTTTTTTTTTTCTTTTTGGCCACCTCACTGACCATATTCTCCTTTTAATTATTGGGTGTATAAAATATTTAAAATTTTGAATTTTAATATTTGTAATCATAGATTATTTTTTAAACAATCCTTTTATGATTTAGATATTCTTGTTTAAATTAAAAATGACCTCATGAATTTTAATCAAATTCAGTTTTAGGTAGATTTGGAAATAAATAAATAAAGCATCTCACTTTTTAAGAATTATCTTTAACATGAATGATAGTTTACACATTTTACTTAGATTTATATAGATTTAAATCTATATAAACCTACATTTTATGTAGATTTAAAAGTTTTGACTCATGGAATCTGACTTTCAGCTGAAAGTTCAGGAAAGAAAGTATGACATAGCGCTCAAAAAATAAAAATAAATAATGATAATTAAAAATTAAAGGAAAATGATAAATTTCATTATTTTTGTGTTTTTTAAATATTTCTAAGAGGAGTCAATCTTCTAAAACAGTTTCTCTAGATACCAAGATGAACAAAACTATAAAAGTCACCTAAGATCAGTCTTAATATACTCAGGTTATTACTATATCAATCTAAAAGAAATAGTTTTAAACCCAACTATCTTAGATTTTGTTGAAACTTAGTTTAACGATACTCTTTAAGAGCCTAATTTTTTTTGTTTTTTTGTTTCTTTGTCAAAGCCAGTAATGATGCTTAACTTAAACATTTTTATTGAATAATCAATGGTTGACCATAGAACTTATGAAGGAATGAGATGATCCAGGAGGTGGTCAAAAAGTGGAACACAAATAGTATAAACTATCCTTAATAAATAGTTTTTACTATTTGTGTTCCACTTTTTGACCGCCTTCCGGACCATCTCATTCCTTCTTAAACATTTTTAGTTTTGAATTTTGTTGAATTTCAGAAAAATTCTTAAGAAACATAAATTCAAATAAGATATATTTGACCTTAGTACTTTGTTGGTTCTTCATGTTGATTACCAAGAGAATTTCACTTAAGTTAGTAAATTTTCTGATGACTGGTCTATTATTTAAGAAATATATTATTTTCTATATTAATCTTAATACTAATTTTTTTTTTAATAGTAACCTCAGATTGGTTGATGTGAAGCAATTTAGAAAGCAAAAACACTCCTTCACTTTTGAGGAGTTCATGTTTACTGTAGCAGAACATGTTGCAAATTTAAAGAATCTTCTGGAGAACCAATGGCTTCCCAAACTTCAGGAACTATTTTTAAAAGTAAGATATGCCTTTCATTCAGTATCATTCTATTAAATATTACTGGCTGTAACTGTGTAATAAGGGCTGGCCGGTGGCGTGTGCGAAGTTTGCCAAGGATTAAAGCCGTTATTAAAAAGGTGCTTAAAACTTTTCAAAAATAGATGTTTAATTCTTATGTTCAAAATGAATGACAAATGACTTATTCAGATAAAGAAGTTGCTTTCCTGTGGTGTATATTTTGACAAATTTGTCATTTCAAGTCTCTAGTCTGTTTATGATGGCAATTCCTTCAATGAATAAGTCTTTTGAATTATTCAGTAGTGTCATGAAATAGAGATAGGTTGATACTAGAATTTCTTGTATCTGAATACAATTGATAGAGATACTTTTTTGTATCTGATCCTTTTTTATCCGATACTTTTGTATCAATGCGAGTATCTGTATCTACTGCTTCAGTATCTGATAAAAAGTATCCGATCGATACAGTCTAACCCATCAGAATCTTGGATCCTAACCCTACATTAATACTATACTACTGGTATCTGATTTTCCAGAATGTCAATTAGCTGCTTTACTTAGGGAATTGCTCCTGCAATTCATCGTTATTCTTTCTTAAGACTTTGTAAATTTAATTTTGTTTTAAAAAGTAAATATTCCCTCCAAAGAGTTTAATTTATAAATATTAAATGAACTAATTTGAAAATATAGTTTTTGGAAGGGAAATTGAAACATTCTTTTAGCTTGGTAAACTAACACACAATTCTTAGTTTAAAAAAGTTTTAATTGTTAATAGTCACTTTTAGGGCTGTGAAAAAATAATTTCTGTATCTACTTGAACTTAAGGACTGTAGAGAATTGTTTCACATTTTTAATCTTGAAAACTTTGATTAAATATTTGTTTTCAGCAATATATTTATATTTTTAAATAATTCATATGTTCCTCCTTCGTTTTATTAAGATTGACACTATACCTGTTATAACTGTAACTATACATTTTTTAAATTATGCTTAAAAATTATATTTTAGAATCTAATACAGAAACAAATTTTGTACTAAACAAATAAAATATATATAGTTACACACATTTAATAAATAGTTAATTCTCTTGTAAAAAAATTTCAGTCCTCATTTTGTTTGAAAAAGTAGATGTGAAAAATACATTCATATAAATATGTACATATTTGATATATCTACTCATTTTATTAAAATTGTTATGTTAGAAAAGTATTTCAATATTTTTTTTTATTACGTTAATACATTTTTTTAGTAAAAAATAATTCAAGTTTACTATTAATTGCCTTCCTTTATCCTATGATAGGTATCTGTTAAAAAAAAATACCATTTTTAAATGCTTTATTTTAATTTTGAATATTAAGTGGTAGTAAGTTGCAATGAATACGTCCTAACGGTTAGAATGGGTGGGCACTTCAAATATTACAGGATTCAATATCTGTATCATTAGCAGTCTGTATCTGATATGATCCAAGGTCAGGTACTCAGTTCTGTCTCAGATACAGCTGGTATCAACTGGTCCGACTCAGAAGTAGTATCCATTGAGTATCTGTATCCGGTTCATTTCGACTGTATCAACTCCTTGTATCAGATACTTTTCAGTTTGTGATGCAAAATATGTTATTAATACAACCTAACCCATCCCTATCGTGAAGCCATTTGAATTTTTATATAATATTAAAGAATGCGATGACATGATTGACAAAGTACTAAAAGAAAAATGTGAATCCTTAGAAAATGCATTAACTGATAGAGAAAATAAAGATATTAAAGCAGAAGAACTAGAAATAGAGCTGAAATTGCTTTAAAAAATTATGAGCATTAGTATGCTAGAGAGGATTTTGAAGTGGATTTATAACTGCAACTTAGAAGAACTTTTCCCAAATATACTAATAGCATTTAGAGTTTTACTGACTCTACCGGTTTCAGTTGCTAAGAGTGAGAGAACTTTTTCCAAATTGATAATAATTGAGAATCATCTGCTACTAAGTATGAATCAGGAAATATTGTATGGTTTGACAATTATTTTCTTAAAAAATGATGTCACACAATCAATTAATATTGATGAATTGTGGGTGGAATTTGCAAAAATGAAAGCCCCATGTGTTTCTTTCATAATATAAAATTAATATATTTACTAAACAATAAAAAATTATTTAATTAAGAAAAAATTCCCCATTATGGAAATAAATTTATCCATCCTAAGGGAAGGAATGTATGTGTATATCTAATTTAAAATATTGGTTGTTAGTGAAATTGGCGCCTGTGGATATTGAAACTTGGTGTAATAGTCGGATGCCTCCATCCCCCAATGGAACTTGGTACTCTTCTGACGATAAATTAATTTGTTTTTGTATGTTTACAAGCACAGATGTATGAGACAGAATGTATTTAAAAGGTGCTGTAACGTTTAGTAGAAGGCATCCAACTACTACACCAAGTTTCAATATTCATAAATGTCAACTTCACTAACAACCCACCAATGTATTCAAGTAGATATGCAAGTACATTCCTTCCTTTAGGACGGATAAGCTTGTTAAGAGGCAATTTAAAATATGTCTAATTTATTGTTATTGTTCATTTAAATATTTATGTGTGAATATTTCGTAATTGAATCGATTATCTTGTTAAAGGCAACACTGTCCACTGCCGCCTTTTGGCTGTTAGACGGTAACCTCCTCGGTTCATTCGGTGTGTGTATGTCAGTTGTTCGTTGTAACATGTTTTTACATTGAATAAAGTTTTATCTCCTTCGAGTGATGTTAATTACTTTTGCTACTTGTTATTTAATAGGTTATGGGCCCAGACGTGCGGTTAAACAGTGCGTGAGTACGAAGACAATTATACGACGGTTTTGTCGGAAGGAATTTCGGTACGGAGTAACGTTGGGTAGCGGGAACATGGAGAATCAAATGGTTAACAAGCTGAAGGGAGAAGCCAATTGGAATGTGTGGAAATTTCAAATTGTGGTTACTGCGGAATCGAGGGGCTACTTAGAAATATTGAATGGCGAAAAGAAAATTCCTGAAGAAGATGGAAAAGAGAAAACTTTCTGGAAGAGCCTCGACGCCAACGCAAGGGAACTGTTAGTTTCGCGTATGGAGGAGGAAGCTATGGTTCACATATTACACTGTAAAACATCGTTTGAAATGTGGAGTAAACTTCTCACATTCTATGAACAGAAGTCCGACATGTCTGTACATCAAATACATGAAAAATTCTTTAATTTTCAATATGCGGGAATTGGCATCGCCGTCCATATTTCGACCATCATGGATTTAGTGACTAAGTTAAAAAAAATCTATCCGAACGACAAATAATCACGAAAAAACTAATGTCACTGCCCAGGGAGTTTAAACATTTCATTTCATCATGGGAGTCTCTCAGCCCAGAATGCCAAACAATAAATGAATTGACTTCCAGGTTGATCATAGAGGAAAGCAGGTCAAGCTCAACCTCTCCTACAGGTAACCAAGCCTTTATTGCCTTTAATTAAACTTGTAATGTTGGCCATAAAAGTACGGCCGAAAAATGTTTTAAAAATAAGGAAGGTAAAAATAAATATAAATGTCACTTCTGCCATAAGCCGGGGCATTTTAAGAAAGATTGCTTTTTATTTAAAAAGAAAAACAAAGACAATAACATTTATAAAAATGCCTTTATTAGTAAGGCCTGTGTTGGCAATGTAATCCCAGATAAGGACCAATTTTATTTAGATAGTGGAGCAGGTGAACACATGTCCCCGTATAAGGAATTTTTTAGTGGCATGAGTCCTTCCTCATAGGAAATAAAATTAGGAGATGGGAGATTATTAAAGGTCCATAGTTGTGGTAATATTAATGTTCTATGCAAAATGGGAAATCAAACTATTCCTAATATTTTGAAAAATGTTTTATATTTCCCAGATCTACAGTTAAATCTTTTTTCTGTCTCCCTAGCTTTATCAAAGGGACACACAATGCAGGCAGACAACAATATTTGCAGATTAATTAAAAATGATACCGTTCAAGCTGAAGCTAATCGAGTCAGGCAGCTTTTTGTATTAAATATGGTTGTCGATACAAATGAAATGGCTGCAATTACTAGGTCTAAGGTTGATCTTGTGATGTGGCATAAAAGGTTGGCCCATCGAAATATTAAAAAGGTCAAAGAAATTTTATCAAAATTAAATATTGAATTGTTTGATGATGAAAGGTAATTTAACTGTGACTTGTGTATTCAAGGAAAACAACAACGGTCTAGTTTAGGAGGATCAAGATATTTTTACTTGCCAAGGATGATTTTTCTCATTTCAGATTTTGTTTCTTTTTAAAATCGAAAGATGTAGTTCCTGATCTGTTAAAAAAATGTATTAATATGGCTGAAAGGGACACAAACAAGGTCATAGCTGTTCGGTCTGATAACAACCGGAAAATTTTGAATAAACAGGTAACGGATTATCTCTCTTCATTGGGAATTAGACACCAACTTTCTGCACCATATTGTCCTGAACAGAATGGGAAGATTGGTAGGGAAATACAAACGATAGTGGAATTTGCTAGAACTATGCTGATTGAGTCAAAGTTGGACAAACGTTTTAGGCCGAGGCAGTCAACACTGCAGTCTATACAATAAACCTTACTGGCAACAGTTCTGTAAAGGGAAAAACTCCTTTATGAAATATGGTTCAAGAAGTCCATGAAGGTAGACCATCTAAGAGATTTCAGATCTTGGGCATTTGTTCACATACCTAATCAAAAACGGAAGAAACTAGACCCTAGAAGAAACTAGAAAAAGTAAAGAAGGAATTTTATAATGGCTGGAATTATAATGAAACGGACTCCAAGTCTTACAGAATTTATATTAAAGAATGAAAACAAGTAATTAATGCTCGGAATGTTGTGTTTCTTTAAGAGAAATCTAACAAACTCATTGGTGAATCAATAACAAAAAATCTTTGGCATGTGGAAACGGAGACTGAAGCTGGAAGATTTGAGAATGAAGAGAGGACATCATAACAGGAGGAGTTGAAGAAGAAGGCAACATCAATGGAAGAATTTTGACAAAAACAACCTGAAGAAAGAATTCAAGAATATGTCACCAGCAACCATTCAGAAGATTTTTATGGGTTTCCTTCTGATGAAGAGAATCATTGCCTAGAAGAGGAACTGGAAGAAGATGAACGAAATCCTAACGTAAATAATGAGAAGAAGCCAAAGGCAACAAAATCCTCCAAAATATTTGAATACTTTTGCCTTATCTGCCATTGATTTTGTTAAAGACATACCAACATCTTATGAAGACATAATGGGAAGAAGTGATGCAGATAAATGGTACAAAGCCTGCGACGAAGAAATGTCATCAATAATAAAAAACGAAACTTACACTTTAGAAGAGCTACCATCCGGAAAGAAAACTATCAGCTGCATGTGGTTATTTAGGATCAAGGAAAACAAAGAAGGACGGATATTTAAAGCAAGACTCGTTGCGAAAGGATGCTCCCAAACCAAAGGTGTAGACTACAATGAAGTGTATGCGCCAGTTGCTCAACTTACAACAGTAAGAATCCTAATTTCAATAATCAATAAAATGAATTATTTTACTGTATAAATGGATGTAAAGAATACATTTTTGCATGGGGACCTAAACGAAGAAATTTTTATTTTTCTATTACATTAGGAAGTCTTAAACAATTATTTATTAACACATAGCAATAATGACATTCCTTAAATTTTTTTCTTTCATTTATTACATCCACTTCATTCTGACCATATCTACTTTCGGGGTTGTTTCCCCATCTTCAGGATAAATTTCTATAAATTTAACCAAACAAAAAAAACGATATTATATCAACATTAACAATTAGATCTTTGCCTACAACATACAATACTTCACCTCATAGACTTTATTCATAAAATATTAATTAATGTAATGTGAAGTATTGTATGTTGTAGGTAAAGATGTAATTGTTAATGTGATATAATATCATTTGTTTTGTTTGGTTAAATTTATAGAAATTTATCCTGAAGATGGGGAAACAACCCCGAAACGTAGATACGGTCAGAACGAAGTTTATGTAAGAAATAAAAGAAAAAAGTGTAAGAAATGTCATTATTGCTATGAGTTAAAAAAGAAGAAAGTTTATGCTTCAACCTCCAGGTTATGTTAAAAATCCAAATCTTGTTTGTAGACTAAAAAAGAGTTTATACGGGCTCTGCCAAGCATCTAGGTCATGGAACGCTAAATTAAATGAAAAATTAAATAACTTGAAATTTAGACTTATCTTTTATTATATGTGGATGATTTAATTCTTACCGGAGACAACCAAGATTTAATTGAAGGTATAAAAATATCACTTATGTCACATTTTGTTACTAAAGATTTGGGACAGCCAAGTAATTTTCTTGGAATAGAAATCGAAAGAACACAACAAGAAATATATCTGAACCAGTCAGCTTATCTAAGGCGGATCCAGGATAAATTCGGAATGACTGATCGGTTGAGCCATACGCTAATAAAATCGTTACATATCTTCAAACGTACAGATTAAACAATTTTGATACAATATTTTCTTAGTGTTTTGAGCTCAAATTATTTCAAAACATTCATGGCATCTCATTGAGTGATTTGAGCCATCAAACTTCAATCAGTTGCACCTTTCATTCAAAAAATCGTTACATAGCTTTATGAAACGTTTCATAATCGGGTAATAAATGTAATATGCACTACATTATAGGATTAGTTTTATAGTTTTGTAAATAATACTATATTATAGTATTAGTTTTATTGTTTTGTAAATAATACTATTTTTAACCGACTTCAAAAAAGTAAGTTATCAGTTTGACGTTATGTTCTGTGTATGTCCAGGTATAATTTTGCCAGTCTTGAACCGATTTCTGTGATTATTTTTTTAATCCAAAGGATACACCTCCAGGATGGTCCCACATAAAGTTTAGGGATTTATCCTTCTATACCATCATGTTTATGCCAACTGTATATAAATTTTATTGGAATCCGATGAAAACTCTGTTTTTATGTATTTTCTCTCATAATTTTATCATTCTTGGACCACTTTCTTTTTTTTTAATCAAAATGGTAAACCTTGAGGGTTATTCCTTATAAATTTTTCTAGAAAACTGTTAAAGCTAGACTATTTTTTAGTTTCTCAAGTATATTCAATTTATATTTTATTACATATGATCATGAACTTATACCTGATATAACATGAAACAGCAACAAATAGTCGAGAATACTTAAAACATAAAATATTTTTTGAATATTGTTGGAGATAGATAAATGAACTTTTCAATGAGCAACAGCTAACCACTCACAATAATTACAATAGTTTAGTTTACAGGTACATTTCTAAATTTATTTGTTTTTTTCTTTTTAAATAAATAAATAGTAATTAATAAGCATAGGTTATTACTTGAAAAAAAAAGTGAATATAACAGTATTTATTTTATATTTATTATTATTATCTCCATTGACTCCTAGAGGAGCATAGGGCATCTACAAGTGCGTTCCATTTCTTTATTTTTGGTGCAATCACTTTCGTCTCTTGCCAAGTCTTGCCGGTCCACCCCATGTCCTTTTGTACCGATCTGCGCCACATCTCTCTTGGTCTTCCTCTTCTTCTATTCCATTGAAGAATTTATTTCTAGATGGCACTATCTGGTTTCCTTAATGTGTATCCTACCCACCTCCATTTCTTTTTTCTTATTTCCAGTTGTATAGGAAACTCAGTCGTACTCCACAGCTCCTCATTCTAGATCCTCTCTGGCCACCAGATCCCCAGGATTCTTTGCAAGCAGCGGTTGATGAAGGTCTGAATGGGTCGGGTAACGGTTTTGGTCACTTTCCATGTTTCACATCCATAGAGTAGAACTGACTTTACGTTGGTGTTGAATAGCCTTATTTTTGTTTTTTGGGGAGTTTCTTGTTCTTCCATATTGGATACAGCTGAATTAATGCCCCATTACCTTTTTTGGTTCAGCTTTTGACATCTTCCAACAAGCCCCCTTCTTTAGTGACCACACTTCCCAATTAGACTAATTATTTCATCTGATTTAAGGTCTTTTCTCTCAGAACAAGTGGGTTCCAATATCGCTCTTTCACTCGCATTTCTTTTGTTTTACCGATGTTGATCTGCAGTCCAACTCGGTTGGCGATTTGGCTTAGAGTATGTAACTTGTCCTGCAGATCACTGAACCGCTGTGCTAGAAGACATAGGCAATCAGCATAGTCGAGATCCTCCAGCCTCTCTCTTAGACCCCACTGGATTCCACGTCTTCGTCCCCCAAGCGTAGCTCTCATGATGCCGTCGAGAACAACGATGAAGAGAGTTGGAGAAAGCACACAACCTTGTTTTACACCAGTCTCGATTTTAATTGGGTTCGAAAGCAACCCCTCATGGATGACTCTGCATTCATATCCATCATATCAGCTCCTAAAAAGGTTGATTATCTTTTTAAGGATGTCTTATCTTTCGAGGATACTCAACATGATATCCTGGTTCACTGAGTCTAAGGATTTTTCAAAGCTATAAATGCAATGTATTTGTCACTCGACTCTCTGCTCCAGGATGATTCTCAGCGCTTTATGAGATCGCTGTAGTTGCATTTCTTCCTAAAACCTGCATGCTCCTTTCTTAATCGAGCCTCCAAAGCATGTTTAATCCTTATGAGGATTATGCGGTTTATCACCTTGCTCACAACTGGAAGCAATGTGAACCTAGTTCGTACACTTGGATACGTCTCCTTTCTTAGGTATCTTTGCAATCAGCCCCCTTTTCCATTCAGCCAGTAATTTTTCCTCCTGCCATATCTTCTTGAAGAGGGGTTCGATAATTCGAGCTAATGCTCGAGTGTTGACTTTCAAAACTTCAGCAGGTATGCCATCGATTCCAGGAGATTTTCCATTCTTCATTCCACCGAGGGCCACAGTGATCTCATCGAGTCTGGGCGGGGAATCGTCAACACTAGTGATGTTAAGAGCCGGCATACGGAAGTGAGGTTCTTCACTGCTCCTATTCAACATTACTGAGAAATGTTCTTCCCAATGCTTCAGCTGGTCCGCTTGAGTGGTAAGGAGTGTACCATTCTTGCTTTTAATTGGCTGGGTCTTTTGGAACTCTTCAAAAGAGTTTTTGTAATGCTGTATAGCTCCTTCACGCCCCCAATGCGCGCCTCCTCTACTCTTTGTGCATGGTCGTTGATCCACTGTTTCTGATCTCTCCGAGAACTCTTTTTTATCTGTCAGTTCGAGATATTATATTATTGTTGTGCAATTACTTTCTGCGATCTGGTTTTGCTTTGGTTGACCTTCTGCTTGAGCCGCTTTCTTATTTCTATCTCCTTCCAAGTTTTATTGGTCATCTATTCCTTCTACTGGGGGTTTTCATAGCCGAGACAAGTTTCGCCGACTTCCAGGATGCTTGATTTAATGGCCTCCCAGTGTCCGTTGATGGAGTCATCATCCCTCTCCAGCACTTGGAATTTGTTTCGCAGTTCCACTTTAAAATTCTATTTCTTCTCTGGGATTTTGAGTTTCCTCACATCCAGTCGCTTCATCCAAATCGTAAGTGTGTTTGTAACTGAGGTGATTTTCAGGTAGAATCTTGAAAGCATAAGATGGAGATCGCTTCCCAAGTCGGCTCCTCTCTTGTTCCTCATATCCAAAAGTGAACGTCTGAATTTCCTACTAATGGCGATGTGGTCTATCTGATTCTGGGTGCTGTGGTCTGGAGAAACCCTTATGACAGTCCTTATGGGGGAAGACATTGCCTCCTATAACAAGGTCATGTTCGGCGCAGAAGTTTTTGAACAGTTCTCTGTTTTCATTGGCCTACCCAATGCCATATATTCCCATTATGTGTTCTATTCCTTCATTATCAGCACCAATTTTAGGACTAATGTCTCCCATAACAATAACTATACCTCTTTATGGAGTGTTGTGGAGGGCATCTTTCAAGGCACGGTAAAATTCTACTTTGGCTTCCTCTTCAAAAGATTCGGTTGGAGCACAGCATTGCACAATGGTTATATTCCTAATATTTGTTTTGAAGTGGGCAGTTATCAATCTATCAGAAATAGGTCTCCAGTCCATAACTCCTCCTTGATGATTTTGAAAGTAGAATGCCTATCCCTGATCTATGTTCAGCTGTGTCAACCGACTGACCCGAATACAGTAGAATCCATCTCACTTCACTGAGTCCAAGTATGTCGATTCTATAACTTAACATTTCTACTGCGAAGCCATCAAGAGTGGAGCACAATTCTTGGTGGTCAACTATTAAGTTGTTCTAAGTTCTCTTCAAAATTCTCAAGTTGTCGAGCAGCTTGATACAAGACATCAAAAAATGTTGACTTATTGTACTGTTCAGGTTGATTTTGAATAGTTACTAATGTTACTTAATAATTTATTTTTTTAAGAAAAATTATTTCTATCTCTTTAGAAGTTCTAGTATACAGTTTTGAAGTCAGTTTTTTTTTGTTTTTCAAAAAAGTTTTTTTTTTTTTAATATTATTAATTTTATTGTTTTGTAAATAAGCAATTTTAAATTAATAAACTGTAATTTGTATAAAGTAGTTTTCATGTCCACTTGTATAAATGAGGTTGTAAACTGCAAATCTTCATACTTCCATTTTTATTTTTATGTTTTCACATATAATGTAAGTAGTTCAGCAGTCCACCAGTTGCTGGATTGATTTTTAAATCTAAAAAATAAAGACAGGGATGAACTTAAGAATCATTCTGACAGTTAGTTCATGCGAGTAATAATAACCATTGCTATCTTGATTTTAATAAGAACTGGAAGTAAAGAGTTTTGTAGTTCACACTCTCAAGTATATTTAACTCCTTTAATTTTTTTTTTTTCTGAAAGGCGCCATAACTTTTACACACATTCATTGGCACTGTGTGTATTATTTTTGTGTAAATTAACCAGGATTTTCCTTGAGGTTATTGCTACCAATATAATTTTACTTATTTTTGATAAATAACATATTGCTAGTTTTCTTTTTTTCTTTGTGAAGTTCCCCTTGTTACTATGGATTTCTTTTATCTGCAATTCTTTACCTTACTTCATTTGATTATAAAGTTGACCTTTGTTCTATCTATTGTTGTGTGTCTAGAAATAATTAATGAAATTCTAGTTATTTAAAAATTAATTGATACATTAAATATTTATCAATTTAGGTAAAGCATCAATGTGTTGAAAGATCAGAAAACATTTTATAACTGTTATAGTTTTCATTACTATATAATTACTAACTTAAAAATTGATGTATATTTCTGTTAACATTTATTTGTAAGAGAAAAAATATTGATAGGATGTCTATTGAACTCAGCTGATTATACATTTATGAGAACAGACATGCATAGTCATAATTTATATTATATTAAGTACTATAATATAAAAATTGCAAGAAGCAAATTTTTATTATGTTTAAGAAGTATTTATATTTTTTATTTCATTTTTTAGGAATATGGAAGTGGTAACATACCTTCACCAAACCAAAAAAAAACAATGCATCATTTTTATGAGTGCATTTCTACTTTAATGTCGTACCAGTTACAAATGCTGTGTCTCAATTCAATTGAGGATTATACAAATTTTATATGTGACATTGGAGTAAGTTATTGTTTTATTTATTTATTATAAACCATTTTAGGCTTTTCGACCATCTGGGTCATTTTTGCCCTGTATTACAATTTTAAAAATTTACAATATTGCAAATTAGAGAATTAAGTTTTATAAAATATTTTGCTTTGCTCAAGGAAAAACATTAAGTTGTTTATAGAATTATGATCTTTTTAAAACTCCTTAAAGCTTTTTGTTGGGAGATGGGTTTCCCAATGATACTGAAAGTTGTAACATTCATTCTGAATGTAAATCACTCCACAGGAAATGCCAAGTATATGGGGTAAGTCAAGTGTATCCTTTGTTTTTAACAGGATTTCACAAGATGTTTGGACTCTCTCGTCGAACATATGGCTCCACCGTCCTTGGGTTATTGTCTCTGATACCAGTCCAAGTCTTTTGCCATGACTTTTTATTTATTAGAGAGATGTGATTGAGTAGTGTGGTGTTGATAAATTGAATCTCTTTGATAGCTCTCTGCCATTTCATTACCTCCGATTACAACATTGCTTATATATATATATATATATATATATATATATATATATATATATATATATATATATATATATATAATAATTCCGTCTCTTTTCAGATGCGCTCGGTTATCCATCTAGGGTCTCGTACTCTTCATAAAATACGCTGTATCTTTGCTAATACTGGTCCGATTTTGATGATTCTTTTTTTGTTTTTTAGATAATTTAATAATCTTTCATACAATTCTATACATAATTTAATATAAATTGCATGCTTTTTAAGTTAAGCGCAAATAAAATATTCTTTTCATCATAACTTTTTTTGCTGCATTTCCTCGGTGATGTACTAGCTAAATGAAAAGTTAGAGGGCTGTAAGGAGAAGACATTAGGCAAGTTTCATCAAAATCGTAAAATCCAAGATATAATTGCCACTTCCTGTTAATCTAATGCGCTGTATCTTTGCTAATACCGGACTGATTTTGATGATTATATTTTTTTTTTTTAGATAATTTAATTATCTTTCATACAATTCTATACATAAATTACTATAAAATGCATGCTTTATAAGTTATGCGCAAATAAAATATTCTTTTCATCATAACTTTTTTCTCTCCATTTTCTCGTTGACATACTACATACATGAAAAGTTAAAGGGCTGTAAGGAGAAGACATTAGGCAAGTTTCATCAAAATCGTTAGAGCCATTTTCATGAAAATTGTAAAAAAGTGTAAAATCGACTATATAAAGTGGCACTTCCGGTTAGTCGATTTTAACAAAAAAGTTGTAACAAAAAAGTAACATCAAATGCATGTGCCTATCTTAAATATGTAATTTCAGTATGGTACAACTTTTCATTTTTTGAGCTAGACTTTTCACATACACACAAACCATTTTGCGAGACTTGGTTATTTGGACTCAAAATACCTTAAAACGTGTATTTCCGTTGAAAACTCGAATTCAAAAATTTTCACGATCGCAATACTTCCCCTTACTATATACTAAGCGTAGGTAAGGGAAAGTAAAAATGCAGCAATTTAAATGACATAAAAATATTAAATTATTAATCCATGAATCCAACCGAACAATATGTAATATGTAGCAATATGTAATTATTTAATAGATTAATTGATATCAGACAAAGGAGGACCATTATGTATAGTTCCAACCCAACCCTTTAATGATGTGAGCCAGGTATTGGAATAAATACTTGAAATGAGCAGACTGTGATGACTGATGGTCAGCTGCAAATTGCATATTTCACAGTTGGGAGATGTTTCTTTTGTAATAAAGAATCCATGCGTAAGCCCCGTATGACAAATTCTCAGTCTAGTGATGACAACCTCTTATCTTCTGCTGTTTTGGTTTGAGCTTTCCCATGATTTTATTTCTTTTTCTTTTTTATAATTTTTAATTTATTTTGTCCCTCGCAGGTTTTCTAAAGCTGGAGCCACGTCATCTTGGCCTGGTATTTTAGATATTTGCATATATCTGATGAAGTATGGATGTTGCTTACTTCCAGTGATGATAATGCTGCTTTTTTGGCAGCTTGGCTGGCCACTTCATTCCCTTTTATTCCAGTGTGCAACGGTATCCAAACAAGGACTATTTTTTTATTTAGGTTTATTATCATTGTTAAATAAGCTCAGGCTTTCTTTTTTTACAACGTTATTTGATTATACATTGTTGAATGTCATCATAGCAGATAAGGAGTCCGGACATGTAACAAAGTTTTCTTCATTACGCTGCATAATAAGGTGAAGTGCTGTACTAATAGCGTAGCATTCTGCGGTAAACTTGCTGGTTGTATGTGGGAGCTTGTATTTAATTATATTGGACTCAATAACTATGAAACATCATATATTAAATTTTGATTTGGAGCTATTTGTATAAATGTATTTGCTATTGCTGTGTTCGTCTTTAATTTTTTGGTATTCTGTTAAATACGTGATATCTGAAGTATTGTTTTTCTTGTATTAGCTGAGCATTTTGTCTAGTGTTGGTAGTTTAAGGTCATTGGTTGATGTTGGCAGATAACAGATTTCTTCTATGTATCTTCTTGCTCTGATTCCATTTGGAGCCTGCAGTCTTTGTTTTTCAGTGAATCTTCCCTCCCCCCCTCCTTACCTTTGGTTGGAAAATAAGTCTCCATGCTGGATTTTTAGTAATGAATTTTAGTTTTTCGATATATTCACATGCCAGTTGATGTCTTCTAATAGCTAGTAGAGCTAGACCAGCTTCTTCACATAGACTATTTACAGGACTAGTTCTGAAAGCTCCTGTTGCAAGACGGATACCTGCATGGTGGATTGAATCTAAAGTGGAAAGCTGTTTAAACTAGTTGATGGATATACAATGCTGCCATAATCTAATTTGGATGTTAACAAGTAGGCAGTTGTATACTTTTAGCGAGCTCGATCTATCGGCTCCCTAGGAGTATTCGGCAAGAACTATAAGTATACTTAGCCATTTTAGAGATTCTTTCTTTAACCATCTGATATGATCTTCCCAATCTAGTTTACAATTTAAGATTAATCCAAAAAATTTATTTTGGTTCTGAATTCGTGCATCTGTAGGCTAACACTGGAGGAAAGGTCGATGTTCTGAGTTTAGAGAAAAGTAGGCATTTTATTTTTTCTATAGAAAATTTTAATCCATACTGTTTGGACCATAATTCCAAATTTGACAAACAGTTCTTTCATCCTATTTTGGTCCCTGAATGGAAGTAGCAAAGCTAAGTTGTTAACATATAAAAAGGTTTGATAGATTTGAGAATCATATTTGTGATTTTGTTGATGGCTATAGCGAAAAGGGCACAGCTCAAAACACTTCCCTGAGTTATTCCGTTGGTCATTACTTTTACGGAAGATAGATGATTACCTATTCGTATTTGGAAGGTTCTTTTTCGGAGAAAGTTTTCTATTAGTATGATAAGACAACCTTTGAATCCCCATTCTCTTGACTGTTGTAGGACATATGCTTTTTCTATATCAAAGTAAATTCCTATGCACTCCTTCTCAGCAAAGAAATGCAGAATTTCGTATTCCATTGTTATCAGATGATCTATAATAGAGCGGCCTGTTCTAAATCTGCTTTGTGCTTCCGATATTAGTTATTTTCCTCCAGTACCCATGTGAGCTGTTTAAAAACCATTTTTTCCAACAGCTTACACATGCAACTTGTGAGTGTGATGGGCCGATAACTGGAAGGAAATTACTTATTTTTTCCAGGTTTCAGGATCGGGATAATAATTGATCTTCCTTCTCCAAATGTTAGAGAAGTCTCTTGTGCACCAAATATGATTGCACAGAGCAAGAAGCGTGCCCAGAGCCTGCTTAGGTAAATTTTTCAACATGTCATTGTGGATTTCATTAACTCCTGGTGAATAGTTCTGCTCTGGTGAAAGGAAGGTTGTAGGCTATTTCAGTTTGATTTTCAGTTGTTCTCCAAGTCAATGTAGACTGTGTTTGAGGAGAGTGTATATTTGAATAGAATTCCGCAAAGTGCTCAGTTAAAACATTGGGATTTTGTTCAACATGTTCATCAATTAAAAGTGCCGTCTGATAGTCTGGATATGTTCCTGAAATATTCCATATCTTTTTCCAGAAAAACCTAGGTGAAGTAGTGTTCAGAAATTGTTCCAGGATTGTTTCTTTTTGTTTTTAATTATTCTGCGAGACATGGAACGGTTCTTCTTATTTGTATTAAATTGCTTAGAGTAGGCTCCTTTTGAAATGCTTTAAGTGACCTTCTTCTTTTCTTAATTGCGAATTTACATTCATTGTCATATCAGGAGACACTTCTGCATGAATTAGTACAATTGGAACTTTTCGGAATTGTTTGATCTGCTGCTGCCTAAATTGCTGAAGTAATTTGATCATTTATTTTACTACTACTGCTAGTTGGTGGCATATCAAAGTCAGTTAGCATTATGTTGTTTTGAAAGATTGTTCAATCTGATTTATCTAAGATCTATTCAGGATGTTTAGTCATTTGGGTATTACTATGAAGGAAGCTGATGACTATAGGGAAATGATCGCTGGAATGTTGATCTTGATTAACTTGCTCACTTAAATTAGTAAAAATACTCGACGTGCACCATGTTAGATCTATGCAGGAAAACTGTTGTATGTTGGGCTTAAATACGTGGATTGTCCTGTATTTAAAATAATGTAATCAGTGTTATCTATAATTCATCTAATGATATTTCCATGTGTTAAACAACATGAAGAACCCCAGGATGTTGGTGACCATTATCATCACTCATAGCTATGGAGGGGGAAGGAAAATGACTTAGGAGACTAAGCAAATCAATTTCAACCAAATTTTTGGGAGGAAGATAAATATTGCAGAGAAAGACAAGGAAGTGAAGAAAAACCTTGACAATGTTGAAGCCTACTGAGAAGTGTTAATTGGTATCAACTCAGATACTACCTTGTAGATGCACAGCAATCAATAACAACACCACATACTCTCCTACTGTTTTCAAAATCGTTTCTGTGAATATTGTATTCTTTCAAGTTAAGTTCAAGTTAAGTTTCAATCCTTATATTAACCAATTAAACCATTACAATTTCACCGAATAATATTAGTTGGAAAAGCCATGTTATAAGATGAGAGTGAATGATTAAATAGAAATTGAGAAAATAAAAATAAATCAGTAATTACATGTATAATAAATTAAATTTAAAATAAATAAATAAATAAAGTGAAAAGTAAGAAAACAATGATTATGATTTTTTATTAGTTTCCATTTTATCTTTTTTAGGTGATTTGTTTCTTGTTTTACTCCTGGTTCTCCTTTCCTTAACTGTAATCCACTAGCCCTGTTGGTCGTTTAGGTAACCGTGGGGAGAGGTGATTTCATTACGAGAAGTTTTCACTGAAGACCGAATCTTCAGATCTGAAAGAAGCTCATAGGGAATGGCGATAGCTTCTGTGGTTTTGGATGATTTTTGATCCGAAGACCTTATTATGATAGCTAAAAAAGGCTCGGAAGAGGATGAGGATTGTGTGGAAGATGAGATTGTTGTGGGAGGCAGAAGTGTGGAGGGGAGAGTGGAAAGGGTTTGGAGTGTAGAGAGAGGGGGTGTGGTGGGGAAATCACTCGACCTGGAACAACTGATAAGAGATGGCTCTAAAGGTTTCTTAAATATAAATGTTAAATATAAATATAAATTAAATATTAACATTTAAATCATCTGTCTGAACACTAACTGTTTTTCTATTTTTAACAATATTAGAAAAAGTCATTTGCGTTGGTAAGGGGTGCAGTAATTAATTTTTTTTTGCAGCAACATATGCTATTTTTTCAATTTCTTGAATCCTCTTGATTTATTTTTATTTTACAAAGACTGGGCAATTTTTTTAGAAAGAGACATGCTGACCAGGGCAGTTGACTCATTTTATAGTGCTGTTACACTCTGTCCCTTCATGCTTTGCCTTCCGCAATGTCGAAACAAAGGTTCTTTTTTACAGACTGTTTTAGTACAGTCAAATTAGAAATGAATTGCCTAATAATGATATTACAGAATCCTATTTTGATTTCATTAGGAAGCTAGCAAGTAATTGTGGCTATCGTGTTTTTCGTTATTTTTAAAAAAAGTCATTCTTTTTACGTCTACTACATTTTGAGATTTTAATTCATCTATTATTTCGTCAATTTAGCAATAATTAAGGTCATTGCACTATATAATACCTTAGTTTAAATTTAATCGACTATGAGGCTCTATTTTTACAAAAAAGTTGTTTAGAAGATTTTGAAATTTTAATAGTTTATCCGTTTGATTTTCTGAAAATGTTTCCACTAAGAGAGTTCCATCTCATGTTTTTTTAACTAACTTGACTTCTTCTTCCATGACATTACAACTCCTGGGGAGTCAAGGCCTCCTGCAGTTTGATCCGCCAGTCATCTCTATCGGCCACCGCTACTCTCCAGCCATGAATACCCAGGATGGATCTCGTGTTGGTGGACATTCTATCTATCTATCAAGCCCAAGAAATGCCCTCTTCATATCCATAACCGTTCTCCCGATAATATCCATATCATCCGCGAAGGCTAGGATCATTGCAGATTTATTAAACACTGTATCCACTATCTGAATTCCTGATTTCTTTGTTGCATATTCCAGAGCCAAGCTAAATAGTAAACATGCAAGGGAGTCTCCCTCCTGAATTAGCCCCTTATATATGTGAAACGTTTCAGACATGTCACCTTGGACTAGAATGTTGCACTGTACTTCTTTCATAGTGACACTTATTAAGCATACTAATTTGGCTGGTATTTCCATTTCGATCAAGCCTTGTACAATTCTTCTCTAATGATATTATCATAAGCTTTCTGGAAATCAATAAATAAGTGGTGTGTATTTATATGGTATTCCCTGGCTTTCTCCAAAATATTTCTCACCGAAAAGATCTTCTGCCGGTGTTCCAACGTGGGATACCGCTTCAGGTCAGAGCTGAACTCCACACAGCTCTATCAGCTCAGTCTCCCTCCTGTAGACTTCGGCGGGCCATCTCCTCTCGGACTCCCGGACTCCTTTTATCCAGGTGGTTCTAGTTCATCCTCATCTACGCTTTCCGGACGGCTGCCAGTACAGGACTCTGTTCGGCCAATGCTCTTCCAGTATTCTCTTGCATTGCCCATACCATCTCAACCGCCGTTTTCCGATTCTTTCAGAGACGGACTGCACTATATCCATTCGCTGCCTAACCACTTCACTTCGGACTCTGTCCAGCCTTGTTATCTGGAGACACCTCCAAAAATCCATTACTACAGTCCGAACTTTGGCATACAAGTGAGTATTCATCGACCATGCCTCACATATGTAGGTTAATATGGATTCGACTATAGCCGAGAGGATTCGCCGCTTGTTCTCGTTCGAAATGGTGTTGTTCCACAGAACAGAGTGCAGCATCCTAGGTGCTTTGCTTATGAGCTCCATTTAGTTTCGGGCATCAACTTCGGACGTCCCCTCATCTTCCAGAAAGGATCTGAGGTACTTAAAGGCCTTGACTTTCCTGTACACCTGATCACCTATGCGCAAATCGTCTTCCTCATTTCCCCACACATTCATATTCTCAGTCTTTTGGAAGTTGATCTTGAGACCTGCCGTTTCATAAAGTTCCTTCAACTGGAAGACCACAGTCTCCAGGAAAATTTTCCTTTGGGCTATCACCTCCTGCTCATCAGCAAAGAACAGGGCAAGGAGCTCATTGTCATCAAAATAAATTCCATAGTCCCGACATTGTCTCATCCATTGCTTCACTATGCCAGCCAAGTATATCTTGAAAAGTATATCTTGAAATTTTTCATACTTTTATGAATGAAGAAAGGTGATATTTTTTTAAACTCTAAAAGATTTCCTTCATCATCAGTTTCAAGCCTTTTTATAATTCCAATAATATAATTTTCTTTCCAATATAATTCCTTTTTATAATTAAAAAGACTTAATTCCATTGTGTTGATTCTAAACTCTCAATTGTTACAATTTGACCAGACTAGAATAGGAACTGCAGAATTTACCTTGGCCCTTGCTTCGTTTTCTTTTGTTCAAATAATCACACACGATTACGCAGCGTTCACATACAATTGTTAATATTGTATGTTTATGGATATTGTAATATTGTATATTGGTTATGGACCATAACCTGTAAATAATTCTTTGGGTTTCTTAATTAAAGCAAACCACAGATAATAATAAGATAGAATTTAATGTGGAAATATTACACAACACAATATTACAATATTAAAAATTACACAAGTGCTAATAATATGAGGATCATCCCTCTCCTTGTCATAGTAAGAAAAAATTTAGAGGGAGAAAAGGAAAGGTATATGTGGTAGTCATAAACATATGTTAAAAATTTAATTTAATAAAATATAAAAACCCCGTCTACTGAAATAACTTTATGTCTTAAAACCTTATTCATCCTAAAGGAGGGAATGTATATGCATATGGAATAATATTAATTGAATCTTGGTACAGTAGTTGGGTTCCTTCCAAACCCAAACAGAAATGAAGACTCTTCTTTACTCAAAACATTAATTTAGTTTATATGCATAAATGCAAGGAGTTTTCTTTATGTTGGCATGCACATATAGTCCATTTTGATTTAATTAATAACTAGGATCTATCAAAGCCTATATCAATATTGAAACTGACTATTTTTGGAATAATGACCTTAATCCTATCCATAGCAGGTTATTTTTAGAATGGGGCATTACAATATATGTATAAATAAAATTTTGTTGAAATTTTAAAAGTTTTAATAGCCAATGGAATCAGTGGTTATATTATAAAATATAGATTAAGAAGGTAATTGAGAATTACAAGCTGCTATTCTCTATAACCAAATCAGAGAAAAATATTAATATATATATATACTATTTTTACTTTTCCTTACCTATATACGAAGTATATAGTAAGGGGAAGTATTGCGATCGTGAAAATTTTTGAATTCGAGTATTCAACGGAAATACATGTTTTAAGGGCCCCTGAGTCCAAATGACCAAGCCTCGCAAAATGATCTGTGTGTCTGTGTGTGTGATCAGTCTAGCTCAAAAACGGAAAGCTGTACGATACTGAAATTACATATTTAAGGTTATTTTTTACATTTTTACAACTTTCTCGAAAACGGCTCTAACGATTTTGATTAAACTTGCCTAAATTATTCTTCATAAAGGCCTTTAACTTTTCATATATATGGTACAACACCGAATAATTGTAGGGAAAAAAGTTATGATGAAAAGAATATTTTATTTACGCATAACTTCAAAAGCGTGCAATTTATGGTAAATTATCTATAGACTTATATGAAAGATAATAAAATTATCTAAAAAACAATAAAAGAATCATCAAAATCGGACCAATAATAGCAAAGATACAGCACATCGGACTAACCGGAAATAGCTATTATATTAGGGATATTATACTTTTTTACAATTTTCTCGAAAACGGCTCGAACGATTTTGATGAAATTTGCCTAAATTATTCTTCATAAAGACCTTTAACTTTTCATATGTATGGTACATCACCGAGGAATTGCAGGGAAAAAAGTTATGAAGAAAAGAATATTTTATTTTCACATGGCTTAAAAAGTATGCAATTTATAGTAAATTATGTACATGATGATATGAAAGGTTATTAAAGTATCTAAAAAAAAAAAATCATCAAAATCGGACCAGTATTAGCAAAGATACAGTGCATTTTATGAGGAGCATAAAATAGATGGATAACCGAGCGCATCCGAAAGGAGATAGATGCGACCGAACCTCATTCCACCAATCCGCCAATCTGTTGTAACCAATTCGCTCTGTAACAAAGTAATTTAAAAATACAAAAACGGAAATTAACTTAATAATTTCTACTATCACATTATTTAATGGAAAGAAAATGTTTCCATAGAAACTAAACCAGCAACTTTTAAAATATATTTGCAACTTGACAAAGTTAAAATATAGAGGTAGTGTACAGAATTGTTGTACTAAAATTGTTTTAAAAACTATTTTATTATACTTAAGTGGGAGAAGAATTGAATGCTGCTGAGTTTATTTCAAGTATTGTTTATGTGAACTCTTTAGAATTATATTAAAAAGATAATTATTGTAGGGCGGTAAGGGAAAGTTGTGTGATGCGCGCACCGCACCAGATTTTTTAACTTTAATTTGAAGCAATTTATATTTGTTAAATAATAAATGTACTCTTTGACTTTCTTTCAGGATTGATTTCTGTTTTAGGGTAAAAATCCTGGATTCTTAGTTGCTCTAAATCTTAAAAACAAGAGGATACAATTTGAACCAAACTTTGATAAATTTAATAAGGCTGCATTAGATGTATATGATTTGTTGGTATTGGCTGTAAAAAATGTTCCTCGTCTTGAATACATTCTTTATATGGACATGACTTTACCCCCTACCTATTTAACGGTATGTTTTCATTAATGGACAATCAATATTTGTGTGATTATTATCATTATAGAACAAACTTATATGCGTTTTAAAGGAATTAATAAAATTAAGAATCTGTTTGATAATACGAAAATGATAATGATATTTGTAAGAAACTCAAAAGAGAAGTGCAAAATGTGTCTGTTGCCGAATTTGATCAAAATTTTTTTGGTGATTCTTCATTGAAAAAAGTCGACACGTGTCCAACTGTTTCGTCCAATGAGCCCTAGGAGCTGAGAAAAAAATAATAACTTTTATATCTCGAGTTTGTAAAATGATAATGAAAGAAAACCTCAATTTTGTTTTTATTTGGTAATCACATTTTTTTTACACAGATCTTCTTAGATAATGCAATAGTTATTTATACACATGGAAAGAAGA
Organism: Rhaphigaster nebulosa; assembly: GCA_948150685.1. NCBI lineage: Eukaryota > Metazoa > Arthropoda > Insecta > Hemiptera > Pentatomidae > Rhaphigaster > Rhaphigaster nebulosa. Next base: position 65,583,900 of record OX411310.1, on the reverse strand, counting down.
AACTTACCTCTTTCTAACGAGTTGGTATTGGATATACTGAAGACGAGATACAGAGCTTCAAATCAAAACGTAATTTTATGGCTTTTAAAAATGTTGAGCAACTGAAGATGATTTTTTCAATAATAAGGTATTTTGGTGTGCTAAATCCAAATCTTTCATAATTTGAAAAAATCTATAAGGCTAGTTTAATTATAAGTTTAAGCACTTTTTTGAATTTATTTGACTAAAAATCAATTATTATTTAATGTTCACATTTTTCCTTTAATATACTCTGAAAAACAAATTTTTTTCTGGAAAAACCATGCTGATATCATTTTTCAAGCTCGAGGTATAAAATATTGCAGTTTCAGTGTTTAACTATCCATTTTTTTTTTTCTCAGCTGCTGGAGCCCATTGTATGAAACGGATGGACAAAGTATCGTAGTGTCGACTTTTTTTCAATGTAAAAAATTTTGATCAAAATCGACACACCATGCACTTCCCTTATAAGTGATGGTTTTATACTATTTACTGCCTCATGTTATATTTTAGCAATGTGTGGACATAAACTTAACATGAAGTTGAAATTATATTACCTTTTTTTTATATCTATTTTTATGTTATATTTTTTATATTTAGTTCTTGTACAATCGGATCATACTCTAATATGTTTCTTTTGTCTAATATATCCATGCTCTTTTATCATAATTATTCTTGCGTTTTGAATGTTAACCTGGTTATTATATTTATATTTTTGTAGTAATATAATTGTATTTATTTCATATAATTGTATTTATTATGTATAATTGTGTTTGTATTAATATAATTGTATGCATGTATCAATATAATTTATAGCAATTTTATTTTAGGGTATAATTTTTTAACAAAAGTATTTATAAAGTAAGTGCTAAAAAGTTAACTAATGCTTATGAATTAATCCTTATTTTCTTTGAGATGGCATTTTGGTTGTTCCCAGGTATGTAAAGATTTCTAGTATGCTAATATGCTATTGGGACATAGTGGCATAGGGTTACATTTGATAAACAACTTCTAGTAGAACAATAAATTATTAATAAGTTCTTTAAGTTATCTAATTATTTTAAAACTGTAATAAAACTAATGTTATCATTACTTATGTTTTAGCCTGAAATACCCATTGATATAATTGATGAAAAGAAGGAAACTATCCTAACTTTATTAGAAGATCAGAGAATAGGCCCAGAGTTAAGGATCCATGACTTTGATAATTATATTGACTTGATCAATGGTGATGTAAGAAATACAAATCAAATATTTTATTTACTAATTTATTAATGTTGTTATAAAAATATTTCTTAAAAATCTGGTGCAGTGCGGGCATCACACAGCTTTCACCTACCATCCTATAATAACTATCCATTTTTAAAAATAACTTTTTAAAATTTACATAAACACTACTTCACGTCTTCGCCCACAAAGTTGGAAAGAAAGGGCATGGTACTGAATGCAAAGTAAGGTGATGCACATTGGTCATAAGGAAGAAAAAGTGATAGCAGCGAGCTATGAGCTTGCAGCAGCAAGGATGAGGTACTTGAAATAGTAGAGGATTACTCTTATCTTGGGATTGTGCTCAGCAGAAATGGAAAAATTGACCAAGAAATTTCCAACAGGATCAAAAAAGCAAATAATATGTATTATCAGCTTTGCAGTTCAGTAGTGGGGAAAAGGGAGATAGAAAACTACTGTAATATCCTAGAAAAGGGCACTTCCTTTTTTATTGTATAATACCTTAAAAAAAGACCCTTATTTTCATTTCATTATCAATTAATATGAAATATCTTTTAAAAGGATACTTTATTTTAATTATGTACTGTAATTAAATATAATTTAAAAAATTATTAAAACACGCGAAACAGCTGCAAGGCTAGAGAAACGCAGTCACCACTCTGACCACTGAGACGATCTCTCTGATCGAAGACCAGTACAACAATGTGAGGGACTAATCTCCTGGAAGATGGATGCCAGCGCCACCTAAGATCGGCTAGGCGAACTAACCCAACCGCTTCACACTCAGTTTCAGCCTATTTGCTTTATCGATCAATAACTAATGTATTTATCAAAATTTTGTTTAATGTTTATTAAACATTTTGTTATTTTGTTACATGTTTTAAAAAATGTACAATGATATGTATTGAAATTAATAATAAACATTGGACTAAAAGATGCTCTGATCTAGCCAGGAAAATTGTATAATTATTAAAATTCTCATGGTAAGGATTACCCAGTAGTCAGTGCGAATTAATATAAATAGAGAAGCTTTTCGCTGACCTAATCAGAGCATCCTGGGTTCTAGATATAGTGATGATCTGTCCGACTGACCGCCAGTGTTCTCATTCCTCCACTTACCTATTACCTCTGTTCCTGAGTGATCGGGCTCATTCCCCGGCCCTCATGCTACCTCTTTTCTTCGGATAGTCGGGCTCGTTCCCTGGCTCTCATCCAACTCTTTTTCCTGGGTAGTCGGGCTTATTCCCTGGCTCTCATCCTACCTCTTTTCTCTGGGTAGTTAGGCTCATTCCCCGGGTCTCAACTACATCTTTTCCCAGGTAGTCAGGCTCATTACCCGGCTCCCATCCTGGCCTTTCACTCCTCTTAAGAATTTATTGATCCAGGAGAGTGTCAGATAGACTTAGACAAGATGAAGTGCTGTCCCTCTCTCTCATATGGTAACTCTGCGGTGTGTCCGGTATGAAAGAGTCATCAGCATACAAAGAGACGGCACATTAGCAGAGATTACACTACACATATTCAAGGCCATCTACCTGCCTACCATTCTTTATGGCAGTGAAAGCTGGGTCTTGCTGGACAGGCACTGGAGTACAGCTACAATCACTGAAATGAAGTACCTCTGGAGAGTGGCAGGCCAAACAAGGAGAGATCAGTTCAGAAATAAGCGGATATGTGGTGACCTTGTAGGGACCCTGTCGAAAAGAGACAGTTAAAGTGGTTCTGTCATCTATGCCAAATGAATGAAGACTGGGATCCATGAAAGTTTTTTGAAGCCAGGCCCACTGGATGTCACCCTCGAGGAAGACCTAAACTGTTATGGGCTGATCACATCTCCAGGATAGGACAGAAAAAGTGAAAGAATTTTAACTCCATGAGAGCACTGGCTCGGAATCGTGACGCCTAGCTGACTTGGACTGAGGCACCTCCACGCTGAGAGGCACAAAGGAGGAAGATGAAGAAGAAGGAGTATCAATTGCAGTATGACAATTCTGTTTGCTATATATTTTTAGTTTATTAAGTTGAAAATAAATTTTTAAAATTTTCATTTAGTTTCTATGAACTAGTAGTTAAACGTGATCTAGTCCAAATCACCTCCTTGTACAACCATTGGCTTAGAAACAGTACGGTCCTTATCAAGTACTGATGATCTCATGACCTTTCACAGGTTGTAGTGGTACAGTTTTTTTTTCCCCTATGAAATAACCATATGTAAAGTATTATAAGCGAAGTAACCTCTAAAATAATAATCTATAATATGTTCTTCAGTCTCATTTGTTGGGGATATTTTCAAGAAACAGAGTTAAAACGACAATAAATTTTTATTTTTCACACTTATTAAAAAGTTTGTGTTGTCAACTTGATTCTTCAGGTATGAAGTTGTCATGGCAATGACATGTACAGAAGTTGTTATATGGTGGGCGACACTTTATCGTGTATTTTCTTGAAAACAGAAAATTTTAGAGTTTTAAAATAAGGTCAGAGGCTCCCTACAGAAGGCAGAAGACAGAAGGCCTATCTTTGCTTTCTCAACTGACCTATGTACCCTAGCCTGATAAACTCCATTTTCATAAACTCCACTAATTCTATCAAGATGGCTGGCAGTACACAGACATAATGTAAACAAAGTTTATAAATAAATACTTATTGACTGACCTATAGCTATGAGCTATTTACATTTAATTACCGCAACGGTTATGTGGTTTTATTAAAGGAAATACATAAATGTGCATTGTCATGGTATATAGTTTGCCATTTATAATTATTTTGGATAAAATTTAATTGAGCATACCTTTAAGTGCTGTTTGAATTAATATTGCATTTGAAAAAGGTATTCTTTTTATTATTTCAGGCTGAAATCGCAGTCAATAAATTCATTGAGGGTAATCATACTTTTGAAGAATTTAAAAGTTTTGTTTTGAAACTTAATAACCTCTACTTGGAAATTCCCTACAAAATAGAAATGCAAATAGAAATGGGAATGTATAAAGTGCAAAGAGAAGAACTGATCCAATCAATTATGCACTCAGCAGCAAAACTAAAAGAGAAGCTAATTACAAAATTAATTTATGATTACCAAGCACTTTGCAAAGAGTAAGTTTATTTAGTGTTCTGTTCAAATCATAAGTTTTCATTCTTATCGCAGATTGTTCCTTTATAGTGGGTTATTCAAATGCCTGCTAGATTTGCAATATGCTTGTAGAATCATTTTAGATCTGTAGTATACTTCTAAAACAAATTATGTGGCTTTGTAGTCATAATCATTCTTCTGTTAGTTTTGCCAGGGGCTTTTGAAAATTGAAAATTCTTGGGTTTTACACTTTGGTTGAGCAATTATATATATTTACCTAAAGGTAGACTTTTGCTGCTATTGCCCAGTGGCTGGCAGTGAATGCCGACCGTTAATGCCTGTATATTTTTGTTGAAACTGCTCACCGTAGCGGCCAACTCCTCTCGCACTGAACATCTTAGTTTAAAATATTCTTAAATCAAAATATTAATGGTAATCATAAGAATGTAATGGTTTTCATCAGAATTACAAGGGCAGAAATATAGACGGTGATGGAATTGTGATCTTATTTAATCAATACAAATTATTTTACCTAGTATGTATTTCAATGTTTGTAAGTTCGATAACAATGCTAGGTTATGTCTGTACAAAATGTTAACCATTATGCACCAATAAACTACATATTATTGCCCAACTTTTACAGAGTGATGCTTTCTTATAGTATTTTGAATAGAAAATACAAGAATTGAAGACGTATTTCTGATTTTAAGCTTATTACTTTGGACAGTTATGGCTGTTATTAGTATGATTATTTCAGTAATAAATATCATAATATATATATATATATATATATATATATATATATATATATATATATATATATATATATATATATATATATATATATATATATCAGTAATAAATATATGATATACTTGCAATGAAATCTCAATTATGTGATTAGTAAATCAGTGCTTACGTAAAAAATACATTTTGATTTTTCAATATTTGAATTTGGGATGAAAAATATCTTTCATTATTTATTATTTAATGTTAATTGGATTTTTTTTTGAACCCGTAGTTTAAAGAGAATTTTTTAAATTATTACAAGATCTAAAATGTAATGAATACTATTGTTATTTCAATTCTATTAAATTTATTGGCTAAAGTTTTATTTAAATAGCATATATACAAGATTTTTAAAATATCTTAAATAAATTATTTGCATCTCAAAAGTTACGTAACACATTCAATCAGAACATTCTTATTAAATTAAAATATCTGATTCGGACAACACATGACTTCCTTGTACGCCTATTAAATTATAAATCGGTGGCTTAAAAAGTGATTCTGAATTTGGTTACTAGTTTCCGAAGATTGCAGTATCTCAAAAACGACACTCAGCGTCGCGTCATCCTTCTATTAACACACAGACACAGACACACGCACAGACACAGACACACACACACAAACAAAGACACACACACAGACATCACTTAAATCCTTAAACACACAGAGAACACTTAAAACAAGTAATAATAATGTTTAATTAGAATGGAAAAAATCGCGTTTGTAACCTTTATTACCAAAAAATATGATCTCTCTATTCAATTTTAATATAAGTTTATTATGGCCTTTAAGTAAAGTACCCTTTCCGGCTCACCAATTTTAACCAAAATCTAGTAAATACATTCATATTGATATAAAAGTCCTGTATACCAAATTTGAGATGTTTTACATTATATAATAATATAATTTTTGATGAAAGTCTAATATGACCTGCACAGTTTTAATAATATAAATTGTTTGTCAGTAAATACAGTATTGTTAAAATTTACGATATTTATAGTATAAAATATTTCTAAAAAATATTGATATGAATAACTTATAATTTTGTTTATTTTTTACTAAGAATTATGTTAGAAAATGCTTATAAATATTAACTATAAATAAAAAAACTTTTTTAGTGGGTTTATAATTTCTAATATGCATAAAATGTCTACTATGTTTTATATTTTTTGAAGAGAATAAATTATTTAATGTATTTGCTATTGTAGAACCACTATTTATAGCCCCATTAATGCTTGTCTACTTGAGCATAAATCACTATCTGTCGGTAAAAAAAAAGGGAACAATGGAGTGGAGTAATCGTCAGTGGGGCTCTTGAAATTGTCTTAACTCTAAGTACTCCAGCCAGCTGTTCCAATTCAGTGTTCCATGTTCCATTTAGAGTGATCGTCAGTATTATCTCGTCTTATCTCCATGGCGCTACAGACTGATGTGATCCTTGACCTTCTCAATAAGCATTCGCCAGTTGTTTCTATCCTGTGCAGTTACTCTCTAATTGCAGGTATTTAGAAGGTCTCGGGCTTCCCTAGTGACAATATCCTCCCATCTCAGCCATGGTCTGCCTCTCCCTCTTGTACGGCAGAGCCTTCCGTCCAGCATCTTTCTTGATATCCCTCCTCTGGCATTCTGGCAGCGTGTCCAGCCCAACATAGTCTTCCCAGCTTGATATGCCTCATCACATCAATATCCCCATACAGATCGTATATCTCCCTGTTCTTCCTCTTTCTCCAGTTCTTGCCTTCCTTGACTGGTCCAAATATACGATCAAGGATGTTGGTGAGGGTCCAGGTCTCCAATCCGTAAGTAAGGACAGATCTAATGAGGGTCTTGTTAAGGAGACATTTTGTGCAGTGGGAGATGGTCAAACTTCTCAGGTGTTTGCTGAGACCAAAATAACACCTGTTTGCCTCCAAAGTAAAATACTTCATACACTCCTGGCTTATACCATCTGTTAATATATTGTGTTTGCATACATAAGGTGCATGTACCTTGTATAACAATGCCATAAAATATTACAAAAAAAAAAGAAGATATTATGTAGTTTTTGCACCTTTTGTTAGTATCTTGCTGCATTGCAGTTAGTTTTCATCAATGTGAAATGCCGGAAAAAAAAAGAAAGTCTTTGTGAAGTTTTTCAGATGATTACACTTCCTTACTGGTTAACAAACACTGCTGAAGTATTGATAAAAAAAAAAATTCAATTTAAATTTGAAATATCATTGGGTTTTTAATAAAAGTACAAATCAATAGCAGTTTAAAGAAGGTGTCTGTAGTTATGGTTTTGTGGTGATTCAAAACCAGTCTAGTTTTGCATGAATTTCTATTGTCTGTTCTAGATTTTAAGATTATATGTGTGCATATATAATTAAAATAAATTAATTTTAGGTTTTATTATAATAATCACATTAATGCCCCAAATTGTCTATTTCCTAATGTCATTTTCTTATTTCATTGTTTGTTTTAAGTTTAGGAGATACTTATCAGAGCATAATTGAAAAACTTCTCGCAACACCTACTAATACTGCGGAGTTAATGAAATTAATAGCTTACGCTGATGAAGTTAAAAACAAAACTTTATTAGAATTGGAAGACGAACTTAAAAACATTATGGCCTATATTGTGTTTCTTTCTGACCATATTCCTTTAAATCCTATGGAAATCAAACAAAATTCTGTTACATTTTTACTATATTTAAAAATGGCTGAAGTTTTAGAAATGAATAAGAATCGTGTCGAGAAGAAAAAAGTTGAATTTCAAAACTATCTTAAGGTATGTGTATTATTCTTTTGTGGTCAGTTTTTTCAAGGTGTAGTTCATCAGCTTTATGTTAATTTCAAAAACGCATATGATTCTATTGACCGCCATAAGCTGTACAGTATTTTGATTGATCAAGGAATTCCAAAAAGTTAGCTAACCAAGTAAGTAAGAATATGTCTCAAATATTTAATAAAGTCCCAATTGGTAATTGTATCGAGAGAGAGAGAGGGAGGGTGAGGGGAGGAAGGAGGGAGAGGGAGGGAGAGAGGGAGAAGGAGAGAGAGATAAATGGGATACAGCCCGAACTTCCCGAGAGAGAGGTAAAAGATTAGGATGGGAGCCAGGGTGCCAACCGGAACTTTCCGAGAGAGAGAGATAGAGAGAGAGAGAGAGAAAGAAAGAGAGGTAATAGGTAGAATAGGAATAATGAGAACACTGGTGGTTCGACAGAAATACATTCTATTTAGACCCCAGGATGTTCTGATTTGGTCAGCAAAAAGCTCCCCTATTTATACTACTTTCCAATGACTGCTGGATAATTCTCACTCTGAGAAGTTTAACAATTACACAATTTTTCCTGGCCAGATCAGAGTATCTTTCAGCCCAATGTTTGTTATTATAATTGCAATAAATATCATAGTACATTTTTAAAGCATTAAATGTTGATAAATACATTAGAGGCATTAAGGGACAAAGTCTGACTTAACAAAAAAATAAGCTTTAAAATCAGTCCTCCCTTTCAAAAGATAATCATGACACATACACACAGACTGACCGATGGCCGAAAATTTTTTGGACTCAGGGCTATGAAATGCATAGATCCATTAAAAACTGCACATTGACAATTTGTAATACTATATTTACCTAGTAGTGGTAGGAAAGTAAAAATGTATAAATTAAAAGAAAATTACTTAAATATTTTCTTTAAATATGTGTTAATATATATGCATATTCATTCATTCAATCAGCGCTACAACTCGATGTTGAGTCTTGGCCTCCTGTACTGGCCTTCACCAATTGTTCCGATCCTGTGCTGCTGCATCCAGCTCCTCACACCCAACATGGACCTAGCATCTCCATCCACTCCATCACCCCATCGAAGACGAGATCTTCCTCTTCGCCTTGTTCTGTGTATCACCTCTGTCATTCTCAGCCATCCGAGCAACATGTCTGGCCCATCTCAATCTACTGAGCCTCATAGACTGCATCACGTCTCGTTCTTTAAATAAATCTTTGAGTTCCTGGTTTGTTCGACATCTCCATACCTGGTCAACCTTCACAGCTCCAAAGATTTTACGTAGAATCTTTCTCTCAAAGACCATCATATTCTGCTCACCAGTTTGGAGATAGTCTATGTTTCTGAGCCATAAAGGAGAGTTGGCCGGATAATTGTTTTGCATAAGAGAACTTTTGTGTCCTTAGTCAATGTATGGCTCCTAAAATATGGACTGAGGCCATAATAACAATGGTTGCCGCATAGCACTCTTCGTTTAATTTCTGAATCTACAACATTGTCCTGGGTTATGAGGGACCCGAGATAGACAAATTCCGAGACTTTTCCAGTAGTATACTCTCCGATAGTGATTTCTTCGCCAGGCCTAGGGATTTTCTCTGTGACCATGTATTTGGTCTTTGCTGTGTTTACTTTAAGTCCTATTTTTCTCGCTGCTTCTGCTAGTTTAAGGAATCCATCAGAGACAAACTGGAAGGATCGTCCAGCGATATCAATATCATCAGCATAAGCAAGAAGTTGTACTGTCCGACTGAATACTGTTCTGCCCACTTGTATACCAGATTCTCTAATGACTTTCTCCAGAGCTAGATTGAATAGGAGGCATGCCAGTGCATCCCCCTGCCTCAGTCCTTTCCCAGATGTGCATTCCTCAGATCTTGCTCCTCTAATCTGCATTCTCTCATAGTGAGTCTTACCATTCTAATAAGCTTTTCAGGGATTTCAAGCTCTCTCATTGCCTTGTATAGTTGTTCCCTGCGGACACTGTCATAAGCTTCTTTGAAATCCACAAAAAGATGGTGTGTTTTAAGCTTATATTCACGTCCTTTCTCAAGTATGATGTGTAAGCAGAATATTTGGTCAATTGTGGATCATCCTTTTCGAAAGCCACACTGGTACGGTCCCAAGATCTTTTCTGCAAATGGGAGTAAGCGCTGAAAGAAGAGGAGGTTGGAGAGCACTTTATATGCACAGGAGAGTAAGGAAATGCCTCTATAATTGCCACAGACCAGCTGATTACCCCTTTTGTGTATTGGACAGATTATAGACTTATTCCAAGATTCCGGCATTAGTTCATCAGTCCAGATCCAAATTATAATATTCTGGATGATTTTCACAAGTTCACTACCTCCACACTTTTAGTAATTCTGCAGGCAGTTTGTCAGCACCTGGCGCCTTATGATTTTTAAGCCTTGTCAGAGAGTCCAGAATCTCTTTTTCATCTGGGGATTCCATAGACTAGGAAAATCTTCATGGTTGTCGTTCTCAACTTCAACCGGTGATTCTTTGTTAAGAAGCTGAAAGAAGTGTCTCTTCCATTTTCCAAGCACATCCACCATGTTTGTGAGTAGCTTTCCGTCTTCATTCAAGCAGTAGGTAGTTTTGCTTTCAAAAGGTACAACAATTACAATACAATTACAGTTTGTAATACTTTCCTTATCTAGTTGTGGTAGGAAAGTAAAAATGTATAAATTAAAAGAAAATTACTTAAATATTTTCTTTAAATATGTGTTAATATATGCATATATTTACCCTCAGATCCCTGCGATCTCCTCCAATATCTTTTTACATTTGTGATCTTACTCTCTTTCTTCTCCCTATTGGCCCCTTGGTTCTTCTCCCTTTCTTATCCATATTTATATATTATTTGGAGATTCTTTCCTCTGGTATCATGGGTACTTGCCCTATCTTTTATAATCTTTTTTCTGTTGTTCTGTTAAGGATATCTTTATGACCATGTTCTTCTGGTTCTCTGTTTGTTAAGAATCTATTTTTATACCTTCATACCGTTGTTTTCTTTTGTAGAAAATGTATTACCTTATATACTCCCAACTAGGACAAGAAGAGTAAGTATTGTAGCCAGAATGGGAAGGTTGAGATTTTTCCATTGATCTGCCACGAAATAAAAGTGAACCTCCTCAGGCTGGATTCTTAAGGTGCTACCATGGCCTTCCCCAAACAGTTTTTGTTGTAATATAGTTTTCATTTGAGCATTTTTATGTCACTAAATGCATTTTCTTGTACAATCTCTTATAATTGTATATCTCTTTATATTATATAATTAGTATTTCTAGACTCTCAAATATTTAATTATAATTTTTATTGTCTGTTTGGACATTTATTGTTTTCAGGATCGCATTAAAGAATTTATAGATGACTTAGATGCATGGATGAAAGATGTAGAGTTATTGGAAACTTATGGGAATATTGAAGAATTGGCAACATACCAAGCTAAGGCTGCAAATCTTGATGCTAAAGTAGTTGGAGCAATAACAACCATCGATCAATTTAATGAAGAAGAAAAATCTTTTAATTGGGAAGAATCATTTTATCCAAAACGTAAACAAGTATGTTAGTTGATTGATTATGAATATAAAAAATTGTATTTTAACCGCTTCTCAGGATGGGGTGTATCCCATATGATCTGAACTAGATCTTCTGCTCTTCAGAAAAGTTTATCTGATTATTGTTCCTACATTTAATCACCAACATTTTCAATACCTTAGCTGACTATATGTTTACTTATCTATTTGTATTATCATTCATTATAGATTGCTGATAAACTTGCACCTTTCAAGAAACTTTTTGACAATGCTTTAGAATTCACTCTTAAGCATGAATCTTGGACTACATCAAGAGTTGGATCACATGATCCTGATGAAATTGACCAAGATACTGGAACATATTACAGAAATATTTATAAGTTAGAAAAGTTTTTCAGCGATTTACCAGAGCCTAAAAGGCTTGCTCAAGCTGTGAGTAATATTTTTCAATCAGTATTACAATTTTTCAATCAATATACAATTTTTATTGTATTACTTATCTTAAACATATGTGTGTATGTATCTATTGGATATATTAGATATTAAAATAACTGAAACAAATCCGGTCTCTACTTTTCATTATGAGTAGCAACTGGTACTACTGCAGCTAAACTAACCTGTAAATTTGGGGATAGATATCCACTTGTTAAGTATTCATCTCTGGTTAGCTTTGAGAATAGTTGGGTATATGCATGATTTTTGAAAATACCTAAAATAAATTATTTTTGTCACAAAAGTTACATAAAACATTAAATCATTCATAAAAACTCATTCTTATTAAATATTAAAAAAAATATTCCCTTTGGATAAGATATGTTGACTATTCAAACAGGTAATTTTTTTACGGGGTTTTCTCTTTTCATGTCAACAAAGCTATTTAAACTACTTTATATTTGTTCTGGTGAAACTAAATTTGATAATCTTTGTATCAAATTAAAGTATCATCTGGTGCCTATGTGCAAGAATACAACAAAAAATGCACTAATTAAAGCATTTTTTCTTGTTCCAAAATACTCAACTATACAAGCAAAATGGTGTAAAGCCATGAGAAGAGATAAAGTATCTCAAATAACTAGTTTGCATTGTTTTGAAGATCATTTTGAAATCATTATATTGAATACGTTGTTTCCTTTACAATCAGATTTACAATTTTGTTGCTTTATGTTAAAAAAAGTTTTGATTGGACACTTCATGAATTTTTATCTCCTTATATTTTTTATTTTTGGGATATTTATTTGCACATCAATGTTTTTTTGTGAATATAATTAGTATTTTTCTCTTCATTTTAGCTAGAAGAGGATAAAGAAAATTATATGCAATTCAGAATAATGAGTCCCTTAGGGGCTAGTTGAAGTGCACAGCTAGTGGGGAATAACAATCCTCCAGTTTTCCGAGTTCAGTACAGTGCACGAACACACACATAGAACAGTACACAATTCACTATGCTGGCACAAGATCATTTGTACTACACAACCTAGGGCTACTTCTCATGGGAAGCTGCCTTGGATGAGGGAATAAGTCAAGATGCTCTAAGGAGGCAGCCCCTCATCTGACTTGGGGGCAGTGAGTTGATAACTCGCTCCGCTTAAACTAACTTATTATGAGACCTCAACGAGATAATGCAGGTAGCTTAAATAGTAATTGATCTGGACAGCGTCATATAGACTTTAAACTTGGATTCTGGAAAATCTTATCATTGTATAGACTGGGAGGGCTTCAATTCCTCCTTACAGAATTGGACAAATATAAATTGGACATAACTGCCATCCAGAAAATTTGTTGGACCAACCAATGACTTATAGAAAAGAAGCACCACACTGTTTATTACAGCTGCCACGCTAGGAACCATACCTTTAGAGCTGGCTTCATTGTTCGGATTATCAAAGCGGGATTATCAGATTGAGCTCTATTAATGAACGGTTATGTACTGTTCACATTTAAGGGACATTTAAAAAAAAAATCATCAAAATCGGGTCTATTCTCGGAAGGTTATTCGACTGTGATTAAAAAAATCCTATTTCAGTAATTTTAATCTATGATTCCACACAACAATTAATGAAAGAAACAGTGATATAATTCAATTTAATGTCGATCATTTAAAGAAATTACCCAGCAACCATAAGAAGTAGTTATGCTGACATGAAATTTGATGCTACACTACGGTCTAACCAATAGCATTGTTTAGATATTTTAAATTTCGCGCATAATTATTGCATTTTTGTTTAGGTAAAACTTATTATTCAGCAAAAAATTGGAAAGAAAAAACTATTTAAGTTTTTATCAATAGCAATAAAGATTCTAAAAAAGAATATTTGAACAAATTATATTTTTGTTGCGTGTACCTCTTTGGGGCTAAGTGGTAATAAGATGAATATGGTGCTGGACACTGAAAGCTTCTCACAATGAAATAAAATATAATGAATTTGAGACTATGTTTGGTAATCAACCTTTATCAATTGAAAATAAATTATAAAACAATCTACCTACAATTTCGAATAAAAGTTATTTTATTAATTCATAGTGAGAGTATTTCAAAGGAAAATATTAACAGAAAAGCAGAAAAATAATTATGCAACATAAAGTAATACAAAGAATAATTAATAACATACGCACCTTATTTTATTAGATAAAAATAATTTGAGAAAATGAAATTAGTTTAAAAAAAGACAACTACATACATAAATAAATTAATTGCATTCATAGGAAGTGAAGGAATAAGAATGAGAAAAATGGTCTAAGAAAATTATAAACTAATAATTTAAGAAAATGTAAACATGCACTAACACACCATCCCACTATCTTAGGTCTCAGTTGTAACTTAGATGGTGTAATTATTACATTTTATTTACAAATTTGAAGCATAGTGTGGTTTTTTAAAAAAATATTTTCAATTTTTAACCTTCCATATTATATTTTTATCTTTAATCAATTTGCCTTGAGTTAAACGAAAAAACTTAATAGTTTTTTCTATTTGTTTTAGGCGTTTCTGGGATATTTTGTCCCCCTCTTCAGCATCTAAATAATATCCCAAAATGTTGGGTTTGTGACTTAACTCGTTACTTAAGTGAGACTTGGGTATTTCTGTGATGGTATTTCTGTCATTTGTCTATTTGCTTCATCCTCGGTCCCGAAAAATCGAAGTTTTACTATATATATATATATATATATATATATATATATATATATATATATATATATATATATATATATATATATATATATATATAAATTTTTTTTGTAATGTTATTAATTCAAATTCAAATGTATATGGAGATTTCTTTCTGACACCCGAACCAACCGTTAGGCGTAGAACCATGGAGGTTTTCGAGCCATGCTTCATCGCTTAGGTAAGGATATTGATCCCCATGCCACAAGTGCAGTGATCTGGAGACTGCAGAGCATATGATGATGATCTGCATCGTTTTTAAAGTATTGAGGGCCCAGATAATGACAGCCATGGGAATCCTCACTGAGGAGGAATTTCTCAGATGGTGAATGAAGATAATTTCCTGCAAAACTTTCCTCTTAATAGTAGTTGTTTCTGCATAAATGGTCTTGTTATTAATAGGTTTTTAAAATAAAGTTCAGTGCTACTAATTATTTTCATACAATAGAAAATCTGGTGGTAAGATTGCAATTGACAATTTTGATTACATCATGTACAAATCTCATTATGAAAAAATTGAATTTTATAATAGAAATGTTCCCTATATTCACTTTTGTTCAGCCTATATGTTAAAGAAGTTTTAAACATGTGGAAGAGGAAATGCATAGGAATGGGCCTAAAGATAAATAATATATACCTTTAAAACCTACAATTTACTGACAACCAGGTGATAATAGCAAATTATGATAAAGATGCCAGCTACATGATAAGGAAACTCCTGGATCTTGACAGCCATCTTGACAGGTGGCTTACTCAAGATGGAAGCACCTACAAAGTGCATATAATGGACAAAATTATAAGAGGAAGGAAGATAATTGGAGACTTAAATTCTGTGTACGGGTATAAGCATATTTTAGTCTTCAAACTAAAAGAAAGATTTTTGGTATATTATTTTCAATAATAGACCTTTGGAATCGATCAAGAAAACAATTTTTGTAACCCTCCTTCAAAATTTGAGGTTTTACGTTTCAAGATTCGTAGAATCAAAATATCAAATAAAAAAATATCCGTCTGTCCCCCGTCCGCGGCTTTTCTCCAAGAATACTGGACCGATTTTCTTGAGATTCGGTACTAATGTCATGGGTTTCCCCGGGATGATCCTTGGAACTCGACATTACCAACCGTCTGTTTGTTTCAAAATGGCGGCCGATTAGAGATCTCATAAGCCCATAACTCGGCCATTTATAAAGATAGAGGAGAAATGTAAGGTGTTTGGATATCAGCATAACAGGGCATTTAAAAAAAAAAAAATCTTTAATAATTGCCGATTAAAGACCTTATTTGCCCATAACTCGGCCACTTATAAAGATAGAAGAGAAATGTAAGGTGTTTTGGAATCAGCATAACAAGGCATTAAAATAAGAAAAATAAAAAAATCTCTATCTGTAAATGCTTTTGGTTTATTATTTTCAATAAATAATAAACAAATCTTTGGAATCGACCAAGGAAAAAATCTTTTGTAACCTCCCTTCAAAATTTGAGATTTTACATTTCAAGATATGTAGAATCCAAATATCGAATAAAAAAATATCCTTCCGCAAATTTTTGGTGCTTTTATTGTATTTAAAATGAATTCCCTACAAAAGGAAAATAAAATCATTTAAATCGGACCAGTATCAGCTGAGATATAGCGTATTGAACTTCATAGACTGATTCTTCAGGTGGCTACGGATCAGAAACTTTTTTTTATTGGGGCTTGGCGTCCTTTCCTATCCTATTAAGGCAAACAGGATGGGTTATCCTACAGGTTATCAACCTATTCTGACTAGATTCGTTCGTTCGAGCTCTGTCAAGGGCAGCATAGATTCGAATCGATAAGACACTGATCTGCCCAGTCTTTACATATGGCTCAGAAATGTGGACAGTGACCAAAGCAATTGAATTATCATTCCAGAAGTTTGAGAGGAAAATTCTTTGAAGAATATTCGGACCTATATGTATAAACCAAGTTTGGGGAGGAAGGACAAATAATCAGGTCAAAGATATTTATAAAGATACAGATATATTGCAAGTCATTAAACTGCCAGATTACGATGGGCTGGTCAGGCCATAAGGATAAATCCAGAAGAAATCCCATAGAAGGTATTGAATTAGCAAATAAGTGGAACTAGGAAAGTTGGTCTTCCAAAGCTTAGATGGGAGGACTCAGTGGCTACTTATGCCAGTATTCTACTTGGTACTCGAAATTAGAAGGCGGCAGCACTTGTTCGTGCAAACTGGCAGCTGATGCTGGAGTAGACCAAGTCTTAACTTGGGATGTAGTGCAAGAAAATAATAATAATAATAATAATAATAATCATAATAATGCGAATAAATGTGAATTATTAAGTAATCTTTGACTGTTTACATTTATAGCTATATTTAGAGGTTACCATTATTTTTTAGCCTGAGTAGAAATTTTGAAATTGGTTGTGTGCTATCACTGTCTAATTATTTGTCACTGATCTTTAAACTTAATCAGCATAGGCTGATTGTATTTAATGTATTTATCTATTAGGCTGAATTATATCACTTTGGTCTGATTGTTACTGTGGTGGATTATGATCCTGGTTCACAAATAGTAATATTAATTTAAGTAAACTAGCTAATTCTTGTTGTAGGTCCGAGAAAAAATAGAGGAGTTTAAGGGACATATGCCTCTAGTGATGACTTTAGGAAATCCTGGTTTAAAGGATAGGCATTGGGAAATGATTTCAGAAATTGTTGGTTTCCCTATGATTCCAGACGATGACCTAACACTAGCAAAAATTTTTGAATTTGGTATTGAAGAGTATGTTAGTAAATTTGAAACAATCAGTGATGCAGCTACAAAAGAAAATAATTTAGAAAAGGCACTAGCGAAGATGGTTAATGAATGGACGGATATGCTATTTAATGTTCTGGAATATCGGTAAATTTAATTCTTATTGATTGTTAAGTTGAAGGGATATTTATATAAAAAATAAAGTTTTCCTATTTATGGTCACTAAGTAAAGATGTGCTTCTTAATAGGCCATTCATTCAGTTATGAAGAAAGGACAGTTTTTAGATCAATTAATTAATTCTGGCAAGAAATTTTTCTCGTTTGTTGTAGAGATTTATAATTCTTTTTAATAACCTTTTGACATTTAATATCTGTCATAATTGGATTACTTTAGAAGGAAGTTGTGCATGCTTTTGTTTGTAGCGGTTATTTTGGGCCAATTTTAACATTTAGTACAAAAAAACAAAATGTTTTCTTAATTTTTTTATTTCTTCTGAGAAAGATGCTAAGGCTCAGAAAGGATTTTACATTTGAATATTTACCCATGTGCACACACACTTATTTATTTTACATAAATTTGTTTTTGTAATTAATTAATATAAGCATTTCTTATTATTTTTTAAGGGACACAGGAACATGTATCATAAGTAGTGTTGATGAAATTCAGTTATTACTTGATGATCATATTGTGAAGACGCAGACAATGAAGAATTCACCCTACATTAAGCCATTTGAACAGCAGATATTGTATATATTAACTTTGACTCTATATTACTATTAGAAAGTTGCATATGTATATATGTCTTTTTCCAGTAGGATATTTTATTACTTCATTTAAATTAAGATTTTTTTTGTTCCTTTTATCATTTTAAAATTTTGTAATGATATTAGATACTGAAAAATTTTCAGCTAAATTCTTAGGATTTTTTTTTGGAATTTAAATACTTTAGTATAACAAAAAAAAAAAATTAAAAAATCATATTACAATGCATCATCCAGTCTTTCAGTAGGCAAGTAGTTGAAAAAGTATCATACTGATATGGTTAATCTACAATAATACAGCCTAACTAATGTAGCCTAGGAGGATGGAAGAGTAATGGAGATGACAAAAAAATGCATTGTGTAGATTGAGGCCAGAAAGGAGATGAGTTCAGAATGAGCGGCCATGCCCACTGCGCCCCAACATACCTTCCTACTTTTGAGTAAAATCAACAATTTTGGGTTAATTTAAAGTTAAAACAGGAATTTATTATTACTAGGCTGTTACAAGAGTCCTTGTGCATGAACACAACCCTTAATTCCATCTTTCATAATTAATCCTATAAGATTGTTTTTGTTCCTGCTATTAATGTCAATGTTTAATTTGACTAATCCTTTAATTCATTCCTTGTGACTTGAGTTGACTTTATGGGGTTATTTACATTTTTAAAATGCACGGGCAATGTCAGAAGAAAAAATCGTGATTTGTGGTCTTTTGAGACATTACTGGAAAAAGGTATAAGTACAAAGGCAGCCATCAAAGAAATTTGAGCCAAAGGAGGAGAGTCAATTATTCATTGAAATATTGCTGCATTTTGGTTCAGGTTTTTCAACAATAGGAATATGAGCCTTGCAGATGAACTCAGATCAGGTCACCCATCAGTCGTTGATGATGACGTTCTTCTTGAATGTGTAAACCAGGACTCACATGCAACTACTCATGATTTATTGGTTGTAGTACAGGCTTTTAATGTCATAGTAGCTCCTACCAAGGTCCGAACCACATGACTTGACCGAGGCCCAAGCCCAACAGCAAGTTGATATATGCAAAATTTTGCTTCAAAATCTGAAAGATTACTGGTTCTTCAAAAAAATGATCACAAGTGAAGAAAAGAGGATATTTAAAATAAAAACACAAGCAGTGGGTATGGCCAGGTGAAGCTGCACAACCCGAGGTTCGCCAAGATCGGTTTGGGAAAAAAGTGATGCTTTGCATTTGTTGGAACTTCGAAGCCGTTTTGCATTTTGAGCTTGTTCCTGATGGTCGGGCAGTGGAATCAAATCTTTACTGTGAACAGCTAGACAGAGTTTATGCAGTTTTGAATGCAATAAAAGTACCTCACTTTGGTCAACAGGAAAGCCATTTTGCTACACGACAATGCCCCTGCACATTGTTCTCGTTTGACTAAGGAAAAATTATCAAAATTGCAAGGAGTAAACATTTTGACTCATCCTGCGTATACCCCAAATATTGTACCTTCAGGTTATGGTTTGTTCAGATCAATGGCTCATTTTTTCTATAACTATTCCGTTGCTTTGATATTATGGTGGAATTTATTAATATTTTGTCACTCTCATATAATGATGAAATTTATTACTATTTCATCATTCTGATAATTTATTAACTATCTTGTCACTATAATATTATGGTGGAATTTATTAATATTTTGTCACTCTGATATTTTATTAACTTATGTTGTCAACATTAAATTAATTTGTTTGTAACACTTTCTGGAAGAATATTATTGATTTCGATTTTTACACTACTGAATTAAGATTTTTTAAATCAAAAGTCATAACATACATTATGATTATGATTAATGATTCTTTGTGGGTAACTATAATTAAAAATAAAAAAAACATTTTATTTTTAAACTTTTACTTACATTTATATAAACGTTACTTACATCATATATATACAATAAATTTACAATGGTAAGCAAAATACCATTAGAAATCCCAGGTTAAGCCTCCCTTTCCACAAGTAGTACTTGTACATATGAAAAAAAAAAAGAGAGGTTAAAAACAATATTTGAGATTTGAGATGGTTAGAAAAAGTGAGGGCTCTTATAATACTTATTAATAATTATTTTTATTTTTTGAATAAATGGAAACACAATAAGCATCAAAAGGTAAACAAAAGAAAAAGTATTACAGCAATAGAATATCCTTCTGCCCGAGGTCGATTAAAAATAGTAATAATTACTTGAGGATTTTATACATACAAAATAATAATTCTTTTACAATTAAATAAATGCATACATAACTTTATAATGTAAAGATATAACTAAGATAATAAAAATTATACAATAATGAATTAAAAAATATATATACAATAAAATAAAAATATGATTGAAAACTGTATAGGATAAAGAGTTTATAAATACGTAAAAATTCGTAGGTTACGATCTGATCTATTTGAATACCTGTATACACAACAAGTAACAATAATGATTAAAAGTTAAGTCAAAACTCCAAAAACCAAACACACAATCCTTCAAAAGATAGGACACTGCAATATAGCCACCCATGATGGTTAATCCCCACCACTTGACCTCAGTTTGTTTTCGATGTATCATCTTCAGTACTCTTCCATCCTCCTAGTAATGTACCATTAACTGTGCATTCATACTATTTTTAGGTTGTAGTAAGTCCTTAAATTAAAAAAAAACACATACTTTAAATAGACCAGCTTTTTTCTCTGTATCTACTTTTTCTTTACATGAAGACCTTATAGCCCATATGTCAGCTTCCAAGTCCATAACTGTTCTCCCTAAGAAGAATCTGAATTTAATTAGAAAACTATAATAACTTGTTAAAAGATTATCTGTGATGCTTAACAAATAATTAAAAAATTAGCATTTATTTATTCACCTTATTTTTTTCTTTTAATTGACATTATCAATGTCTGACAAACCTTATTTGAGCCAACTTCATTGTACTTATTAAATGAAAAAGTCTACCAAATTCTTTAAATATTTAGTAAATTATTATTAATACTTAGAATCAAGTTTACTAATCCTTAATCAGATATTTAAAATTTTCAGTGCATGGGAAGCAAAATTAATACTATTACAAGAAATAATGGATGAATGGCTTAAAGTTCAGGCAACTTGGCTGTATTTGGAACCAATTTTTTCTTCTCCTGATATACAGCAACAAATGCCTGAAGAAGGAAGAAAATTTAGTGCTGTTGATAAGGTTACCTTAAATTATTTCATTTTTTTATACAATTTGTATTTCGTCGTACATGATAATTGACTTTTTTATTGCTATTCTTTGTCTGATGCTGGATCTTACTCTTGCATCTCGTGTCCAGGAAGGCTGTCATTTTACATGTGTCTCTGTATAGTGGTCTCCCAGGAGCCTCTCCATTAACAAGTTCCTACTTCTTTCTCAGGTCTTATTGGGTTGTGCCCACAGTTGCCTCCTACCTTCACATGAAAGCTTCATATTACAAGTAATTCTCTTCGAGGTTGTAGCGACTTGATCACCTTTCCAACTTAAACTTTTGTCTTCTAAATGCCAGAAATGGGACTTAGAGGGTCAATATCCTTGCTGTTAAAAGCTATACAGCTTGGCACTATAGCCCACTGTACCTTGTGAGGAATTAGGAGATCCAATAGCCCGGATGGATCTATATAGCTTCATAAATGGATGGTTCTTCCTTAGTAGCCCATTGGTTTCTTTTAAAGTAGTCTCCCACCACCCATTTCATTGTTCAAAGCTGTCCTCCTGCGATGTCGCCTGTAATCTGTTGGGCTATTCCTCCTCAATCAAGATTTTTGGAAATTTCTGCCAAGTCAGAGAGAATAGAAACTGGAAACCACCCCTGAAGGTTCTCTGGGATCCCATTAATATTTTCTTTTTTTACTGCTAATACAGAGCTACCAGGCGTATTTCTATCTTCATTACTAAATAATGCTTTAATTATAAACTTCAGAAGCTGGATGGCACTTTGGTATTGCGATCTACATCTTTTATTAAGAATAATGGGAATATGTTATTGATTCTCAGGTTTTCTAAGAGCTCCAAAATTAATTAGGGATTGATAAATTATTTGCTACTTCTATAAATTTGTTTTATTGAAAACTAGTTTCGAATGTTATACATTCATCCTCAGTTCAAGGTTTAAATGGATTAGCTCCAAAATTATCAGATGTAGGAAGAGTTCCATTCATTTTGTTGAGGATAACTTTTAATAGCAACTTTAATATAATAAAATAATCATCGAATGTAGAGAATTGAAATTTAGGATTGTGAGGAATTACAAATGATTGGCTATCTTACATCTGTATACGCCCAGAATCAACATGGCGATAAACAATGCAGTGCATCTCATTTCTTTCATAGTGATGCCGAATCACAGATAATATTGTTTTACTGTTTGGAAACTTGTTTATTGTATCTGTTTTTGTATTAATTCAAATTAAATTTTATGTTTGTTTATTAATTTTTATATTTTATAGATATGGAGAGATATCATGAAAACAGTTGGTGCAGATTCTCATGTAATGGTTGTGGTAGAAATTGACAAGATGTTAGATAGATTAAAAAAATGTAATGCATTGCTGGAAGTGATTCAGAGAGGATTGAATGAGTATTTAGAGAAAAAGAGATTATATTTTCCAAGATTTTTCTTCTTATCAAATGATGAACTTCTTGAAATTTTATCAGAAACAAAGGATCCAACAAGGTATTTATTAGTTTTTAGCTATAAAATTTTTATTCCAATATGATTATTATCTATTAAATAATAATCTTCCTATGCATAATATAAAATATTCAATATTACTGGCATATTTTTTTACTTATTACAGAGTACAGCAATATCTGAAAAAATGTTTTGAAGGAATTGCTAAATTAACTTTTACTGATGAATTAGAAATAACTCACATGATATCTTCTGAAAATGAAGTAGTTCATCTTGTTGATGTAATTAGTACTGTGCAAGCACGAGGCCAAGTTGAGAAATGGTTATTAGCATTGGAAGGAGATATGAAAAAAAGTGTCCATCAGGTAAAAGACAATGCATTAAATTAATTAAAATTTTACTGTTACTGAATTATTCACTTATGGTCATCTTTTGATATGAAAAGATCATAAAGAGTATAATGGAATTCTTTTTGCTCATCTACTTAATGTTACAGCAGACTTCCTACTAAATTCAAATTTTTTATAGAAAAAATGTTTAACACGACCTTAGCAGATTACAGAATTAGAGTAAATATGACCTTAATGGTTGCTTACCTTTTTATTTAGATATAATTAAACTCTGATTGATATTTACTAAGTATGAACAGTCTTAAAAATCATTTCTGAATAATTTCTTCAAAAACTTCTCTGACAGCTAACTGGCTGTGAAAATCTGAACACTGTCTGAAGCGGTGATGTGCTGTGTTGCTTATTAATGTTAAGGTCCGTACACACTAGCGATCCGCTTAATATGATCGGAGCACATTCTAATTTGAGCGACTTGACCACTGTGCGTTGAAACATCCGGTTATCCATAGAAAATCTATCCATAGAACGAGCATTCCTGCGAGAGAGTCGTTTTAAAAATGTCTAATAATAGAATAGAATAATTCTAGAATACTCTGATTTTACACATGGCAAAAATGATTGATATGAAGTATTGGTTTTACCTATTGATTTAAATATTGGATGGTTTATGAATATAAATAAATAAAATTGGGATTCTGGTGTAAAGAGACAAAAAGGGTAAGAGATGGAGAGGTTGAATAGTCTTGATGAAATAAGGAGTTTTCAAAATAAAGAAAAAATAAATATATATATATTTTTTTAAATGAATACAAAATAAAAACATAATATCAAAAATCAAAAGTTAACCAGATGTTAATATTGATAATGGAGATAAGAGTGGATGGTGGGATATGGGAAGGAACCATAACAAGTTAATGTTGTTTTAATAAATTGAAAGTTGGAAATAGGTAAGGGATAGTTTTTGCTTATCAGTTTTTTGATTGATGGCAAGGAGTAGGGAATATGCATGATTTTTGAAAATACCTCGAATAAATTATTTTCATCTCAAAAGTTATGTAAAACATTAAATCACTCATAAAAACATTCTTATTAAATTGAAAAAAATAATATTTCCTTTGGGGAAGATAATTTAGCTATTCAAACGCACCATTTTTCGCAGAATTTATGTCTCATCACTTTTCATGCCAACAAAGTAATTTAAACGATTTTTTTTAGTTCTGGGGAAACTTGTTAAATTTGATCAAATTCTGTGATTAGTAAAACTGAGGAATAAGAGCGAAAACCTTTGTATAACTATTGCCTTGTGCCTTTGTACAAGAATGCAACAAAAAATGCACCAGATAAAGTATTTTTTTGTTGTTCCAAAAGACCCTACTATGCAAGGAAAGTGGTGTAAATCCATGAGAAAAGATTAAGTATTTCCAATAACTAGTTTGCATTGTTTTGAAGTCATTATAATGAATATAATCCTTTACTACTGAATTTAAATTTTGTTGCTTTATGTTTAAAGAAATATTTGATGAATTTGTATCCCTTAATATTTTTTATTTCTGGAATATCAGTTTTTATGTGATTATAATTAGTATTTTTTTCTTCGTTTTAGTTAGAAGAGGACACAAAAGTTATATGTAATACAAAATGATGAGTTGCCAGATCTGTACCAAAAATATTAGATATAATAATTCTAACTGTATTATATTCGAACAACTGAAACATATGCACCTATTTACTCGATAAAATAATTTGTATTCTTGACAGCATTTGTTGATTAAATTATTTTTTCTACATTTATAGGTTATGTTTAGTTTTCCAAATTAATATGGGAAAAGAGCTTCAAAACTGAATTAGTCATCACAAAATTATCTTGTAGCTTTTATTCCTTTAAATTCAGTAGATATAAAATCTGGATTTGGAGAAAGAAAAAAAACACACATACTTATTCCGTCTATTCTCAGAAGATTAGTCAACTGCACTTTAACAAATCCTTTTTCATTCATTTTAATTAATGATTTAACACAATACTTAATGAATGATACCATGATATAATTGAATTTATTGTCGATTACTTAAAGAAAGTATCCAGCAACGATATGAAGTAGTTATGCTGACATGAAATTTGATGCTACACTACGGTCTAACCAATAGCATTGCGTTTGGATATTTTAAATTTCGTGCCTATTTATTGCCTTTTTTTTAATTAAAACTTATTATTTAGCAAACATTTGGAAATAAAAAACTGTTTAGGCTTTAATCAATAGCAATAAAGATCCCCAAAAATATGTATTTGAACAAAATATATTTTTCATGCATATACCCTATTCTAATTGGATGTTGATGCTTTCTGATAGGAGCCATTTGTCATTATTATATTATTAGTTAGTATAGTATTAATTATTAGTATACTATTTGTTAGGAACTGAGGCATGAACTCCATATTGTCATACTTTTTATCACCATCAAGATCACCATAAAGAACAATGAATGGGGGCAGCTTCAACGTTTTTGGAGGCCTACCACAGTCATGGTGATGCACTACTGGATCATAACAGGAGACGAAACCTGGGTGAAACATGTGAATTGTGAAACAAAATTATAGTCCATGGAGTGGGGGCACACAAGTCCCTCTAAAAAACCAAAGAAATTTCTGCAAACTTTGTCAGCAAGGTAGATCATGGCAACAGTGTTCTGGGACAGGCAAGGTGTTATTCTTATTGATTTTCTCGAGCACGGTGCAACAATAAACTCTGAGCGGTACTGCCAAACATTGCAAAACTTTAGGAGAGCTGTCCAAAACAAGCGCCGAGGAAAATTGTCATTCAAAATTTTGCTTTTGCATGACAATGCCCGATCTGACACGGGAAACCGTACGCAAGAACTCTTGAACTCGTTTAAGTGGGAAGTTTTTCCTTATCCTCTCTACAGTCCTGATCTTGCTCCAAGTGATTTTCACTTGTTCCCGAGAATGAGAATGACACAGCATTTTGACGACGATGAGGAGCTCCAGGTGCGCGTCACTGAGTGGTTGAGATCTCTGAATAGTCCTCGTATTTAATTTGAGGCTGTTTTCAACATGATGTATTAATTTAACTTATAAGTCTTTGATGAATTTATGTTTTTTTTTTCATTTAAATGAATTGCAAAGTTGGAATTCTCTGTCTTATCATTATATGCACGTATATGTTCCTTTAATCTCTGATTTAGAGATCTTCCAGTTTTTCCCGTGTATTTGGCTGCACAATCATTACAATTTGTAATGATTTTTATAATTATTGTGCAGACAAGTACACAGAAAAAACTGGAAGATCACTATATCAGAGATTAAAAGAGCAGTTCACCGAGAGATTGTAGTCCGCACACAAACGAATGGTACCGTTCGGCTTTACAATCGGCATTACTGGCGTTCCCTATTTACAATAGTTAGTTTTTGTAATCACCCCTTCTATTTCCAGGCAGTATATTTCATTTTCACCATTTTTTCTAAGAACATATGATAGAAATCTGGGGGGAGGGGGGGGTTAAAAACTGATTGTGTCTCTTCTTTCAGCTGAATATGTCCTCTAAACCCAGGAATTTCAAATCGTCGCCAAATACCATAGAGAAATCCCTTTTAAGTTGATCTAAGATTTGATCTTTCTCCTTTTCTTCAGCAATTTGCATCACTACCATTGAATGCCTAATGCCATCCATCTTTATCAGAGCCATCCATTACCGTCTTGTATATATCGGTTGTACTTTCTCTGGCTGTACATATATATTCCCTCAAACTATCTGGTTGCAATACTTAATTGTCACCGTAGCAAATCCCCTCAGTTTTATAACTTCCCCATATAAGTTGTTAAAATTAATTTTGTACTTTTCAACTCTGATTTAATGATTTTTTGAAAATCCTCCTCTGATATTGTTGAGACCATCGACCCTGTGTCATATTCAAAAGTTGCTGGTTTTTCATCGATAAGGCATCTAACAAGAATTAGCTTTGGTTTTGGAGACACCTCAGGAAGTGATTCGGATTTCAATTGCCATATGGACACCCTTCCAACTTTGTACTCCGAGCCCCTGCTCTCACCTTCCTCATTCCCAATCTGTCTGGCAACAGCCCCCTTCCCCCTCTGCTCCGACAGGCCTTAGCTATGTGTCCCTCGCCATTACATGAGAAACAGGTTGCTGTCTTAAATGGACATTCATCCGCCACGTGACCCCCCAAGCGATATTTGTAATAACTCCTTTTGGAGTCTCTTTCAGATCTCTATTCCACTATTTGGTCTAAACATTCCTTGCCCTGAATGAGGTCTGCCTCCTCGCTAGCTTTTTCAATCACCTGTACAAGATTCACACATTCTGACAAGGTCATATTTTCATGACTTTTCAATCGCCTGTGCAAGATTCACATATTCGGACAAGGTCATACTTTCTTGACTTTTCAATAACTCCTTCAAAATGCCTTTGTTTCTGAGGCCAACTACAAACTGTTACCTAATGTGTGAATCCTGAGTGGAAGCTTTACATTGGTCATGCTTAAAATTACAATATTTTGCTATTTCTTTTAACTCATTTAGGTATTGTCTAACATACTCACCATTTTGCTGTTTCCTGGACGTAAAGGCCTGTTGTTCAGCGATGAATCTCGGCCTCGGCCTCATTAAGGTCTCAACAGTTTCAACCAGCTCCGAGTAACTCTTAGAACCCGGCTTTTCGGGACTCAAGTGATCGGATAGCTGTTGGTAGGTTGTGATGCCCATTGTGTGAATTAGGACTTGAGATCTCTTGTTATCTTGAATCTTGTTGATGTCCAATATAGAAAAATAGTTAACCAGCCGACTCACAAACGACATGCCATGTCTCTATATCTTCATTAAATCTTTCGAATCCAACACTACACCAGCCGCTTCTTTCCTCCTAGCTTCCGTTTCTTACTTCTTCTTCCGCATCTAAAGTACCTGATCGTCTCTTCTTTCTTCTTCTCATTTTAATCCTCGTCACCACTTATTATATCTGAGATAATAAGTAATGGTTACAAAAAGGTTTTTATTTCATATTGAAATATCAATAATCCAAACATATGTAAAAATAAAATAATTGATTCATAGATATACAAGTAACCTTTTATGATGTTCTAAAATGATTCTTAAATTTCTTATATGAAGTAATTAATTAACTAGTTCTTTTCCTTTTTATTGTAAAGAACTCATAATTCAGTGTTAGTGTGGATTACTTAATTGTTTTATTTTAGGTTCTATCAGATTCCCTTTATGCCTATCCTAAAAAAGCTCGCCATTTATGGGTTATGGATTGGCCTGGGCAAGCAGTTTTAGCAGTTACCAGTACTTTTTGGACTACTGAGGTACATGCTGCAATCAGAAAGAAGGCAATCACTAGATACAAAAATCAATGCAATACCCAAATAGATAAAATTATTGAACTAGTTCGGGGAAAACTTTCAACACAGAATAGAACTACATTAGGTATACTCTCATGGTAGTTCAAACCATTATCATACATTTAGGTATACTATCTCATTATAGTTCAAACTTTAGACATATAAAAGTATAATCATAATTTTTATAACAATAAATAATATTCCTACAGATAACAATGGATGAGTATATTGATGTGCTGCACAAATAGCTAGATTATTAAGAAATCATAATATTAGGTAAACTTATAATAATTATTTACTTACCACCAGGTGCTCTGGTGGTTATTGATGTCCATGCTCGTGATGTCGTTGTGCTACTAGAAGCTGGTAAAATTGCTAAAGATGATGATTTTCAGTGGCTCTGTCAGCTTCGTTATTATTGGACTGTAAGTACATTACTTTTTAATTTTATGATATAACATAATCAGTATAATTTTAGAGAAAAAAATGAATACCAGAGTCTTCTAATTCATAGCCAAATTAATAAAAATTCATTTAATCTAATGTAATTATATTTTCATATATTTGAACACATAAACTATTGTGAATCTACTCCAGTTGTCCAATAAATCTGAGGATGTTTTATTTATAGGAAAATAATCTTATAGCCTCAATGATCAATTCTTCTTTGAGGTATGGCTATGAATATTTAGGGAATTCTCCACGTCTTGTTATTACACCACTTACTGATAGGTGCTACAGAACATTGTTTGGAGCTCTTCATTTGCATTTAGGTATGTTAATTTTTTTACTATTTATAATTATTGACGTTTTCATCATTTAATATTTGATTACAACTTCTAAGTATTAATTATTTTCATTTCTCTCTTGTTTAATATTTTTTATTATGTTCTGTTTTGTTCTTAGTATCTAATAGTCCATGGTTTAGGGCTCTTTTATACAACCCTTTGCTTTCCACTTGAATTGTAAGATAATTTAATAAAGAAAATCGACAAAAAAAGTGGCCTTCAAAAATGTTGTGCCATTTGGCTTGACCTCCACTCCCAACACGTCAAAATAATGAGGATATGGAAAATTTATTAACAACGAGCTGATTTTCATACAATTGCTGAAGAAATACCAGTTCTATCTATCGAATGGTCATACTGGCCTATTTTCATGGGTGGTTTTTACATACCTACACCCTTAATATGTAAATTTTATGATTAGGGATTGATAAATTATTTTATGATTACCATTTTACTGATTAACACTTGTCGACCTCAAAGCTCACATGATTGGGTGGGGATCTATTTTTTGATTAATTAAAGCAGTCGCCTACAAAAATATTGGGCCTACCTACATAAATGAGACGGTAGAAGGTCTCCTTATTTGTTTATATCTCAGAAACTATGTCTCCTAGCGATAAGACTGCTCTATACAAAATTAAAGCTGACAAATTGTACCAGAATATCGATTTCATTAATGTTTTTTCTATTTAACATAGTTTCCGAGATATCCGCGCTCATATTTCACTAATTTTGAAAAAACAACAGTTACCTAGTGTAATAAGGAAAACGTGTGTCAAAATTTCTTTTTTTTTCAAAATTAGCAAAATATGAGCTTAGATATCTCGGAAACTATGCCAGATAGAGAAAAAAATTAATGAAATCAATGTTCTGGCATATTTTTTCAGCTTTAATTTTTTAAAGAGTAGTCTTATCGCTAGGATGCGTAGTTTCCAAGATAGAAGTGAATAATAAACAAAAAATGGACCTGCTATCATCTCATTTTTGTAGTTTAAGCGATATGGCTCAATATTTTTGTAAGCGGCTGCATTAATTAATCACAAAATAGATCTCCAATCATGTGTGCTTCAAGGCCAACAAGTGTTAATCAGTATAATAGTAAAATTACATGTTTAGGGTGTGGGTCTGAAAAAAATGCCCATGAAAATTGTAGGCCAGTAGGACCATTTGATAAAACTTG
Source organism: Rhaphigaster nebulosa (assembly GCA_948150685.1). Lineage (NCBI taxonomy): Eukaryota > Metazoa > Arthropoda > Insecta > Hemiptera > Pentatomidae > Rhaphigaster > Rhaphigaster nebulosa. Next base: position 65,553,467 of record OX411310.1, on the reverse strand, counting down.
TATTTATTAAACAATTGTGTGAAAATCAGTTGGTTGTTGATAAATTTTCATGCACTCGTTATTTTGATATGTAGAGTGTGGAGATGCTATATGACCCAAAATTTTTGTAGCCCACTTTTTGTAAATTTTTTAATTAATTTTTTTGTCTTATGATTCAAGTGGAAGGCAAAGGGTTGTTCATACCTTTTTAGTACATCATAAAAATTGACTTTTTTCCAATTTCCAGATTCGAAACGGTCTATTTCCGAGAATTTCTTAGATGAAAAAGTTGTAGGTTATGTTAAAATGAAGCTACTCAAGAAGTTTTAGACAAGTGTTAATAAGTTGAAAAAAATACCCTGTTTCCTGGACCAGTATATTGAGTGATAGTACTATAATGATTTAGACTCCTATAATGCCAGCTAAAAATTGTATCATTGAGTGTGTCTATTTTTTATTAATCTTAAAATTATAGTTATGCACTAATCCTTTCGTGATTTTGTTCAGGAGGACTTGCTGTAAATGGAAATCTTGGTTGAACACTAATTTCTACCAAATCACTTACTATATGTAATACTATTTCCATGAGGCAAGAAACAATATTTTTTATTCATGATTTCTCTGTTAAGATGAGTTGAGCTGCCAAATTTATATCATTTTAGGAAAGTGCTTGAAAGTGAATAGAGTCAGAAAATAATTTTTGTTATTATTTTGTTTTTTCTATCTAATAATGTTTTGAATGATAATACTAAAAAATACTGGCTTTTGATCTGCATCACACAATTTATGGCTAATCAGCAATGATTCAGCTTGCTTGCTGAATATCGACTAGATATGTAATAATTTTTTTTAATTTTCAAGATTTTCTATTGAGCAAAATTTATATATGAAACATTAGGTATAAAAATTATCCTCTTTTTTTAGACCTTAATCAATTGAGACTTCTAGGCATTCCTCAAAAAGCTTGAATGAAGCTTAGAGTTTATTTTGCAGCCTAAGTTATGAGCAGCCCTATCAGTTCTTCAGAAAAAATATTGGTAGATTCCAGTCATAAAATTGTAAACAGTATTTTAATGATGCTATATAATGCTCCTAGATTGATAAAGTAATTTTAGTACACACAGGAGGAGATAGAAACAATTCTTGAATATTTGTAAAATATGTAAATGAAATTTTTCAGTTTTTTTTCTTTCCCACCACTACTGGGTAAAAAAAGCATTGTAATCAGGTGTAATTTTCTATGTGTAGTTTTGAAATAATCTACTCATTTCAGAGTCTCCTGGGTCCAAAAAACGCATTTTGACTATTGGTGTTCTAAGTGTCTGTGCCATGATTATCTCTTGCATGGATGGACCGATTTTGTTTATTTTTTTGTTTTGTAAGGTTTTGTCCCTTGATGCTTGTCTACCAAATCGGGCACCCTGTGCGTTATAGCGGCTTCACAAGATCGGAAAAATGTGTTTTTCTATAGTCTATAGTAATGCCAAAACAGTTCTAACGATTAGGAATTGATAAATTATTTGCTACTTCTATAATTTTGTTATAGTTAAATTATCTTAAATTATCTTATTTAAATTGTCTTATTTATCTTTATCTTAATGTCTTATTGTTATATTTATCTTAATTTATCTTAATTGTCTTATTTATCTTTGTTAAATTATCTTATTTATCTTATTATTTTCCAGTAGCCATCTGAAAGGCAATTAAATTCTCTACCAAAAAAAAATCTGGTGCGGTGCGCGCATCACACAACTTTCTCTTACCATCCTATAATAATTATCTTTTTTAATATAATTTTAAAGAGTTCACATAAACACTGCTTCAAATAAACTCAGCAGCATACACATCTCCCACTTAAGTACAATAAAACAGTTTTTTAAACAATTATAATACAACAATTCTGCACACTACCTATATATTTTAACTTTGTCAAGTTGCAAATATATTTTAAAAGTTTCTGATTTAGTTTCCATGGAAACATTTTCTTTCCATTAAATAATGTGAAAGTAGAAATTATTAAGTTAATTTCCGCTTTTGTATTCTTAAATTACTTTGTTACAGAGCATGTTGTTTACAACAGATTGGCGGATTGGTGGGAGGAGGTTCGGTCGCATCCATCTCCTTTCGGATGCGCTCGGTTATCCGTCTATTTTATGCTCCGCATAAAATACACTGTATCTTTGCTAATACTGGTCCGATTTTGATGATTTTTTTTCTTAGATAATTAAATAACCTTTAATATAATTCTGTATATAATTTACTATAAATTGCATGCTTTTTAAGTTAAGCGCAAATAAAAGATTCTTTTTGTCATAACTTTTTTCTCTGCACTTTTTCGTTGATATACTACATAAATGAAAAGTTGAACGTCTTTAAGTTGAAGACATTAGGCAAGTTTCACCAAAATCGTTGGAGCCGTTTACGAGAAAATTGTAAACAATTGTAAAATCCATGATATAATAGCTGATTTCGGTTAGTCCGATGCGCTGTATCTTTGCTAATACTGGTCCAATTTTGATAATTGTTTTTTGTTTTTTAGATTATTTAATTACCTTTCATACAATTCTATACATAATTTACCATAAAATGCATACTTTTTAAGCTATGAGCAAATAAAATATTATTTTAATCATAACTTTTTTCCCTGCATTTTCTTGGTGATTTACTAAATAAATGAAAAGTTAAAGGCCTTTATGAAGAATAATTTAGGCAAGTTTCATCAAAATCGTTACAGCCGTTTTCGAGAAAAATGTAAAAAAGTGAAAAATCCATGATAAAATAGCTAATTCCGGCTAGTCCGATGCGCTGTATCTTTGGTAATACTGTCCGATTTTGATGATTCTTTTATTGTTTTTTAGATGATTTAATTACCTTTCATACAAGTCTGTAGATAATTTACCATAAATTGCACGCTTTTGAAGATATGGGTAAATAAAATATTCTTTTCATCATAACTTTTTCCCTGCAATTCCTCGGTGATTTACTACATAAATGAAAAGTTAAAGGCCTTTATGAAGAATAATTAAGGCAAGTTTCATCCAAATCGTTAGAGCCTTTTTCGAGAAAATTGTAAAAAAGTGTATAATCGATTATATAAAGTGGCACTTCCGGTTAGTCGATTTTGACGAAAATGTTGCCATAACATCACATGCATGTGCTAACCTTAAATATGTAATTTCAGTATCATACAGCTTTCTGTTTTTGAGCTAGACTGATCACATACACACAGACCATTTTGCGCGACTTGGTCATTTGGACTCAGGAGACCTTAAAATGTGTATTTCTGTCGAAAACTCGAATTCGAAAATTTTCACGATCGCAATACTTCCCCTTACTATATACTTCGTATATAAAACATATAATAAAACATGAGTACGAAGTCTATGCCATATCATTGCTATGCCATATTTTTTTTTTTAATAATTTAATTACCTTTTAGATGGCTACTGGAAAATTTGTTACAAATTATATACTTTTTGAGTTATGCGTAAATAAAATTTTATTTTCTTCATAACTTTTTCCTTATTTTTCTTGGGGATGTACTGAATATATAAAATGTTAAAGGGCTTTAAGTAGAAGACTTTAGGCAAGATTCATCATCATTAGAAGTCAGTTGACATCCGCATGATGGTATAGAAGGATCGATCTAATTATGGATTGATAAATTATTTGCCACTTCTATAATTTTGTTTTATTGAAAAGTAGTTTTGAATGTTATACATTCATCTTCAGTTCTAAAAACACAAAAATAATTCAAAAATAAGCAATTCATAATATAATTTGTTATTATTATACATATTAAATTAGATGTCATATAAATCAGTGTTATAAGACATTTATCAATTATGAATTTAATTAAGACAAGAAATCAAATACATGTTGGTACTCACCAAGGTTTAAATGGATTATATCAAACAGAAAAGTTTGTACTGGTTTCTTCTCGCACTGAACTAACAATGAAAGAAAGGTAGGTAAGATATCTATAGATAAACGGTTTAAGGGTCGGGGTTTTTCCAGTAATACCAGTGAGTAATTGGTTTAAACCAATTAAAATAAAAAAAATTACAACAAAACTAAGGTTTCCATGAAAACATGCACAGATACTTTTAATAAAACATGAGTACGAAGTCTATGCCATTTTTTTTTACTTTCCCTTACCTATATACAAAGTATATAGTAAGGGGAAGTATTGCGATCGTGAAAATTTTCGAATTCGAGTTTTCGACAGAAATACACATTTTAAGGTCTCCTGAGTCCAAATGACCAAGTCGCGCAAAATGGTCTGTGTGTGTGTCTGTGTGTCTATGTGTATGTGATCAGTCTAGCTCAAAAACAGAAAGCTGTATGATACTGAAATTACATATTTAAGGTTAGCACATGCATGTGATGTTATGGCAACATTTTCGTCAAAATCGACTAACCGGAAGTGCCACTTTATATAATCGATTATACACTTTTTTACAATTTTCTCGAAAAAGGCTCTAACGATTTGGATGAAACTTGCCTTAATTATTCTTCATAAAGGCCTTTAACTTTTCATTTATGTAGTAAATCACCGAGGAATTGCAGGGAAAAAGTTATGATGAAAAGAATATTTTATTTACCCATATCTTCAAAAGCGTGCAATTTATGGTAAATTATCTACAGACTTGTATGAAAGGTAATTAAATCATCTAAAAAACAATAAAAGAATCATCAAAATCGGACAGTATTACCAAAGATACAGCGCATCGGACTAGCCGGAATTAGCTATTTTATCATGGATTTTTCACTTTTTTACATTTTTCTCGAAAACGGCTGTAACGATTTTGATGAAACTTGCCTAAATTATTCTTCATAAAGGCCTTTAACTTTTCATTTATTTAGTAAATCACCAAGAAAATGCAGGGAAAAAAGTTATGATTAAAATAATATTTTATTTGCTCATAGCTTAAAAAGTATGCATTTTATGGTAAATTATGTATAGAATTGTATGAAAGGTAATTAAATAATCTAAAAAACAAAAAACAATTATCAAAATTGGACCAGTATTAGCAAAGATACAGCGCATCGGACTAACCGAAATCAGCTATTATATCATGGATTTTACAATTGTTTACAATTTTCTCGTAAACGGCTCCAACGATTTTGGTGAAACTTGCCTAATGTCTTCAACTTAAAGACGTTCAACTTTTCATTTATGTAGTATATCAACGAAAAAGTGCAGAGAAAAAAGTTATGACAAAAAGAATCTTTTATTTGCGCTTAACTTAAAAAGCATGCAATTTATAGTAAATTATATACAGAATTATATTAAAGGTTATTTAATTATCTAAGAAAAAAAATCATCAAAATCGGACCAGTATTAGCAAAGATACAGTGTATTTTATGCGGAGCATAAAATAGACGGATAACCGAGCGCATCCGAAAGGAGATGGATGCGACCGAACCTCCTCCCACCAATCCGCCAATCTGTTGTAAACAACATGCTCTGTAACAAAGTAATTTAAGAATACAAAAGCGGAAATTAACTTAATAATTTCTACTTTCACATTATTTAATGGAAAGAAAATGTTTCCATGGAAACTAAATCAGAAACTTTTAAAATATATTTGCAACTTGACAAAGTTAAAATATATAGGTAGTGTGCAGAATTGTTGTATTATAATTGTTTAAAAAACTGTTTTATTGTACTTAAGTGGGAGATGTGTATGCTGCTGAGTTTATTTGAAGCAGTGTTTATGTGAACTCTTTAAAATTGTATTATTAACTCTTTTAAGATAATTATTATAGAACGGTAAGGGAAAGTTGTGTGATGTGCGCACCACACCAGATTTTTAATGATATTTTAAATAAATAAATTATATTTATGTAGCTGTCTTCTGCTATAATTGAAAGTATAATTCCTTGCTGGTAGAATATATTTCTAAAAGAGTGTGTAATGTTTTTATTAATTTTTTAAGGCCTGTTTCTTGGTAAATTTTAAAGTGATTTTTCTTGTTCCTATTTTATGTTCTATTTCTGTTAATTAGGGGGTGCTCCTGAAGGCCCGGCCGGCACAGGAAAGACAGAAACAACAAAAGATTTAGCTAAAGCAGTTGCTAAGCAGTGTGTTGTATTTAATTGTTCAGATGGCTTGGATTATATTGCTCTAGGAAAGTTTTTTAAGGTAGCATATTTTTCAATTATAATTGACAAAGTTATATTATGTACATTAAAATATTTGGCATGATAACAGTAATTTACTGTTAATAAACTGCACTGTTTAAAACAAACAATTTTTTTGCTTGTACTAATTCAATAATACATAAAAATTTATGGCTAGGTTGAGCCTCTCTTTTATATAGAATAGTTATAATTTACTAACTAAAAAAAAAAAAATTGTAAATGGCCAACCTGCAAATGAGATTATAATAACAGGACATGGCATCATGAGGAAGAGAATCACCCAGTGGCACTTTGTTTAGTGCCAACATCCAATGGATGTTGTCAGGGATGTTTGCTGTGCCTATCTCTTGAATAAGTCTATTAGGGTGAGCTTGAAATTTATTGTAAAACCTTTTCCAGTGAGTCTTTATGTTCTCATCGATGTTTGGCATGTGTTAATCTTTGTGTAGAGTAGTGGTACTGAAGTAATAAGGTTCTTGTATGATTGTCCTAAAAGTTTTTGCATGAAAAATTTATAGTCTCTGAGTATCTGTTTTTCTAGTTGTTCTGTATATCGGTGAGGTATAATTTCAAATTGTTTTCAGAAAGTCAGATTACCTATTAAGTTTTTGTCTTAGGTCTAATTTTGAAGGGCACCTGAGGAGGGAATATAACAGTCACAGTCGATTTAGCATGTTTTGTTTTTAAGTGATGTGTATGGCCTCATGCCATCCTTCAGTTAAATGTTATTCGTAGGTGCCGTGCGTCATTAGCTGTAAAGTGTGAAAATGGTAATAATGGGCACAACATGCATGTATGTTGCATATAATAATAGTGGAAAAATTGGTCCTTTAGGCACTTTGACCATGATCGGTCTAATAGATGAGATTTCCAAGCCCTGTCACACAGAGAAAAATCTATCAGAGAGGAATGATTGAAGAATGAGATAGTAGGTGGAAGGGACTATCATTTTGATGATTTAAAGACAAGTCCTTGGTGCTAGGCCCTGTCTAATGCATCAAACAAAACCAAAGAAAGGGTGAGGCTCACTGCATGGCATATCATCTGAGTCCTTGCTTTGTTCATTATTACCATCTGATCATTCTCATCCAACTGTCTTTACCTTATAAACTGGCAATAAATTTTTCTGTAATAAATAAATGTAACAGAGTTAATTTTTTCTATGTTGTCTCAAAAAACAGGTTTAATTTGAGAAGAAAAATAGAACAAGATACTTTTTTTACGTAATGAATTTTGAAGTTTAAATTTTCACTGCAACTGAAATTCAAAAAGATGATAACTAACGTTCACCAAAATTTATTGCAGGAGACTTAGTAACCAAAGAAGTTCATTGGACATTTAAAATATCAAAGCCAGAAAAGTTTTATTCAAAATAAAATAAGATATCATTAGGAAGTTGGTGTAAGGTTAAGAAAAATAATCAAATGAATCTTACAAATCAAAATATTATTCTGAAGGCCAGAATCTATTTCAAAAAATCTATTCTGGGGTCATCTGACTCACCAAACCTATACAAATATTTCAAAATTAATATTAAATCTAACTATTATAAATGGTTTATGAATGTTACACAGCTTACAGCAGTTAATTCCATCTCTTCCTTTTTTTGAAAGTATATTCTTTGAATGAACAGCCGATTTATATCTCCAAAACTACATTTTTGTGAGTTTATCCAAATTATAATAATATGGCTACATCATATTTCTTTAATTTATATAGGGATTGGCAGCTTCGGGAGCATGGTCTTGTTTTGATGAGTTTAACCGTATTGATCTTGAAGTGTTATCTGTAGTAGCTCAACAGATTTTGACAATACAAAGGGGAATTATGTCTGGCAATCCAAAACTGCTGTTTGAAGGCACTGAACTTACTCTAGATCCTACTTGTGCTGTTTTTATTACCATGAACCCTGGCTATGCAGGACGCTCAGAATTGCCTGACAATTTAAAAGTAATTTACAATTTTATATTTTATTTGAATGATATTTTAAGTTCTATAAATATTTTATTAATTTATACTGTTGATTATATGTTAGGCACTGTTTCGCTCTGTTGCAATGATGGTTCCAGATTATGCAATGATTTCTGAAATATATTTGTACTCATATGGATTTGTGAATGCAAGACCATTAGCTGTGAAAATAGTTGCAACTTACAAATTATGTTCGGAACAACTTTCATCACAGCATCATTATGATTATGGTAAACTATTTTCTTATATTTACTTTATATTGTAAAGTTACGTTTTTTTTTGGAAAATTATTAAATTAACTATTAATTATTAAATTTTCCCTTTTTTAAATATATATTTGTTTTATATAACTTTGAATCTTATCTCAGGGCAGGGTTACTAGACAATCAGACACAGACACACAGAATTATTACTAATACAAAACATACTAAAACGTGAAGCGTCAATATATCTTAAATTTAACACTTTCTTCTTTGAATAACGATATAAGATCTAATAAAGTCTTTGAAGAACGACGACTGTGGTCTGTGGGATATAATTAAAGTGTGTTACCAAATGATGTGGATCTTGAATGTGGATGAAGTATTACGGGAGCTCTTAAGATGTCTGCTCCGGTCCCTGGTCCAAACAACAATAGCTACTCTCCCTTTGTTGTCCGTTACACGACTCTACAGGTTTCAAAATGGCGAACTGCCATTTTGATTCTCCAATACGAATGGACCATTTATGATTTTAAGAAGTTTTCGTTTGATCAAAATCTCTTCAACTTCTTTTTATTTTCTTATATTAGACTTATTTATTGAAAGTATTGAAAAATTGATCATCTTCACCCACTGCTTGAAGTTGAAGTCCAAAATAGAGCTGCCATGTTTTTAAATGAAGGCGTCTATTTTGGTTCCATTTATGATGACTAACACACTTTGGATTATAATTTTTGATGATTGCAATCAGGATAAATAAATGCATTATTTTCCTGAGAATCTCTATTTCCAAATACTAAATCTAATTTAAGATACAAAAAAAATAGTTATTTACTACGTACATAAATTATAATGAAAAATGTGTATATTACAATATATTGTTCCAGAAACTATTATGATAAAGAAGAAAAGAAACCTTCTTCTTCTGGCACTATAGACTGAAGGGGTCCTTGGCCTACTTTAACATTTGCTGCCATAGGCCTCTATCCTCCACCATACCGATGTCCACCCGACGCATATTCACCAACACCTTGTCTTTCCATCGTGCCCTTGGCCACCCCTTTTTCCTTGTGGCGAAGATACTCCCTTGGAAAGTCTTATTCACCTGCCTGTTCTCACTCATCCGATTAATATGCCCATATCATCTCAAACTGTTTTATGGTATCAGATAAGCCCAGGTCCTTAAACAGATTGTATATTTCCTTATTTTTCCTAATGCGCCATCTCCCATCCCCTTCACACACGTCTCCATACATTCTTCGCAACACTTTCGTTTCAAACCTATAAAGTCTTTCAGCTGTTGCTTCATTCATAATCCATATTTCGCTTCCATAGGTTACCACTGGTCTAATCAGGGTCTTACACATGCGGGGCTTGGTGGTGTGTGAGATCAGGTTGCTCTTTACCACTTTTCTCAATGCACAGTACTCTCTGTTTCATGCTAGCATCCTTCTTTTTAGTTCTTCTACCTCATTTGTTTGAAGAGTCATTAGGGATCCGAGTTACAGAAAAGCAGAAACTACTTCAATATTTTCACCAGCGATGTCGTAGAAAGCAAGGTGCTGTCTTTTTATTCTTTCTACAATCATTAGTTCGGTCTTCTCGATATTTATTTCAAGACCAGCTCTTCCTGATTCCCCTCTCAAAGCCATATATGCCTCCTCAATAGTCTGCCTGCTTCTTCCTGCAATTATTACACCATCTGCGTATTCCATTATTTGTAGTGGTTTATCCATGATCGTACTGCTTCCATCTAGATTTTCACTCTTTACAACCTTGGCCAGAACTAAATTTAACCGCATAGTGGTCAGGGCATCTCCCTCTCTTAGTCCATTCTTTATTTCCATGGGTTTGTATAGTTCTCCGTTTGCTCATATCTGACAGTTAGAGTGCCTCATTGTCATCTTGGTTAAAGATATCAGTTTAGGAGAGATTTTCGCATCTGCCATAGCTTCATATACTATGGATTTGTAGATCCTATCATATACAGCTCTAAAATCAATAAACAGCCACTATGTTGTATTCCCACGTCTTTTCATCTATCTGCCGAAGAGCACAGATCTGATCTATTGTCGATCTATTTCTCTGAAAGCCACATTGATAATCATCTACTGCTCTTTCATAATAGGGTGCAAGTCGATTGTACAATAACACGGTGAAGATTTTATATCCCATATTGAGCAAAGTGGTTCCTCTTATATTGCTACATTCCGTCACATTGCATTTTTGTGAATCACATTAATAATACCACAATTCCATTTTTCCGGCATGCATTCTATAAGTCTGTGCATTTCTTGTAGCATTTTATCATCCATAAGTTTGAATAGCTCACCATTTATATTGTCTATACCCGGAACTTTATTTCTTTTCAATTTGCAGATTACTTCATCTAACACTTCTATAGCTAAGGGGATTGTTTTTTCCCATTCAAATTCTCCTAATTCTCTCAACAGTTGATTGTGGCTGACCCAGTAGTGTCGTCACCACCACTATTCAACAGTTCTTGGAAATGTTCTTCCCATCTTAGGAGTTTGGCATTAGGAGTATACCTTCCTTGCTTTTGATCCAATTATTTGCGGGTGTATATCCTTTCTTTATTGCCCCTATTTTCCTATAAAAATTCCTGCTTTCGTTTTTGTTGGCTGCCTCTTCAATAACCTTAAGCTGCTCCTGATGTGTCTGCTTTTTCTTTTTCTTGATGTTCTTCGCCTCTCACTTTGCATTGCGGTACTCTATATCCTGTTGCCTAGTTTGCCTCTGCAAGCTCTTATGTCACAGGCTATTTCTCTTGTCTATAGCTTTCTTGCTTTCAAGAAAGCCGTTTCTTCTTTTGAACTCCTGATACCCAATGGTTTCTACAACTATGGTCGATATAATCCGCTCTTGTTTGTTCCCCCTGTCTTCAATAGTTGGGTCTAATTCTCTGTCCACATGGGATTCATGCATTTTTCTTTCCATAGTTTCTTTAAAGAGTAAGGATATTTCTTCCATTTTGAGCTTATCAATATTCCACTTTCTCCTAGATTCACAAGGTGATATCTTGACTATCCTTATTCTCTACTTGAACTTCACCACTACTGAATAGTGATCTGACTTTATGCAAGGGCCTCTGAAGCTTCTTAGATCCATTGCACAACTACGATGCCTTGTATCAACACAAAAATGGTCGATTTGATTTGCATTTTTTCCATTCGGTGTGCGCCATGTCTGTTTGTGAATATTCTAATGTGGAAATTCTGCGCTTATTACAACCAACATTTTGGAAGCTGCAAATTGAATAAGTTGTTCACTGTTATCGTTTGTAACATTATGCTGAGTGTGGTTTTCTATTGTGGGTCTGTACAATTCTTCCTTCCCGATTTTGGCATTAAAATCACCTCCTGCGATCTTTATATCATACTGGAGACAGGAGTCATATTCTCTTTCTAGTTATCTTTATCTTCTTAGGGTGCATGTGCATGCGCACAATTATGCTTATGTTAAATAAGCTCCCACGTAGTCTTATCTTGCATATACGGTTGTCAACTGACTGAAACTCCGTTATTCCATTATGGCGTTATAAAGAAACTTAAGAAGCTTTATAATATTTTGCTCACTAAAACTTAATTTTTAAATACTTTGTTGGTGTAAAAAAATTCAGTTGTCTCCTCTTTTCCAAGGACCATTTTGCATTTTGGAGCTGATTTTTTAACATCTGAAAAATTCAGCAGAATATTATTGATACTTTTTTAAACTTTATGGTTAATTTGGAAAAAAATTGCCCTAAATTATAATAAACTATTAAGGATAAGCTGATAGAAAAATATTTTGTGCAAATCAATGAACATGATTAGTTATTAAAAGATTCGAATAGTTAATATGATAAAATGATTTCCATATTAATTATTGTTGAACTTATCATTTAATCTTCATTTCTGTTATGCCAATGTTATGCCATGACTCATATTTGACATATAAGATTGGCAGATGAGCAGTCTAGTCTTTCTGCCCATAGGCTTCATCTTGGTCTATACACAGGGAGTCTCTGGAGTAAATGCCAGCAATTAAAGATGGTATAGTCTACCAAAAATGTAATTCAGTGCTGGCAACCGCACCTTCTTATCTCAAACCGTTTTTGAGACATGATTTTTTTAAGAGTTTTCTAAGAAAACCATATTTTTTCCCCCCAAAAGTTCAAATTTCACTATTCTAACTGGACATTTCTCACCTTTTGTCACCATTTTTGGTATTTATGATGAATTTCCCATAAGATAGTTACCAATTTTTAGAAAATATTTTACTTCGTCAGGGAATCATGGCAGCCAAAGCAAAATAAACATGTAAAAGCAAATAATTTTCAGGAATACTCGGTAGAATCTCATACAATGAATTTTCGAGCTATGACTTTGGGGAATTAAAAAAAATTACATCTATCGGCTTTCCAACATTATACCCAGCATTACGAGACTAGTCGAATTTCAAAGAGATATTAAGAAACTTTCGATAATTTCAACAATACGGGTACCTAGTAATTTTTTGTTGTCCTAGTTTCGTTATATCGTACTTTCCTTCTTTTGTTTTCCTAAAAAAAAAATGCTTAAGAGGGTTGCTACTGCTATTGCTGTAACAGTTTCTTTTTGAATGTTTTTTTATTTTTTGACCAAGAATTTTACTCTATATTTATTTTTTTTAAAGAGGTAATCAGAAAATGGAATGCAATCAAATATTACAAAGGCTCTGCCAATTTAGTAATTTACATCAGTTTGAAGTTTGGATGTAATATTTCATTTGGCTGAAAGGGCTCTACATACACCTAGATGTAATGGATGACAACAGCTATCTCAAAACTATTGAAAGATTCAAATTAGACCTGACTGTTGACAGTTTAAGGTAAACGTAAAAGTTCAAGGTTTCATCTGATTACAGCTGATCTCTTTTCCCGGATTAAAGGGCAATAGCTACTTTTAATGGGAATGGATGATAAAACTTCATGTTTTTCTGCCTAAAATATTAGATAACAACATTAAAGTCATTCTGCTTAGAATCTTGAGTGAATCATTTTGCTGAAAAAGTTTCTCATAACTACAGAATAATGGCTTTTTACTATTTGGATTCAAAATATATCGATCTGTATGTATATGGAACATCGTGCAGTAATGCAGTTTTAGCAGTTCAAGTATATGAGGAACTTTTTTCCGAACCGACACATACCAGATAGACGAACAATACAACATTCATCTGAAACCACGAAAAGGATTGGAACAACATTCTGACATAGCTCAGCTGAAATTGTCCGTGGAAATGAAGCGAGGCAAGAAATGATACTTTAGAACTTTGAAAATGACCCAACTGCGAACATCGGGAGGGCTGCATTACAGCTAGGTATGCCAAATGTTGACAATCAAAATCCATAAATGTAAAAAATATTAAAGAAAAAATTCATTCAGAGTGTTATAACAGGAAAATCGAGCCGTTATAACGAATAAAGTTTCATATGAAAACCACTAAGGGACTGACGAAAAAGAGCATTATAGCAGGGAAATCGTTATAACAAAATTTTACTGCATATCACTAAAATATTCAAGACTCAAGTAAAACTTCAATTTATGACAAATAATGGCAGTTTATGAGTTAAGTTTTTTTTGTATTATTTTTTTATTTTTATTTATTCTAGTTCAGCTTCTTAGAGCCCTACATGGATCTATATAATAGTGTTCATATATACAATGCTCTCGTAAAAAACAAAAATAAAAAAACTTTAAATAAAAAATAACTAAAACACATGGTATAATATGTTGGTTCCCTTAGGTTGAAGGCAACTGCTCCCTTAACAGATGGCAGCTGTGTATGAAACATTTTGAACCGCTTTATGATAAATTCTTGTATGTGTTCTACATTCAGTTCTCGATGAAGTTGATCATTTGGCATCTGAACCAACCATGTGGCATCAACTGCGATTCTTAGTATCTTATTTTGGAATGTTTGCAGTTTTTTCTTCTTCGAACATGATGCAACACCCCATACTTCGCAACCGTATATCAAAAGTGGACGTAGTATGGTTTTGTACAAAAGTATTGTGACTTCTGGTTTCAGTTTAGATTTCCTGTTTATCCTATGGCTAGCCTTGCATAAGCTTGGGTAAGCTTGCTATTGATGTGGTGAGCCGTCAGTCCAGTAGAACATCTAGATATTTTATTGCTTCTCCAAAGGGATTCCATAGAACCTTATTACCGTTAATATTTAATTAAGGAGTGTCCATTGGTCTTCTTAGAGTGAAAATCTTTGCCACGTACTTGTGAGCATTGATATTAATTGTCCATTTCATGAAATATTGTTCTAAAGCAGAAATGCTTTTCTGTAGTTCATTCCGAGCTATGATGATATCTTGATGTTGAAAAAAAATTGCTTTGTCGTCGACAAACATGGCTATGGAAGTAGAGGTGGTTTAAACTATATCATGAACATATAATGTAAACAACAGAGGAGAAAGAACTGAATCTTCTGGAGTGCCGGCATGAATCTGTCTGACGGATGAATTGATGTTATTTATTTTAGCTGTAAATATCCTTGTAAAAATGAAACTATAATATTGAAAAGATATTTTGGAGAGTCCACTTTCTTTAGTTTATATAAGAGATCAGTATGACAAACTTTGTCGAAGGCTTGCTGAAAGTCCAATAATGTGACCAGTGTATGTTTTTTCATTTCAAAACCGTTGATTACTAGCTCTGAAAGTCTTTGCAATTGGTGAGAAGTGGAATGGCGATATTTAAATCCAAACTGAAAGTCTGGTATGATATTGTTCACTTAAAAGAAAGATGATAGGTGCCTTTTTACAATCGTTTCAAGCATTTTCCTCAAGAATTGGCAATAGACTAATCGGTCTGTAGTTGCTAACCAATTTGGGGTTTTTACCTGCTTTGTGAATAACAACCAGTTCAGCCTTTTTCCATATTTCAGGAAAGTAACCTGTATGCAGACAGCTATTATAAATCAAGGTTAGAAGAATTATAGCTTTCCTAGGCAATTCCTTTATGGCAATAGCTGGAATGTGATCATGCCCTGGACATTTCTTAATTTTAAGCATATTAACTATCTCCATAATTTCTTTTGGCTTTGTAAATATCAATGGGAGTTTTACTGTGTATTGAGGAATCTTAAAAAATTCTTCAACATCTTCACTCGGCTGGCTGCTCCCACATATTGCGTTAGATAATGTTGATTCGAAGTAGTCAGCAAACGCCTCTGCTTAGTCTTCATCGCTGTTGATGACAATACCATTCTCAATTAGACTAGGAATTGAGTTAAATTTCTTTAAAAGACACCTTGTAGCCTTCCACATGGATTGGTCCTTTGGATCTAAATCTTTAATGTACTTTTGATATTTTGCTAGCGCCAATTTGTCCAACTCTTTTTTGACAGTATGTTTGAGGTAGTTCCATTTTTTTTTTTGTTAACAAGGTCTCTGTTGTGCATCCATTTTCTCCTGACAAGATTTTTTTCTTTAATTTTTATTAAAATTGCTTTTGGGCAACTGTTTGAAAATGTATTCCCTCTAAGAAGGAACGGTCGTAGAGTTGCTTCATTTAGGCTAGTTGAGATAGTTTTGTTAAATTTTTTTATACAATCATCGATTTCTTGAATGTTGGAATAATTGTTTTTTAAAACTATCTTTTCTTCTAATTAGGGATTGATAAATTATTTGCTGCTTCTATAATTTGGGTTTATTGAAAACTAGTTTCGAATGTTATACATTCATCTTCAGTTCTAAAAACACACAAATTCAAAAATAAGCAATTCAAAATATATTTTGGTATTATTATGCATATTAAACTAGATGTAATTTAAATTGGTATTATAAAACATTTATGAATTTAATTAAGACAAGAAATCAAATACATGTTGGTACTCACGAAGGTTTAAATGGATTATATCAAACAGAATAGTTTGTACTGGTTTCTTCTCATATTGAACTAACAACGAAAGAAAGGTGGGATGTTTATAGGTAAACGGTTTAAGGGTCGGGATTTTTCTAGTAATGGCGGTGAGTAATTGGTTTTTCTGTTATAGATGGGAATAAATTTAAGATTGGGCTATTGGAGATATTTATTTGGCCATTTAAGCAAAAATCTGGATTGGATTTGAAGAATTTTATTATTTCAAGTGCTTTATATTAATATGTATTGATATTGGACAATATTATCCTTAATATTATATAACAAGCACCAGGTACGAATTAAAGATGATAAGGGACAACCAGGTAGGTAGAAAGGTAACTGACAGGCAATGGCAGATGTCACTATAACTTTTACCCTCAGATATAAGGAATAAGTTAATATAAAAAACCTACTGAGAAGTGGACAGTGTGACAAAGGCAATAGGTAGTCCGTTTTGGAAGATTTTATCAATTTTAAGAAAACGGTCACTCTTGGGTCCCAGCTGGCCTCCAGAAAAAAACGCCAAGGCCTGGGAAAGGCGTCATTCGATTAGAGCTATACTAAGTTATACTAATGGATTTGCGGAGACCGGATCACCCCTGACAAGGGTTGAAATTGAATCTGTTGAAATCCTGGAATTTTCTCCCTCTATAAAACTGGTTGGCCAATCATTTGCCAATCATGGAAAATGTGTCGCCCGGTGCCGGGAATCTAATCAACCAACAACGTCTTCGATCCCCTCCTTGGAGAACAAGAAAGAAAGGGAGACCGAAGCGGAGGAGGCAACGAAAAGAGACTTCTGTGATCTGGCTGAACTTCTAGGACGACGACTTCCCTCTGCCTTGATATGGATGTCTGGTTTCTTCATACTCCATGACTTAAGATATGCAGGGGAACCCGATGGAGAGATGCTGAGGGACCTTCAACACCAATTATTACAGATAAGAGATTTATGTTAGAACAGTTAATGGCTAGGTTTAGTCTGAATCATTCCATGGTTAACAGTTTATTGTAATAGTTATTATTTTCTCTTGTAACAGTTTATTATTTTAATTTTGATGAATAAAGATAAATGTTAGGAAGGAGGTTGTTCTTTAGTAACCATGCCCATTATTCATTTGATTAGCATTATGGTTATTAGCATTATTATTAAACTTAGAAGTAGGAACATTTCATGGTTAATTATTAAATAATGGTAACCACAAATCAGGCTCTTGGAAAGGTATCCAATTTAGAGGACAATTCAAATAATTCATTATTGACTTATAACATGATTTTTGGGATAATCATCTTCAATGATTGCCCAATGGCATCCCTGTATACAGACTAATATATTATCAGCTAAATATATATATAAACTTAATTCAGATAAAACATAGCAATATATATTTAATTTGAGGCTGTTTTCAACGTGAT
Source organism: Rhaphigaster nebulosa (assembly GCA_948150685.1). Taxonomy (NCBI): domain Eukaryota; kingdom Metazoa; phylum Arthropoda; class Insecta; order Hemiptera; family Pentatomidae; genus Rhaphigaster; species Rhaphigaster nebulosa. The sequence goes on along the minus strand of OX411310.1, from coordinate 65,535,838 downwards.
GTATTAATTTAACTCATGAGTCTTTGATGAATTTAAGTTTTTTTTTCATTTAAATGAATTGCAAAGTTGGAATTCTTTATCTTATTATTATATGCACTATGAATGTATTATCATGTTTATTATTGTAAAATAAAGAAGGCATTGGCAACACTGCCGTTGAATATGGTTGTCTGTCACATGTAGTGTAAGCTGAGTCTAGAGTGTGTTCAGTAAACTGATTTACATCTAAGAGTGTTCTTTACCTGTTTTTTCCAATGAAACTATCATTATTCTAAGATGCACATTATATGCATTATTATCTTTCCTTCGACTGTCAATTTGTATGTTTCCCGGTCAATCACTTCATTAATAAGAGTTTTCCGTCAAGACACTTCATGTATTTCAGCTGAAAATATGATCAATATCGGGACGTGGTCCCTAATATTTTTAGCTAATATAATGTCTGAAATATCAGGTGAACAACCTGGTCTATAAAAAGTAGGTTCTTGAATTTGTATATTGTGCCTTGTACATATATTTAATAAAGCATTTCCTGCAGAATTTGATTTACGGCAACCCCAATATATATTTTTACAGTTCATGTCACCTAAAACTAATGTATGGTCATCTCATGGTAAAAGCTTTAACATTTCTTCTTGTAATTTTTTGTTTGGTGGCCTATATACCGATGTGATAACTGTGGAGAGAGACAAATTTAAATGAACTGATATAGCCTCAATATTGGATATATTTGAAATAATATTTTCAGTGTAACTAATAATATTTTTAATTATTAACGCGACACCATCTAAAGCAGTCAAACTACCTCTATCATTTCTCATGATTTTATAACCTTGGATTTTGAATTTAATGTTTCGAGATAGATGTGTCTCAGTTATGCATGCTATATCGATGAAATTTGATTCAAGGGAAATTTAAAATTCTTTCCTTTGAGAGGATATACCATACGCATTCTAATTTGATAGTTTTAATTTCTTTAGTTCAAATATAGTTTATAGTTAGTTATAAAAAGATTAGTAACTGTAGATAGGTTGTTTACTTTAAGGGCCAGTTGTGAAAAACGTAGTAACTAGCGAACTTAACTCTGTCATAATTTGAGGTAAATACTGTTTGATCACTTCTAAAATAATTTTTGTTATAGTGGATAATATGCTCTCATTGTTTGATTCTGTTATAACTGTTTGTTTTGGCTTTGATTGAGCTGGATGAGCCATAAAAGCAAAATTAAAGTTTGGCAAGACTCTCCTAGCTGGTTTATTTGTATTTTCTGCAGTCGTATTACTATTATTTTTCTCATTTTGTCCAGGTGAGTTTATTTTATTCTTTATTGTTTGATAATGAGGGCAGCCTCTGTAATTAGCCGTATGAGCTTGCTTACAGTTTACACAAAAGGGCTTATCGGTATATTTGAGAGGGCATTTTGAAAAATGGTGGTTTTCCTTGCATTTTACACACCTTGGCTCTAAATGACAATAATTTTTTGTGTGTCCATACCTTTGACAGTTTGTACACATTGGGATATTATTGGTTTTATGTTTTGGCTCAACTGTTACAATAGCAGAAAAAATATTGTGCATCTTAAAAATGTTGCTAGCCTGGTAGTTATTCACCAGTGATACAGAATAAAGAGGAGTCGGATTTTTTTTTATTTAACATCCTGGAGACATGAGTTATTTCGAATTTTTGAAAATTTAATTCGGCCTTGAGTTCTTCGTCAGTTATAGTATAAGGAACCCCTCTGATTATAACATTTAATGTTTATTTTTTTCCGTAGAAAAAGTGTGTTATTCTATTTTTTCTTTGTCATAGTATTTCGTCATTCTCCTATAATCATCAATGGTTGTTAAATTTATTTCGTGCTGTTGCTGGTTAATTTAGTTCTGAAGGGATCTAAACATAATCTCTTTAAATCGTTTTACAGAAGTTGATAATTGTTAGCTTTGTGGAGAAAAATTGGAGGAATTTTGGGAGAATTATTAATGTTATTTTTTTTCGTTGTTAGAGGTCTGGTCTGAAGCAGCCGGATTGTTAGATGAAAGCTCATTTTTTTTTTCATTTCATTGGCTTCTACCACCCGGGGTGGGACTTTGCCTCCTCTAAGAGCCTCCGCCATCCAGCTCGGTCTCTCGCTGCCACCTTTCAGTTCCGTTGGTGAATTATTGTCCTCGTGTCAGGGGCCACACCGTCGATCCATCTCAACCTGTGTCTTTCCCTTCTCCTTGTTCTGTCCAGCACCCCCTTCATAACCTTTCTTGGTGTCCTCTCCCCTCAGCCATGTGTGCCACGTGTCCTGTCCAGCTGAGTCTACCCACTTTGATGAACTGCACTACGTCGATGTCTCTGTACAAGCTGTAGAGTTCCTGGCTCTTCCTTCTTCTCCACACTTCATCCTCTCTAACAGGTCCGTATATTCTTCTTAGTATTTTTCTTTCAAAAATTAGCAGATACTTCTTATCTGCCTTAGTTAGAGTTCAGGCTTGGGAAGCTTAGGTAAGAATTGGCCTTTTCAGGGTCTTATACAGCTGTGCCTTTGTTCCTCTGGTGACCAGGCGGCTCTTCATCTATATTGTAAGACTAAAGTAGCACCGGTTGGCTGCCGTGATCCGCTGACTGATTTTGAAGGACACGTTGTTAGACGAGGTGGCAAGCGTTCCCGAATCCCTTTCAAAGGAGAAATTTCCTATTGTGAGAGCTGGAGAATTCACTTGTTTATCCTCACCATTCACCAACAAATATTTGGTTTTGGTCTCGTTAACCTCTTGACCAAGATTCAATGTAGCCGACCGAAGAGCAAGAAAGGCGTCATCCAAAGTCTTCCTTGACCTCGCCACTATGTCCACATCGTTTGTGAAGGCCAACAGTTGGACACTTGGATGAATGATGGTTCCCGAGATCTGTATACCTGAATCTTGAACTGCCTACTCCAGGACCAGTATAAACAGCAGGCATGCCAATCCATCACCTTGGTATAGACCTTTTCCTGTTGTAATCTCCTTGAACTCTGACCATACTGCAGATTCCTTTCATGGTCATCTTAACCAGTCTGGTCAGCTTTTGAGGGATCCCCAGGTTAACCATGGCTTCATAAAGTTTCGATCGGTTGACACTGTCATATGCATTCGTGAAATCCTGGAATTCAGGAATAAATGCTGGGTTGGCAATCTGAGATGAAAGTTCAGTCTCCGTTAACATCTGAAATCTATTACTCACCGAAATAGGAGAAATTTCCTGATTCTACTTACCCATCTTTTTAACAGGCGACTGATTTAGAGGGGATCCCTCGTAATTTTGTTTCTTTGTGTTTAAATCTTCTTCTGTTGAAACATTTTCATTTGTAGCAGAAGTGGGTTGGTGTAGGTTAGATGCACCTTGCAACTTAACTACATCCGTTTTCATTTATTAACAATGTTAATTAATTAAAAAAAAGATTAAAAAAAGTCAAAAATAAATTAACTAAAATAATAATCGCTTCACTATTCAACACAGTACAACCGCACTCTATGAAAGTCAGAGACCAACTGATTTTATAGCTAATTACTCTAATTGTATGGAAATCTTTATTTAAGTAGTGATTTTATGATTTTATTTTTCCTAATATTCTCTCTTCTAGTCTTCCATGGCATATTTCAGAGATACCAAGGTGAGAGAGATGTATGTTCCTTAATTTTGGCTTTCTAGGCCACTTTTCATTTGTTTAAATGGCTTTTCAAATGTCCCTGCAGTCCTATTCCAGATCTCAGCTCTTTCTAAAAAATGTCTGTGGATCCCTATGACCTCTAAGTCTATCAACTAAGAAATAAATAAAACTAATCAATAAAACACATAGTAATGAATTTTTATTGTGTTTTATTCTTGACTGCATCCCAACCATCATCTCTTACATTTCATCAAACTAACTAAATCTCAATTAATTTTTATTTTCATGCAATAGTTTTTGCAAATGGCATTTTTTAATAAATGTTTCTTATTTTAAAGGTATGAGGGCTGTAAAGTCAGTGTTAATAGCTGCTGGAAATTTAAAACTGAAATATCCTACTGAAGTAGAAGATATAATCTTGCTGCGGTCTATAAAGGATGTCAATATTCCTAAATTCTTATCTCATGATTTGCCTTTATTTGCGGTTGGTGCATTGCATATTATATAATAAATGAGAATAAATTTTATTCTGCAGCATGCTGTTCCTCTAGAATAACATGGTTGCATAGACTATGTATATTGCACATCCAGAATGAAAGAGGCACAACTCAAAATTTGTTACATCAAAAATTTTAATAGTTAGATCCCTATCATCCCAAAGAGCAGCCGGCCTTCAAATATCAGGCCAAACCAATAGATCGAATAGCTGATCTACCAGCGAAATGTGTTATAGGAAGCACCCTTGGGGCTACTTAACCTGTGCCTAATGTTCGTTGTAATAATCTTTTTTTGAGTTGTGTCCCTTTCATCCTGAATGTGCAATATATTCGTCTGGGTATATTCAAAAATATATTTGGTCACTTATTAATTAATTATAAATAATTGATACTAGCAACGAGCAATTTATATGAGCTTAAGTAAATATTGTTTAAATTAATAGCAGATGTAGATGAATAGATAGAGTAGATATAGTAGATTGAAGATGAAAGAGGTGAAGAAATAAGTAGGAGTAGATGTAGTAGATTGAAGATGAAGTAGTTGAAGAAATAAGTAGTATTAAAAGTGGTGCAATTATGGATAGAAATGTGTTAGGAATAAAGAGAATTAGCACAAATAATAATGATTTGCTAAAGAAAGCAGTTCGATGGAAGGTGGTGTTCAAGTTCATAGGCTGGGATTTGGTATTCAAAGAGGGGGCAGAGGGATGTACGGTAAGCAGATTAAGAATATAGGCATGCTTTTTGGTTTTAAGTTGTCATCGCTCCTAAAGTTCATACCAAAAATTTGCTTTGCAACCATTCTGCAAACTGGTTGCTTCTATAGGTTGTGGATTTTTATTGTTCCAGACATGCAAGCTATAGAGGTCAATGATGCTGCACAAAGTTATTGTTATCTCGTCTGTCCAAAGTATACAGCAGGCATATTTTAACTGTGCCTTGTAAAGTGTGAATAAATCAATTTTAAGGGTGGTGTTTCACTAGATGAAATAACTTACTTTTTTTGAAGATTTAATTCCTTACAGTTCACACCTCAATTTGTTGATTGTGTGATTGTATATTGTCCAACAGACCCTCCTCTTGTGTCCAGGTAATAGGTTTAAAAAATGTTGTGTTATTTCATTTCAATTGAATCTAAAATTATTCCTTCTGCCAAGTGTTTGAAGTGAATATTCTCTTTTATGTACTTTTAAGGAAGTTACTTTTGATCCTCTACTCACAAAACAGAGCCCTTTTACAATGAACCTTCTTTCATTTTCTGCAGTTGTTCCTCATCTGCAGATGTCGCTTGCAAAGCCATACGGACATTCAAACATTCTGCATCCATATCCCCGTTAGTAAGAAGGACACTCCGATGAGTAAAGCACTCCAATTCTATGATGAAGAGTCACCAGGCAGTCATGTCGTGTAGCCATGTGGAAAAGGGCAGCACCAATGACTCTAGGGAGGCTATGAGAGATTGGGCCCTCCGCGATGATATTTTCCCATTTTTTTACCCACAGAAGAGATCATATGGCAAAGCCTTATCCAATGCTTTATGAGTAAATAAATACAGGCCTTGCTTGAGAGGAAAGATGGAAGAACGTGCTGCTATGGTAGAGAAGCTCCTATCTTGGCCAACTCGTTTGCCTTTTCATTTCCAACAACCCCTGATGGCTTGAGATCCACTGCATTCTTAGTTCCCATCCAATATTTGTTAAATCGTCTAATGCTTTTCGACATTTGAAAGTATTAACACAATCAGTGTAGCTGTAATTTGACAGACTGTGTATTGTGGCTTGGGGAGTTGATGAGAAATACAGCTTTCCTTGAAGGCTCTATTCTCTTCAGGTCTAGAGCAGTGCCATAGCTACTAAGCGGTTCTCCGACAGCAAAGCTTCTTTGAAAAAGCCTGCAGTAGTAACCAGCGCCAGTTTATCTATAGCTTAAAATCTATCTTTAAAAATATTTATCCATTCTTCAGGTGGATAGAGATGATAGATGGTCTGGTCTCTAGAGCTTGTTTTAATTCAATGCAAAAGAAGAATAATTAGGTCTGGTATGTCCGATAAGTTTGAAATTCGGGATGGGGAGACTGTTGAAGATTTTCCATTTGTCCTTAACTTATTTATTAAGATTTTATATATAAAGGATATTCTTTTGTCCTAGGGCATAACATCAGACTTGTTTCCTGGTATTGTGTTACCTCCTCCTGACTACACTATTTTGAACAAAGCTTCCCATCAAGCCTGCACAAAAGCAAATATACAGTGTACTCCATTCTTTCTTGAAAAAATTCAACAGATATTTGAGATGATGATTGTACGTCATGGCTTCATGATAGTTGGTCTGCCATTTAGTGGAAAAACCACTGCGTATAGAATGCTTGCTGACGCTCTTGAATTGATTGAAGAATGGGTATGTATTAATTTTTATTGAGGCCTAGTGCTATTTCAGTATTTGTTAATATTCATAAATCTTTTTAAATTATAATTTATTTATTTAAACTTATTACATAATTTTAATTTTTTTTCTTTTGTTGTGGCCTGGATATATTTTAAAATCACTATGGTATGTTTTCTACATTTTTACTTTCCTACCGCTACTAGGTAAGGAAAATATTGCAAGGCAGTCAAAATTTGGTTGTACAGTTTTCAGTGGATCTATGGGTTTCAGAGCCCTCTGGGTCCAAAAAATGCATTTTCACCCATTAGTCTGTGTTTGTCTGTGACACGATTATCACTTGAACTGGCAAACCGATTTTGTTGTTCCTTTTTTTGTTTTGTAGTCTTTTGGCCCCTAATGCCAGTGTATTTTCTGGCACTCTGTGCACAATTGCGCCTGCGCAATATTTGAAAAATGTATTTTTCTATAGACTATAGCACAAAAACGGTTCTAACGATTTTGATTAAACTTGCCTAAAATTTTCTATTTAAAGTTCTCTAACTATTCATATATGAAGTGCATTCCCCTAGAAAATGCAGGAAAAAAGTTATGATGAAAAGAATACTTAATTTGTGCAAATCACAAAAAGTATGCACTTCATGGTAAATTTCTTATTTGATTGTATGAAAGGTAATTAAATTTACTAAAAAACAAATCATCTGAATCTATCACTAGCAAAGAAACGGACTATTAGACATTGTAACCATGTTTTTACTTTCTTACTGCTACTAGGTAAGAAAAGTATTGCAACTGGGTCAAAATTATGATGTGTAGTTTTCATCGGATCTATGCATTTTATAGCCCTATGCATCCAACAACTTGAGTTTTATGTTTATATTTAAAAAGGAATTGAATTATCTACAATACAAAAAAATATTCATCTAAATCGTACCAGTATTAGTAAATATATAGATTTTTGAAGTTTATATGCATGCTTTATTAACTATTCTAAAGTAGATGTACATTTGAAAATCAGTTCGCCTTTGTTCAGTTTTTTTATAACTCGATAACTATACATCTCCCGGAACAATCTAGACGCTCATTTAAAAGATAATTTAGTAGTCAACAAAGCTAAACATAAATAAAATCTTAATCAGACTAATATTAGCGAAGACACAGCAAACAATTTTTATTTTGCCCTTCACCCAAAGTGATAAAGAAAGTCGTCTGAATGAAAGTCGTAAAACATCAGATATTTTATTCAATGGTTCAAATTAAAATCAGGCATATTGAAAAGCTATCTGTTCTGGGCTAAGATGGAGGAGCCAGGAAGAGTCTTCACTAGAAGGAAGACAGGCTACAGAGGCAAGAAGATATCACCGGCAATCAATTAGTTTATTTATTCCAGTTTTGAATCAGTGTCCTATATTTTTCATTTTTTAATTAAGAAATTAGGAAAACCTTCGAAGGGATCTCAGACTCAATATTTTCGAGTTTTCCATAATAATTTAAGGTAATTATTTTTAGTTATTAAAATTTATAAATAATCAATTTTTTTATTTTTTTATACAGGGTGAATTGGATGAGCATAGGGTTGAAATTACTGTTATCAACCCCAAATCAATAACTATGGGTCAATTGTATGGTCAGTTTGATGCTGTTTCTCATGAATGGTCTGATGGAGTATTAGCTGTCAGCTATAGAAACTTTTCTACTTCTACAAACCTTAATAGGTTTGGAAATATTTATCTTTTATTAGAGTTCTAATTAATGAAATATTCCTTCTTATTTTTGGAACTTAAATTTTAACCTTAAACTAAGTTTTACAGGTTTCAAATTATAAGCTATTTTCTCCCTCTTTTATATTGATTCATGTACCATCATGCACATTCTTTGAAGTCTTTAGAATTCATGATTTTATCAGATAAAATCAATTTTTTATTTAAATGTCCTGCTTGATCTAATTTTGTAATTATGTTAGCTAAGATTTCCAACTTTAGTCTTGTGGAAAGAATTAGTGATTCTTATGAAGGATTTGTTTTAATTTTAACAACTTAAAAAAAAAAATTGGTGATTTGGTTAATCTGATTTTATGTCTATTAAGCTGGATTTGTATCATATATGAGTGCATTTTAACAATGTTCAAGATCGAATACCGTGCGGTTATTAAATTCTTGTGTAAAGAGGGCCTTACTCCTGCGCAAATTAAAGAGTGCTTGGATGGTGTGTATGGGGAATCCTCCCTCTCGTGTTCAACTGTAAAAGAATGGGCAAAATTATATAAGTTAGGGAGAGAAAGTCTGGATGACAACCTGCGTCCTGGTCGCCCATTGGAAGCCGTCAGTTCAGAAACAATCCAACTTGAGGTAGCTGTCTGATCAGAGGCTGAAGACCAAAGAAATAGCAGTAAGTTTGGGGCTTTCAACATGTGTCCTGAGGATTGTTAAAAAACATTTGCATATGAGCAAGGTGAGTGCACGATAGGTTCCAAAATTTCTTTTGGCTGCTCAAAAAGAGGAATGTGTTTATTGCATCAATGAATTTTTATGTGGATATAATACTGACCGAAAAATTTTCGGATTCAACTATTACTGGGGATGAGACAATGGTTTTATACTATGACCCACCCAGCAAAAGGAAGTCCATGGAATGCTGAGATGCTGAGAAGGCCAGGAGAAGCACCGCTGCAAAAGTCACGCAGTCGACAAAAAAGATAATAGCCATCATTTTTGGCGGTTATAGAGGAATACTGCTGATTGACTTTAAGGAAAGGAACACCACAGTGAATGCCAAGTATCATGCAGCCCTACTTCACCGCTTACAAGACGCCATCAAAGAGAAAAGGCAGGGGAAGTTGAGAAGAGATGTTCGGCTTCTTCACAGCAATGCCTCTGTCCACGACATTGATTTCCAAGGCTGTTGTAAAGGACTGCAGATTCCGAGAAACCTCCCATTCACCCTAAAGCCCAGACTTGGCCCCTAGCGACTGCTACCTTTTCTCAAAGTTAAAATCTGACCTTTGTGGGAGGTGATCAAACACCAACGATGAGGTCCAAGCAGCGGTGGAAGAACATTTTTCGAACAAATAAAAAATTATTTTTTCATGGTATAGAAATGTCATCTAAGCGTTGTATTAAATGTGTGGAACTTTAGGGAGAATAAATTGAAAACAATAACACCAGTTTTTTTCTTTCACTTTTCCTTCTTCCTCTGGCCAGAAACTTATGGACCTAATACATATGTATCATGGTTGGCTGTTTCTGAGTGATTGAATCATCTATCATGGCACTCATAACTGAAAATACAATTAGAAGAACTATAGATTAGTTGTTTTTGGGTTACTTAAGCATGTTTTCTTTTACATAAATATCCATCATACACATTTTATCTGCATACTAGAACTAATCATGCAATTAATTCTTAAGTTTTATGTTAATAATCATACAAATGTATGGCAAAAGTAATAATGGAGTAATCGCTAATAGATACTTAATTTAACACAACTATATTGCTAACATACAACCATATAAACCCTACATCTTGAAATTGTAAAATTTGACTGGGTCATGTTTAATTGTATGCTAAAAATATATATAATATGTGCAGTGAATATTAAATTAATTAGTACCACTTCATAAGATATTAAAAAACAAAAAAAAACCTATCTCATTGGTCTAGAATTTCTTCAACTTTTGTTTTAATCAGAATAAATTTCATTGATGATTAATTGATAAACTGCTTTTCAGGAAGTGGTTAATATTTGATGGCCCTGTTGATGCAGTTTGGATTGAAAATATGAATACAGTGCTTGATGACAACAAAAAGTTATGCCTTATGTCTGGCCAGATCATAGATTTAGCTCCAACGACAAATCTCATCTTTGAACCAATGGATCTTGATGTTGCTTCCCCAGCTACTGTAATTATTTAAAAAAGTTATATATATGTATATATATATATATATATATATATATATATATATATATATACACACATATTATTTATCAATATATTTTTAAATCATAAACTTGTGGAATCAGATACTTAACTCATTTGACCTATGAATAAGTGTGGTAGGAGACCGAGTATGGAATATGGTGTGATGCTATATTTGCTTTGCATGGAGCACTGTATCATTTGTTTAATGCTGGATGGTTTTGCCTCAGGTTATTTTGCATTGAATAGAAGCCTGTGTATCTCATAGGTCTGTCTGGAAAATATAGATATGGTGAAACTTGAACACATGATCAAAACTAAAACCTGAATATCTTTGATTTATCTTTTTTTTGTCACTAAACCAGTAATTTATACCATAGGCTTAAAAATGTAAAAAAAAAAAAATAATAATAATAAGCTGCGCAAAAAACACCAAAATAAAGAAACTTTATCAAATGATTATTCATAAAATAAAGTGGATGTAGCTTTAATATAAAAAATTGTTTATTTATATTTTTATAGCTATTTTTATTTTGTATGCACAATGCAAACTTACTGTTTCGTCGAACATCCCTAATCAGGACTTCCATGTACTCTGAACCCTTCTCTCTCCTCAGTTTTAATTTTAGAGTGAAAATCAAAGTTTTTGTTTTAACAGAGTTATAATGAAATTAATCTTTATATTAAATATAATCTAGTTTAATATACGAACTTTTATTTTAAAAAAAAGAAAATTTGAAAATTTGGAATCATATTTCTTGATGTTTTATTGGTATTTAACAAATTAGGCTATCTAAAAGTAATTGATTATGAATCAATGTATGTTAGCGATTTGAATTTACTATCATATATGGAAGTTACTATTATGTGATCTTTGAATTATGGATAGGTTAATTTTCTACTCTTGGCGATGTGGTATTAATAAATTGTTTTAGGCTGATCTGCTTACATTTTTAGGAATTTGGGGAGATTTATTTTCACCTTTATTATTATTAGATTAGTTTTATACATTTTATTTTTGTTTGGTTCTTGTCGGTCAATAGTGGAATTTTTATTTTTTTTATTGAATTGTACCATATTTTATTAATTAATTTATTCAGATAAAAACTGTTACTGAGGATTTTAAATTTTTTTTGGTTTTATCACATATATGTATATCTCATCTGTTAGTGCTATGGCCTTGGTATAGCCTGGCCACCCTTCCTCCTGAGGGGAGATAAATATTCAGAGGGCCAATTGTCCCTAGGATACGGGGCCTCCAGCACTGGGCCCATACTTGATTCAAAGCAACAACAATGGCCTCGGAGTTGGACAGTCTATTAGGTTACGACACGGCTAGAATAAGGAAATACACATGGCTGCTTGGAATTTAAAGATGATCTCGGGGAAAGAAGCGGAGCTTATTGAAGAAATGAGGAAATATTGGAAGTGGAATTGATTGGACTCAGCGAGGTGAGAAGGAGAAGCGGTGGTGGAAGGAATCTGGCAATGGGATACACGATTATCTACTCGGGCGTTCATTTGGTAAGAGCTAAGGAAGGAGTGGCTTCTGTGATGAAGGATGAATTCTTTGACAGAGGTGAGAATTGGGAAGCAGTTTCTCCAAGGATATCAACCAGTATCACCACATCACAACCAGGCCCATGGTGTGATGGGATTATGGGGAGGAGAACCAGAGACCAATAACAATGGACTGAGGCTCATCGACTTTTGCATTGAAAATGATTTAATTTTAGGAAATTCCTTCTTCAACCATAGTAGGATCCATAAGATTGCATTTGAGGCTCAGGGAAGAGAAGGGAACAGTATCATTGATTATTTTATTTACAGTAGACAGATACGACTGTTCCTCACTTGATTATTTTATTTACAGTAGACAGATACGACTGTTCCTCACTGACATTAAGGTAAGCAGAGGAGCGGGGCTCGGGACATATTACTTGTTGGCTGCTGACATCCGGATTGTGATGCCTAGGAAAGTCAAGAAGAAATTATATGAAAGGCTTGCTTACCACAACAGAATGGAAAGAAGAGGCTATATGAAGATGCACTGAGGACTAAGCTGGTGGATATAAATTTCCATCAAAACTTGAACGATCTCTGGACATTCATCAAGAACTGCATACACTATGCTGCCAGGGAGGTTTGTGGTTTGAAGAATTTAAGACCTACTATGAAGACCAAGTGGTAGAGTGATGAGATGGCAAGGATTGTGAAGGAGAAAAAGACTGCTTGGATCAGATACAAGAGGTCTAGGACCACTATGAACTGGGAACAACAATATGTGTTAAAAAGGAATGTAGCTAAAAGAACTGTAAAAGAAGCTCAACAGGGCCTGGGAGGACTTCAGAAGAGACAAGGAGAAAAACTTCTAGGAGAACATTAGAAAGTTCTGGACGCCAGTAAAAGGTCTTAGAGGGAAGAAAGGGAAGCCTGTCAGGAGCATAAAGAATAAGAATGGCAGCTTGGAAACAGATGAAAAAAGAATCCTAAAGGCCTGACGAAGCTATTACCAAGTTTGCTATGCTATGGAAGTTTATCAAGGAGGTCCAGGAATTGACAGAAGGAGGTGCCCGAGGATAGAAGATTTTCTGCCACCGGATATGGATGATGCTTTCTAGGAAAAAGAGGTTGAAGCTGCAGTGAGAGGTTAAACAGAGAAAGGAGGATGGGATGTTTACAGACTAGTCCTATTTACAAATTATTGTAAGGTGACCCGATCATTACTCCTCTTTAAAAGTAATTTTATTCCTAGACCCTAGTCTAAGTAGATTTTGGAAGGCTCTTGCTGAGCCAGATAAAAGCTCCTCTTTATATACCACTTCCCACTAACTGCTTTTACTCTGCATAATTTAATTAGAAATGATTATTTTATAAATTAATTAATTTTGAATTTTATTAATTTTTCAGTTTGTAATGATATTTTTAATTGTTTACCATTTTAAAAACATTTGTATTGCTAATAATAAATACTTCCTGTTCAATGAATACATTTTTCCCTAATTAATTTTGAATTTTAATTGTAAAATTACATTATACCTAGATAATAATGTTTGTTATATTAATTTTGTGTCAGAAAATAAATAAATAAAATTTAGTTTGTGTTTATAATTGCTGGTGATAAAAAGTCAAATTAACATTTCAGCTTTAATTGCAAATCATAATACATTATGAAAGCCAATAAGTACATTTATTGATTTAAAAAAGAAAACAAATGCTAGTTGTGATAGGAGGATATAGTCAAAGTGTTTAAAAATATCAACTTGCTGTCAAAAGGTTAGTTTCAGAGAAGCAGTTGAAGGAAGCTGTTTCTGCTAAATTAAACAGCTACTCTTGATAAACTGTTTAAAAAAGCACATAGCTTTTGTTTCACATCCCACCGCTAGGTGTAGCTAGCATAGCTGTTGCAGGAAGCTGTTTCTGCTAAATTAAACAGGTACGCTCGATAAACTGTTTCAAAAAAGCAGATAGCTTTTGTTTCACATCCCACCGCTAGGTGTGGCTAGCACAGCTGTTGCAGAAAGCTGTTTCTGCTAAATTAATCAGGTCATTCAGTGTTTCCCTCTTTTGCTGATAGTAGCGTCTTACCTATCTACTAACCTGCTACTGTATCTCTTTAATTTAGATCGAAACAGTTAACTATATCTGTTTAATGAAAGAAACTGTTTCAAATAAACAGATTGCTAATTAAAACCCCACCACTAGATGGGACTGGGTGGATGTCCTTCTACTAGCGATTTCTAGTGCCATTTTTTTTTAACTAGGTGCCTCCTTTTTTCGCACTTTCTTTTAAATTTGGCTTTATGTTCACTGATTAAAGGTGTTTCACAACTTCCAAATTGATTCTTATTTGGGTTTAAAATAATGATTAAAGATATAAGTTTGTTACAGCACTTCACATAAAAATTCAAGAAGGTTATGCCCCGTGTTGCCAGGCAGGAATAATTATGTAATTGAATTAAATCATGTATCTGTGTAATTTCTTATGCCTGCAACACTCGGGTAACCATTACACAGGGTAACAATTACCTGGCTGGGCAGCATGATAATTAAGAGCCAAGTGGTGGACAGTTTTAAGTTTGGAGAACAAAGTTTTATGTGTGGATTGTGTTTTTTTAGTAGAGCTTTTTATTTATTTGTATCAATTGCACTCAGACAAGTTTATTTTTATTTTCAGTCGAATCTATTTTTATTTTCAACCGAGTTTATTTTAATTTTAATATATTGACTTTTATTTTTTATATCTTTTTTATTAATATTAACGAAGTTCCTTACATCTTTCAAATTGGTGATCTTGACGTGATGTCCCTGCCGGAGACGAAGGAAGGAGTTGAGTTATGAGCTAATGGGCTTGGAGCCAATGTTATCTCAGCATTCTGGACGCCCGCTTCTATGGTCCTTCATCTTAGCCGATGTGAACAACCCAATCATTGGAGCAGACTTCTTGTTTTATCACCACATCCTGGTCAATCTCAATGGCCGACAAATTGTGGATGCTAAGATGGGTCTTACTTCCAAGGGTAGCCTCAAGCTCAACTCCACACCTTCTGTGTACTCCTCTGTGGCGAGTGGTATTACGAGCTTTTGCATAAATACCCATCTATCACTCGTCCATCTGCTGTATCACAAGAGCCAAAGCACCCCATTAAACATTTTATCGAGGCGA
The DNA here is from genome assembly GCA_948150685.1 of Rhaphigaster nebulosa. Classification (NCBI taxonomy): domain Eukaryota; kingdom Metazoa; phylum Arthropoda; class Insecta; order Hemiptera; family Pentatomidae; genus Rhaphigaster; species Rhaphigaster nebulosa. Next base: position 65,520,739 of record OX411310.1, on the reverse strand, counting down.
AGGGTGCACCGATCACCTCCAAAGCCAGACCTCTTCCACATGACGGTTACAACGCCGCTAGGGATGAGTTCCTAAAGATGGTTGATGAGGGAATCTGCAGGCCATCAAACAGTCCTTGGGCGAGTCCACTTCACATTGTGATGAAGAAGGACAGCACAATGAGATTGTGTTCGGATTACCGCCGGCTCAATGCCCAGACCTTGTCAGACAGGTATAGCATTCCCAACATTCAGGCCCTCAATACCAATCTTTTTGGAAAAACCATCTCGATTGAACTTACTATCAGGTATCCGTGGTGGAGGAGGACATCCCGAAGACAGCAGTCATTACTCCCTTCGGTCTCTTCGAATTTAAGGTGTTGTGCTTCGGACTCCGAAATGCAGGCCAGGCATTTCAGCGCCTGATGGATAGCATTTTTGCCCTGCTGTATGTCTTCGTCTTCCTCGATAAACTACTGGTAGCGTCAGAATTGGAAGAGGAACACCACAACCACTTGGGAGATGTATGCAGGCAACTGGACCAGCACGGACTGACATCAATCCGCTTAAATCCTCATTTTGCAAGGCCGAATTTCTCGGTTTCCTTGTAAATTCTTAGGGCACCAAACCCCTTCCAAGCAAGGGCCAGATTGCTGAGTTCCCACGGCCTGCCACCAAGGGCCATCTTAGGCGCTTTCTGGGGATGATCAACTTCTACCGAAGATGCCTCCCCAAAGCAGCAAAAGTTCAGCGCATCCTCCATGGGCTCATCAGGAATAGTAGGAAGAACGACAGCACCCCCATCGAGTGGACCACCGAAGCCGAAGAAGCCTTCACACGATGCCAGCAGGACATCAGAAATGCCCTCTCTCAGCGCATCCATCCTCAGAGGCTGAAATTACTGTGGCCTGTGATGCTTCCAACACCGCAGCCGGAGCCGTTCTGCAGGCCCTTAGGATTCGTTTCAAGGGGTCTTGCGCCAGCGCAGCAGATGTACTCCGCCTATGATTGCGAGCTCACTGCTATTTACAGCGTCATTAAGCACTTCAGGCCGTACATTGAGGGAAGAATGTTCAGTATCCTGACGGACCACAAACCGCAAGTCTTCGTTTTTTTTCCAGAAGCCCGAGACCGCAGAAAATGCCCCCACCGAATTAGAAGCCGATCAGCCATCACCGGGCATCAGGAGGTGGCGAGGACGACCCATTCCACCTCCTGTCCGCTTCTGTGATGAGGTCATTGGGAGGAAGTGATGTTACAGCATTTCACATAAAAAAATCAAGAAGATTATGCTTGGCAACGGTTATCACCCAGTATTGCCATGCAGGAATAATTATGTAATTTAATTAAATCATATGCAATTTCTTATGCCTGCAACACTGGGGTAAGCAACAATTACCTGGCTGGGCAGTGTGATAATTATGTGCCAACGTGGTGGACAGTTTTAAGTTTAGAGAACAAAGTTTTATGTGTGGATTGTTTTTTTTTTTTAGTAAAAATTTTTGTTTATTTGTATCAATTGCACCCAGGCAAGTTGATTTGAGCAATTAGAAATTAAAAATAGAGCATTAAAAATAATTAAAACATTATAATTAATACGATAATTAAATAATTAATTATAATTATAAATTAAATAAATATTATTTAATAATTAATTAAAATAATATATAAAATATAGTGAGAGAAATAATTCAAATTAATGCTCTCCTCTATTAGGAATTTACTAGAATTTTTTATTTTTTTAATAAGAGCATACATAAATGTTTTTTGTTTGATTTTTGAAGAAAAAAGTTATTTTTTATTTTAATGTAATTAACATCTTCCTGTTTTTTCACATAAGAATATAATTATTTAACTTATTTTTATACAATCACATAATTATTAATTAAATAATGTTTGTTTTTAAATGATCTTCATGATTTAAAGCGTATGATTAACAAATATTTCTAATAATTAATTTCATTAACTTATTTTTAATTTAATTGCCAAAAATGAGCTAAATAAATATGTTCATATTTAAAAACCATAGAATTACCACTTTAGTATCACAATTGAATTTTTTAAATAATTAATTTAATTTTCTACAAAAATAAGTTAAATAAATACAATTATTATTATCCATCATGATTATAAATGATTAAATTCATAATTAAAAAATATGAAATTGCCCATTTACTATCATAAATAGACGCAAACTATAATCTGACAAAATTAAATCACAATCGGTGTCGCAATTCCGAATAGCAAACACGTTAGGATTTTTTGCACCATGATGGGAGAGTTCAGACCACTGTGCGACGTAACAAAGTGGGGTAAAATATTTTTTTAGGGAGAAACAAAGTTGATATTCGTTGTTTGCACCCCCAAAATCCCTCAAGTACAAATTTTCATAGTAATCAAAAAATAAAATGTTTTTGCTCAAAATGTTCACGCATATTCGGACCATCGATTTTGTTTCTAAAAACAGAAAAATTGTGATAACTTTAACATGTCTCCACAGATTCACCCAAAATTTGAGAGTGGTTTAGGGCTCTGTAAACTATGAATAACGAAAAAACACAAACCCAACATTTATAAACAAATTAAAAACGGAGATCTAAAATAAAATGTTTGGGGAGTTTTTTTTTTACTTTACAATACTTTTTTCTCCGTTATAAAGGCATCAAATCTATAAGTTATTGCTATGGGCTAGAGATCAGAAATTCGGCTTCCCAACCATTGTAATAACTTTGAATGTAGATAAAATCCCAAAAAGTTATGAATTGGCAATATTTTTTTCTTATTTTGCACAACAAACAAATCAATTGGTATATGAGAACTTGGAAATACATGCAGAGCAAAGGCAGAAAACAATAATATAAAAAATTGTTGAAAGTACATAAAATATATTTTTTTTCGGCTCCTAGCATAATACTTGAATATTTTTATGCCTTTTTTTTTTATTAATGTTTCGCTTGGCAATAGGGATGTTTTGATATTAAACTAATTTTTCTACTTTCCCCAAAACCAGAGATATAAAATAAAATGTATTTTGGACACACAAACTTTCCGATTTTATTCTGGAACGTGTTGGAACCTAATCTTCTAAGCAATCCAATATTTTAAGGCTTGATTCACCAAAACAAATTTCATCAAAATCAAGGAGACACATGAGGGATCCTCTCCTCATTGAATATAAAGTTGTTTAAGCATAAAAAACCGATAAAAATGGGGAGACAAAAAAAAAATATTAAGAAATATAAAATCAGTACCTATATACATTTTTTTATACTGTTGTAGGATGTAAAAAGTAACTTTTTTCTTTAAAAAAAAGAAACAAAAAACATATGTATGTGTATGCTTTTCTTAAAAAAAAAAGTTCTAATAAATTCTCAATAGACGAGGTTACTAATTCGAATTATTTATCTCAACATATTATATAAATTATTTTAATTAATTATTAAATAATATTTATTTAATTTATAATTATAATTAATTATCATATTAGATATAATAATTTAATTATTAATTAATATTTTAATTATTAATTAATATTTTAATTATTAATTAGTATTTCATTAATTTTTACTTTTAAAAAATTATTAAAACTATGAGCAGCACAATAAAATTCAAACTTGACGTTTAGCTTCTCTTAACTCTATCTTTGTTCATTTTTTTAAACACAAATAAGAATCAATTTGGAAGCTGTGAAACACCTTTAAGCTAACATAAAATCAAATTTAAAAAGAAAGTGCAAAAAAAGGAGGCACCTATTTAACAAGAATTGCACTAGAGATCGCTTGTGGGACGACACCCTTGACATTCTTGTCAGTCCCCCTGGCATTTCTGCATCAGTCTTCGACCAGAGATGTTCTCTCCAGTGGTGAGAGCGCTTCATTTGCCTTACAGCGGTTTCGCATGTTTTTCATAATTTTTTTAATTACTTTGAACTACAGTATATAATTCAAAGAAAGCATCCTTTTAAAAGATATTACATATTAATTGATAATGAAATAAAAGGAAGGGCCTTTTTTAGAAGGTATCATACAATAAAAAAATATAATAAGGAAGGGCTCTTTTAACTTCAGAAATTTTTATAGTATGAACCCTATCATCCTAAACCCTCAAATATCAGGCCAAACCAATAGATACAATAATGATCTACCAGCAACATGTGTTAAAGGAAACACCCTGGGTCTTCAATGTAGAACTTAACTTGCACCTAATCTTCATTTTTACAAAAAAAAATTGTTTGAGTTGTTCCCCAATCATTCTGGAGCTGCGAAATATTAAAAATTTTCTTGTTACTTTGAAATTTATTGGTTTGTACTTTTGATAATGCAGGAAAATCTATTTTAGGTATCTAGATGTGGAATGATATACATGGAACCTTCTGCTCTTGGTTGGGAATGCCTTGTTATATCTTGGATGAATAAACTTCCTCCAGGCTTTGAAATTCATGTCAAGACTGTTATTAAAGATCTTTTTATGCGGTTTATTCCTGTAATGTTGTTTTATTTAAGGCGTGGAAATGCAAAGGTAATTATTCTTAATTAATTAGAAAATTATGTTTCTTGACTACTCAGTGTGACTAACAAGTTTACTTTTTATGTTCACTTGTCATTTTTAAGTAGTGAAATTAAACATTATTTTAAAATTAAGGAACTGCTAATTTATGCAGCAATTTTTAATTAGTTTTGTTGTGCAATTTATTTTATTATATAGAGACTGGTTTAGTATTATTTATGACCATTAAGTATCATTAAGCAGATAGTATACTTACTGTTACATATTTGATATATTTTGTCCTATAGAATTATGGAATTTCATGGTTTGTTGGCTTTAGCTCTGATTAAACTTACTCTAACCTGTCCTAGTTGAAATGTAGAAGGGTGCTAAACCTTGTCTATTTCAAATAAGGCAGATTATCTGGTAGGTTACCAATATGTTCTAACCAGCGTGGTAAGCTCCAGATTAGGTGCTGAATGGAATAATTCTGCTACTCCATTTTGAACCTCGTACAGACATTGAAGATTTTTCCTTTAAGATAGTGAGCTATTGACTGGAATATGTGGTAATCAGAAGGTGCAAAGTCTGGCCTGCAAGCAGGATTAGGAAGAACCTCAATTCCATTCAGTTCTAAGACTTTTTGTAGCATTTAACGAGAAGTTTGTTGTCGGCCATTATCTTGTTGATCCAAACGCTGAGTCTCTATATAATGTATTTTTTTTAACTGATCTCTATAAAGTTCTGAATCAATAGTTCGACCTTCTGGAATGAATTCATTATGAATTATGCCTTCAGAATTCCAAAATACAGAGATCATAGCTTTTTTTCAAATTGCCCTTGCTCATCGACTGGCACCGATTGCAAGCTAACCATTGTTTCTTGTTCTTAAGGTTTCTCCATTATATCCACTCTTCATCGCTGTAACAGTTCTTTTAATGAAATAAGGGTTACTTGGGTTTCCAAAAGTTGTTAACAAATTTCTACTCGACATCTTGCCTGCTTATTAGTCAACTCTTGGAGAACCACTCTTGATGAGCGATTCACTTGATATGTATTAATATTGGACAATATTATCCTTATATTATATAGCAAGCACCAGGTGCGAACAAAAGATAATAAGGGACGAGCAGGTAGATAGAAAGGTAACTGACAGGCGATGACAGATGTCACCACAGCTCTTACTCTCAGAGATAAGTAATAAGTTAATTTAAAACCCTACCGAGAAGTGGGAAGTGTGACAAAGCCAAGCCTCGGAAGACTTAATCCATTTTAAGAAAACAGTCCCCCTTAGGTCCCGGCTGGCCTCGAGGAAAAAGTGGAGGCGGCCTGGGAAGGGAGTTATTCAATTAGAGTTATCTTAATGCATTCGTGGAGACCGGACCACCCAGGGGAGATCAGGATAAGGGGTGGAGCCATCCGATGAAATCCCAGAATTTCCTCCCTCTATAAAACTAGTCGGCCAATGATGACAAGTGTGCCGTGGATCTAACCAATGAACAACGTATTCGACCCCCTCTTAGGAAGAACAAGAGAGAAAGGGGAAGAGAAGCCGAGGAGGCAGAAAAAGGGAACTTCCTCTCTGAGCTCACTTGATGCAGGACTTCTTCGCTGATCTCGCTTGAGGGCTGAACAACTACTAGGTCTTCCTCTGAAGACGACAGATGCGCTGGCTCCATGACTGAAGATATGCATGGGAACCCGATAGAGATATGCTGAAGGACCATCAACACCAATTATGACAGATAAGAGATTTATGTTAGAACAGTTAATGGTCTAGTTTTATGTCCTAGGTCGAGTCTGAATCATTCCATGGTTAACTGCTTATTGTAATAGTTTATTATTTTAATTTTGAGGAATAAAGATAAATGTTAGAAAGGAGGTTGTTCTTTAGTAACCCGTATTTTCGTTCGTTAGTAAGTTCGTTAGTAATGCCCATTAGTAATTTGAATATATTTCTTTAAGTATGATAGCAGTAAATTTGATTAGCATTATTATTAAACTTAAAAGTAGGAGCATTATCTTGGTTAATTATTAAATAATGGTAACCACAAATCAGGCCCTTGGAAAGGTATCCAATTTAGAGGACAAAGTAAGTAATTCCTATTTATTCATAATCTTACATAATTTTGGGATAATCATCCTCAATGATTGCCCAATGGCATCCCTATACAAAGACTAATAGATTAGCAGCTAAATAGATATCAAGCTCAACTTAACCTCTATAAAACATAGTACACTTTTCCCAGCTTTGTTATTTATGATGAATTGAACCCAAGCTCTCTTGCCGATTATCAAGTGCTTTTCGTTGGGTCTATTCTGCAGAGCTTTTTCAACCAATAATGATTTTTATCCAGAACCCTCTTTCCTCTTGAGGCTGATGTCACCAGTTTCAAATTTCTGGAATCATCTATTAACAGTCACAGAAAGATCATCTTCTTTTTCGGATTACCGAACCAAATGGCTTGTTTCCCTTCCGGATTCCGATAATCATCATCATCATCGTATGTCCCTCTTTACTACATAGCGGTGTGAGGTTTCTGCTTATACAGCCGCCTGCAATGTTTCCATTGATATCAAAATTATTTCAAATTTTAGTTCCATGTTTAACTGAATGCCAAATCAATACTGAAAGCAAAATGGGGTCATTTTGTTTACAAATTCATTGAGATTACAAATTTATTTGTTATAGTCTAGAGATTAAGCGTATATCAACGTTAATTGAATTTGAAAAAAAAATAAAGCCATCCATTGAAGTGATTATAATAGTTTTCGGATTTCACATGATAAAGTCAGTGGTCCACGACTCCAAAAGATTGGCAACTGCTAGTGAAATTGATGCATTAAATCTCACATAGCTCAAGAGATTCATCCATCCAGTCCACTTGGAATACAAAAAAAAAGAGAACCGACAACTTCAAATAAGTAAAAAGAAGGCATTCTGCAATGAATCAGGGGTCTTTTTTTTTTTTTTTTACTATTTTTATAATGTAAGACTCGTGTATTGGTTTCCATTGGTTCCTTGCACCTTTTGGTATTGTCATTAGAAAAAAATTGATTCCTTGTTGAACTGTTTACAGAAAAATTTAGATCATGTACAGTAGATACAAAATAAACTTTTTGCATGTTCTGATCATATCATAGATATTAGTTAATTTATTTATGACGATATCATTTCAAAATATTTTTACCAGTAGGGTTTTTTTGAACATAGTCAGTTTTTTTTTCGTCCCCTATAAATAATAAATTCTGAATTAACTGAAATTGTTAAAAGTTGTTTATGCAGTTCAAGAACATAAATTATTTGCAATTTTGTGCTTAAAAACTCTAACTAAAAAAACTCTAAATACAGTCAATATATACTGTATATCCTTTTAAAAATTATCTGTAGGATATTATAAGCAGATTTTACAACTTATTGATTAAGTTTTGTTTTGGATTAGTTAATTGTTAATTCATATATTTTTATTAAGGAAATATTTCCTGCATCTGATTCGAATCTGGTTAAAGGAGTGATGAATCTCTTTGAGTGTTTCATGGATGACTTCTATGATGAGAAACACTTGGAATCCCTTTCTGATTTGGACATTCGTGCTCAAATGGAGGTTTGTTTTAATGATCATTTTACTTACAATGATTTTATTTTAATTTGTATTTTTATACATAGGTATTATATATTTTGTATTTTCCAAGTTTAATTGGCTTAAGAATCAAGTTATGATTCACCTGTTAACTTTGTTTTGATTAACAATTTGTTTTGATTATCAAAGTTAAATATTTTTATTCCAAATAAGTTTTACATACCTGCTGTTTTCTTTATAGGGTGTTTTTTTTTTCTGTTGCTTATGGGGACTGGGGGGAACTCTGGATACAAGAAGTAGAGAAACTTTTTGTGTTTTATTTCATGGACTCTTGCAGAAACAATTCCCTCAAGATGTGCAAAACAATTTTGGCCTCCCCAACGAACTAATTACTCCGCCAAAGAAAAACTACATTTTTCTTCCACCATCTCAAGGAAATTTGTTTGACTATAAGTATATTAAAGAGGTGAGTATTTTATTATTATTTTATTTCATTCTCATCTAACCAAGTAGGTGAGATGAGAAGCAGTAGCTCATTTAGGATACCGGGACCCACCTGGGTTGTAGCGCAATATAATAATTATTATTATAACTATATTCTTATAATAATGATTTAAATTATAAAATGTTTGAAATCATGTATTTAATTATATGAATCATTAGTTTGTTTATTGTCTCTTTGGCTATAATTGATATCTGCAGATGTAACCTTCGTTCTCTCCACTGTTTTTGTGACACTATCCAATATGGTCGGATATGTGATGTTTGTGATACAGAATGTTCCTATTTCAGTTGTATGGTCTTTCCTTCCTTAAATCTTAAATTCCAAGAAAAAAATATAAAATTTGGATAAAGCTTATTATGATTGTTTATTTAGTGAAGTTAAAGTCAATATTTATCCAATGTTAAATGTTGTAATTGCATAAAAATAGAAATACCTGATTAGCTCTTTTAGAGCTTGAGACTTTTGATTCAGGAAGAACTAATGAAACTCTTGAATACAGAGTACCTATACCTAGAAAGAATTAAGATTAAAGTAAAAATTGAACTTAAAGTATCGCTAACTTTGATAGCTATCATCAAATCCATTTTAAAATTAATAGGCCTATTTCTATTACTTTCATATTTAGTCCAGGTCATAAATTATTTTTTGATATAAATTTCCAATGGACTTTCCTAACGTGATAATTAGAAGAAAGCTAGTAGAAACATATCATATGTTTTCGGCTTGTAGCAATTCATTGAAAAAAATTCATAAGGTGCCGAAATGTTGTTTTTTCAATTTGAAAATGTGAAAAAGTTTTGTTTGGGAAAAATTAAAAATTATTCCTAAAAGCATTTTAAAATATGGAAAAAATAAGTTTAAAACTATTGATGTCAGTCAACAATGGTTCTCAAACAAAATTAATAAACACGAAATATGGCCATTTTTGGACATTTAATTATAGGTCTCATAATTTTCCCAGGAACTTGTTTGTCGAATTAAATTGTGACTTTTAGTAATCCCTCGGTGCAATAAAAATTGAATGCAAAAATAATGATAACTAAAAACAGGTGTTCTCGAAAAACAGTTTGAACAAGTCCCAAAATGGATCTAGAGTAATTTTCAAAGTGTTATTGGTTTGCAAAGAGTTGTTCTACAACCCTATTTTCATGAAATATATGTGAGGTTTGATTTAATACCTTAAAATTATTTTTTTTAAAACAAAAAATATTATGAAATATTGCTCTAAAAGATGAAAAAATTAAATTTGAGATCTTAAAATAAAATCTGTCAACTAGTTTTTGCAAAAATAATTTTAAAATGCATTTTTGAGGTATTAAATCGAATCTCACATATATTTCTTGAAAATAGGGTTGTTGAGCAACCCTTTGTGGAACATACGATGTTTTTAAAAATTGCTCTAGGACCATTTTGGGTCTTGTTCGAGCCGTTTTTCGAGAACACCTATTTTATATTTTTCCATGGTCCATTCTTTTAATAACTATTTAAAAATAGTCAATAAACCATTTTGTAATAATTTGCAGACAATTCATAATTTTTAAAACCTACCAGTGTTTCGGCCGATGTAATTATCCAAAATGAGATGACAATGGCAGGCCTCTAAATCTGCAATAAAAAGGCTTCCCGTTGCTGCATCAATCCAAAATAATTTGGGTTGAATTGTGTCCAAATAAAATACCGACCATGGAATTATGAAAAGTCATTAACATTTTTGTACGGAATTTTTATTGCATATAGACATTATATAACGCCACAATTTAATTCCACAAACATGTTCCTACGATAATTACAAGGTCTATAATTAAATGTCCAAAAATGACTATATGTAGTGGGTTTTTAATTTATTTTTCAAAAAGTTGTTGACTGACTTCAATTGTTTTAAACTCATTTGTTTCATATTTTTAAACACTATTATGAATTATTTTAAATTTTTTCCAAGAAAAACTTTTTCACATCTTCAAATTGAATAAACAACTTTTCGGCACAATGAATTTTTTTTAATTGGTTGCTACTCACCAATTGTATCTAAAACATGTATGATTTGTTTCTACTATTTTTCTCCTAATTATCATGTAGAGAAAGTCAATTGGAAATTTATTTCAAAAAATGAATATTTTTTCCTATTGTTCCTGGATTTTATTGGAAAAAGAGATGAAGCATGGACACAGCTTAAGTTCTCCTGCCACTGTTTCCTTTATAAATTAAATTCCTAAAATATTTAGAATTGGCAGAACAAATGTTGCAGGCCTCTCTCTTGAGGGATAAAAATTAAAGTTTTGATTTCAGATTGTATATCAACTATGTCTAAGTAGTTGATATTGTGTAGTCAAAGGCCTTATATTTTTAATCCATACCCCTTACATTTTTAATCTACGAATCCTAATTTATCCAGTTCAGGGTATGGTTTAAAAATGTCATCGCAACTTTTAGCCAGCCCTCTCCTGTTCTAGTGTCAATCCGTTCTTATGAACATTAAACACGTTAGGCCAGCTATTGATTTTTAATTTTAATTTTTCAAATTACGTATTTCAGCTTATAATTTATTTTTAGGGAAAAGGAAAATGGAAACTATGGGCAGATGATTTATTATTTGCACCACCTATACCACGCGATATACCAGTTAACCAGATTATTGTAACTACTGTTGAAACAATAAGATCTATGGCCTTGATGCAACTATTAGTTTGCCATGAAAAACATTCTATGTTTGTTGGTCTAACTGGTACTGGAAAATCTGTTTATATAGTGGTAAGATGTGAATTGTATGATTTTCTACTTTTTTTTTTTAGTGTACCAATGCTTTTCTTTAAACAATTTCTTTTAGACCTATCTATTATATGGATTTAAAGTAATAGAGGTCATGTTCAACTCTACAAGATAAGGGTCCGTCATTTTAATTCTTGAAAAGTTTTAAGTCACAGTATTAAGATAACTAGCTTTTTAATATATTTGATAAAACTCAGTACTGCTATTTGTTCAAGTGTAAGCAAGAAATCACCCTGCCTGAAGTAAGAAATGTCGCCGGTTACAATTACAGCTTAGGAAAACTGGTTACTACTTCAGGCTTATCATTGGCCTATCATGTTGATGATATATCTCCCAGACAGTTTGTTACCAATCAGAATGGACGCACTTCGCATTGCCAGGATTTCTTATTGGTATATTTTATATATGGCTGCCCTCTCCACAGCCATGTATCATATCGTACCTGTGTTGAAAAAACTCAGCCAGATGATAGTGATAGTGTGGTGGACCATAAAATGTTGACCAGATATATACTTGCCTGAGGAAGTATTTGATGAATAGGGAGGAACACACTCTAAGTGTGTCTTCTTGAGGAACACTCAAGAAGACACACTTAGATCGCATTATTCTGTGAATGCCTGTTCGTATTCTAGCTTAGATTACTGCTAGAACAGAATATATTGTGGACTGGGTTGAATAAACAGTATATATTAGGGGGATTTCAGTTTATTAAAAATTTTATATAATTTTATTTTTTAATTCTACTTTATGAGTCATTTACCGAAAGTAAGAGTACTCGATTTTTCTAATTAAAAAAAAAATTACAGGATTTTATAAGTAAATATGTCAGCTATTCCTCCATACCAGTCACCTTCCCGTTCTATGCAGGTTGTGAGCCATGGCACAAGCTTTTTAAGCCTCCTCAAAGAATTATCCCACCATCTTCTTCCAGTTCAGAATCTTTTATTTCATCTCCTCGTCGTTTGAAATTGTTTTTCAACTCATTTCAGTCTTCAGGGAGATTAAAAGATGAAAGTTTGTGGGTGCCAAATCAGGGAGTATGCAGGGTGGTTCAAAATCTCCCAGCTGAAAGAGTCCAAAAGCATCTTGGTGGTGTTGGTCATGTGTGAATGGAAATTTTGTGTGACAAGCACACTACCTCTGTTTGTTTTAAATTACTTTCTTGAGCTTTATTAGGGTCTCCCAGTATCATGTTACATTAGTCGTCTTCTTTTGAGGCAGAAATTCGATCAAAATGATCCCTTATGGATCCCACTTCTCTGATCATCATGAACATTCGTTGTGCCTTCATTAAACTCATGGCACCACTCAAATATCTTCGTTCGGCTCATAACACCTTTGTCATAAACAGTTTTTATCTGTGAAAAAATTTCAGTTAGTGCTTTTAGTGCAGGAAACTGGTGACAGCACGCACTTCGCATTGGCAGGATTTCTTATCGGTATATTTCACACAAGTGGACACTACAAGGCGACTTTTCATACTAATGAGGTCAGCTGGTGCTCGTTGGGTTCAAGAGAACCCTCACTGCTACTTAGTGTTGCCAACTTTGGGAAAAAAATTTCTCATGATACGGGAGGGCAACAGTATTCTTACTTTCTGAATGTGCCTCGTATTAAAACTTTCTGTTCCAAACACTACAATTTGAAAATATGTACAAAACTTTTCTTGGTGTTTATAGATGTGTAAGATTTACTGTTTCAGTATTTAGCTCTACTATTGCTGACTATTTTACATAAAAATATCAATTCTTAGAGTTAATAGTGAATTCTTAATACAATGATATTGATGGCATAATGTAAAAAGTTTATTTTTTCACACTAGTCAACAGAGTACGATTCACATAAATTCTTTTAAATTTAAATAACTGAAATTATAAGGAAGTGTTTGAGGGAATTGAGAAATAGTGAGGTATTGTAGAATTGTGAGGTATCAGGAATACTTCGATTAATAGTCTGATCATGTTTTTTTGTTTTTTTTTACACCCCTTTTGTATATTCTTGGTTCATATGGTGTATGAATTACCTTGATTGAACATAATTTTATTAAAAAGTAACAGTTCATAACACCCTTATTATTATTATACTACAGTAATATTTGTTTTATATTCATATTTATTTTTAACTGATTTTGTGATAGCACATTATCTGTCTCTAATTTTATGATTAGATTTATGGCAAAGTGGTCACAAATATTTAAACTTATTGATTTTACATAATCCAGAGGTTTGATTTCTTTTCGTTTTTTAATTTAAAAAAAAATGTAATATACATCTGAGGGCTTGTGAATTTGATTTTGCATTATTAAAATGTTTTAATGGAATTATGTTTTGTTTCAGAATTTTCTTTTGAAAAAAATTGACAATGAGATTTACAAGCCGTTATTCATAAATTTTTCAGCACAAACAACAGCTAATCAAACTCAGGATATTATTATGAGTAAACTTGACAAACGAAGGAAAGGTATTTAAAAAATAATAATTCAGTATTTGTAAGACAGTTAAATATCTTCTAACAAGAACTCCTAATGTCTTACTTACTTTGTCTTTAAATCTTAGAACTTATAATCTTACCTGGTATAGGCACGACACTTGTTAAGTTATTATTTTGGTTCAGCTGTTCCTGTTTTGTTTTAATATGCAGTCCCTAAACATATGCCTTCATCTGGGCAGTTATTTAGTTATTCATTTAGTCATATCCATGAAGGCCGACTTATATAGTATACCCTCACATGAAAAAGAATTGTGTTGTGGTTTATTAAAAAAACACAGGGTGCTTCCTGTGCCAGTATTGCTACCAACAGTGTTGTTTTATTTATTATTATTAAATTTATAATTCTTTAAACAATGGGAAATAATAAATCAATTTTAACCTAACAATTTCCTTCCTAAATTATTTATTATTTCTCTTAAAAGCAATTCTGCTAATAAATATAATATTTACTATGTATATAAAACAACACTATAATATTTACATACATATATCCAACAGTTACACAACCTTAATTTTATACACTATTAATTATAATCTATCAACAGTCCACAATGTACATGAATTATAAAAATTAAATTATTAAATCAAATTGATTTATTTACAATAAACCTCTTCTTACACAGATTATTCCAATGCAATATTATTGCAGTCCAACTACACCTAAATTTACTAAATGTCTCATCATTACTTCCCTTGTCACATCCTTGCCTTGTAAATTTTTGGATCCATCAGGGTTTTTCTTCATCTTAAAAACCCATATACTCTTGATTACTTTCTGGTCTGGTGGTCGTGTTACTTCTTCCCCTACCTCGAAGTCCTCCATGCTCTTCAGTACTTCCTTTTCTATTGCGGGTTCTTCTTGATTTTCATATTCATCCAAATTAATTTCTTTTGATTCATCATCTGACTTTTCTTCTTCCAATATAATTTCTTCTGATTCACTAACTGGCCTTCCTTTTCTAGTGTGGGTTCTTCTTGACATTCATATTCATCCAAATTAAATTATTTTGTTTCATCTTCTGACTTTTCTTCTTCCAGTGTGATTTATTCCAACTCATCCATCGACTTTTTCCTTCCTATGGTGCTTTCTTTTTTTTCATCAGTTTCCACTTGTGGATAATTGGAAGCTTCTTGTTTTTCTAGCTCAAGAATTTTATCAAAACTTCTGAAGACTTCTTCATCACTCTCCTCCATAACCGTGTCTCCTTTCTGCAAAATACAATACCGATGGATCTTTTGTTTCCCAAGCTCCTTCCTCAATCAATGATGGGCTAATAATTTTCTTCTCAGGGATACCTTCAAATTTTTCTTTTAATTTTTCCTACACTATTTTGGCACTTCTTTCTCCTTTAATTAAAGAAAGCACATCATTACTTACAAATAGATACACAGCAGGCTGAATGTAGTTTTTCATGGTTTTGATATTATTATTACAATTATAAAAGATTTTCATGGAGAAATTATTAATGTAACATCCTCTATTATCCTAATTTAGGTGTTTTTGGGCCTCCTTTGGGCAAAAAGGCTGTTGTTTTTGTTGATGATGTGAATATGCCTATGAAAGAAGAATATGGTGCTCAACCTCCCATTGAGCTCTTACGTCAATGGCTTGATCATTGGATGTGGTATGACAGGAAAGACATTAGTGCCATCAAGCTAGTTGATATTCAGGTAACACACAGTTTTAGTGTTTTTTCATTTGATTAGAATTGTGAGAAAACCCAATTTACTAAATTATATTGGGATATCCTTCACGTTATACACCTTCAAAGTTCAGGTAGGTGAACCACATTTTTAGTGAAAAAACACTAAGGGGATTTTTAAAATATTTTTAACTTACATTTAGCAATCAAAAAAAGTAGTTTATGTTAAAAGGCAGTATCAGTCACAGCCGAAGTTTTTTGTTTATTGGACAATATGCTGGGTAAGTTCAGCAGTATGGCCGCTGTATTGAATGGATTAAACCTGATAATCAAACAGAAATTTTAACATGATTATGAGTAAATTACATACTTTATTCTCAGTATACCGGGAACCATGATCACCATAATTATCAACATGATCTTAATTAGTAACACATTTAACTTACCTTCTCTATTCTATGGAGGTAGGTTTCAGGATTTATCCATTCCTTAATATTCAGCTTATGTAAAGCTGTAGAATATACGATTTATTATATGTAATAATTATTAGAAGAAAACATTATATTTTCAATTCCTAATATTTATTTATTTTTTGGTTTAACTTTTAGCTAATGACAGCCATGGATCCACCAAGTGGTGGAAAAACTGTAACTCCAAGATTCTGGCGCCATTTCAACATAACTGTTCTGAATGAGTTTACTGATCATACGATGGTTATGATATTTAGTAAAATTATGTTATGGCATCTTGATACCAGGTAAAATTTTCATGTCTTAGATATTCTAATAATATTTTTATCAATCCTGTTATTTTGTTTTCATTTTTTTTTTTTTTTTTTTTTTTTTTTTATGAATACTCAGCTTGGTATTTTTTTTAGTAATATTATAATTTATGATGCGTAAAATGACTATTAAAAGTCTTGTTGGATTTCATTGCTCATTTTTCATCTATATATTCCAAATTATTATCTTGGCAATACTTAAGTGTTAATCTACTGTACAATACAACGATGTCATTAATCAAATTGAAACTAAGATTTGTTCACCGTCACCTCTTCTTTACTATCAGACCAGCAGAAAAACTGGAAGGAAACCAGAATGATACACGTAAAGTTTCAACAATAGCTTTCAACAAATATAAGTTCCAGCAACTGCTACTAGACCTCACTGCTTGCTTCTATGTCTTCTAGTATGAGAATGTTGTGCGTAGTTTGTCCAAATAGTATACTCTAGCCTTCAGAAAGTTACCTAATACTAGAAAGTCTTTACCATCCTCATCAGGGAAGAGGTTTATAATTAGGAGATTCCTTTCGGTGGCATAATGTTGAATTGTGTCACACACGTAGTAAAAATAATTGAAACAATAGATGAAGTAGATAGGTAAAGTTGTCGGAAAAGAAAACAAATTAATTATTAAAAGGTTATTCATTGCTAAATGGATGGTTAAACCGACCTAGGGGTCGAGTGAAACGTAAAAGAGAGGATTGTGTTCAGTCTGACCTTGAAGATTTAGGTTACAATGAAAGGAGGAGGCATTCAGGCTAAAACTGTAATTTAAGTGTATTAGTGTTATCAGCATCAAGTCTTCGGGCTCATTATAATTTGTTATTGTTATTTTGATTGGTATACTATATTGTTTGTTTCAGAGGTTTCAGTAAAGAATTTGATCCTTGTATTGATCAAATTGTTGGAGCAACCCTTTCTGTATATAAACTAAGTTTGCAAAATCTTCTTCCAACACCAGCTAAATCTCATTATTTGTTTAATTTGAGGGATTTCTCCAGAGTAATTCAGGTATGTTATAAGGATTTACATATTTGAAGTCACGTCATCATTAAATACACCTTCATGAGTAAATAGTTGTTAGATTAATTTCATTAATGCACAAATTGATAACTAACAATACTGTTAGAATCTGGCAAAATAGAAAACGACCTGCGCAGAAGTCGGCTCAGCCAGCCGCGCATGGTGGGGAAGGCACACCTCTTCCCCTGCTACTTGTCCTATCCTTCTATCATGATAGTTCTGGTTTTTATATATGCAAACCTTTTGGATATAATATATGCTGGGTGTATAACCTCTGGTTGGTTGATGGTAAAAGTATTGATAATAATGATATTGTGCTTCTAATGTGAAGAATATGTGCTAAGTGGGAGAGCTCCCTTCCCCTCTTCCACATCCCTCAGCACCGCCTCCGAATTTGGAGAAGGTTGTTTTCTAGCTTGACGGATTATAGTGTAATTACTAACAAAACTGTTAACAATACAAGACGATTCTGTAGTGTTTGGATAAAGGGCTACAAGTCTTTTTTTGCAACAATGAATTTTTGTTATATTTTGTTCTTCATAATGAATTTTAATTTTGAGAAAAAGGATATAAGTCTATGAAACAGTATCCATATTCCATACGAACACGGTTTCATTGACATACATCCTTTTTCTCAAAAGTAAAATTCATCTTAAAAAACAAAACATAACATAAAAGCATAGTTGCAAAATAATGACTTGTACCCATTTACCAAAGCACTCCAGAATTTAGGTTGTTTTTTTTTAGATGAAGGATCTTATTTTTTTATGGTCTACTCAACAAATATTTTTAAAACAAATATCAGTTCAATTTAAATATCAGTAGATTCTTCATTTATAAATTCCATCATAATCATATTTGTGGTAAATTCAGACAAAGATTCTTGAGGATTTAATTATATAAAATTTAGATTACTGCCTTTGATAATTACAATCAAGTATTCTTTATAGTCTTTACCACAAGAAACATCTCTGAAGTCATTTTCAAATTCTTCCCATTTATCAAATTTTCTCTTATTTAAATTAAACCAACTAAAAGAAAATTCACTCAAATGAGATTGAATCTTAAATTCTAATTACTCCCAATTCAGTTTAATATTCAATATATTTTTTTAATTTATTTATGAATTCTGTAGAATCATTGTGAAATTCTACCACTATAGTTGCCACTATTCATCTATATAGTTACATATATATTACATAGTTTCACAGTTTAATATTGACTTGGTTTCATTGCTGTTATCTGTATCAAAGTTATTTATATCTTGGATAAACTTTTTTTTATATTTTCAACGTTTTTTTCTGTGTATTTATATTTTTCCAAGTTATCTTTTCTAACTGATCATATTTCACTGATAATAATAGTTGTTTTATCATCTTCTTTATCAATTTGTTCTATTTTTTCCTCAAATCTTTTTTGCATTGTTATTTTAAATTGATTCAAATCAGTTTGTTGTTCTTCTAAATCAGTTTTTTAAATTTGTCTCTAGTTGGTTTATTTCTTCTTTTAATTTTTTATCAAAATTAAATTTTTTGTCAATTCCTCTAAATTTTGCTTATTTTCTAAGGACAATTTCTCTATCTTATCTGTTGATTTTTAATCTATTTTATTTGTTAATTGTATTGAATTTTTATCTATTTTATTTGTTAATTCTATTGAATTTTTCTGGGTGGTAAAATATCCGTGCTTGGGTTTGCGGATGATTTGGTATTATTAAGTGAGGACACAGAAATTATAAAACTGAATACAACAGCTGGGAAAGAGGTTGGCCTCAAAATAAATACGGATAAGACGAAATATATCGTTAGCAATAGAAACAGAGGCGATTTTGAGGATATAGATATAGGAGAAAATAGGTTTGAACACGTTGAGAAATTTAAGTATTTGGGATTTGTGATTACTAGAAAAAACGAAATTGAAGAGGAAATAAAGGCGCGGTTAAAGGTGGGAAATGCTTGTTATTTTTCGGTATCAGCATTACTTAGTTCGCGCATTTTGTCCAGAAACTTAAAACTTAGAGTATACAAAACTATTATCTTGGCTACAATTCTGTACGGGTGTGAAACGTGGCCACTAACCTTGAAGGACGAACAACGCCTTAAGGTCTTTGAGAATAAGGTATTGCGTAAAATATTTGGTCTGAAAAAGGATGAGTCAACTGGAAAATTTAGGAGGTTACACAACGCGGAATTGCGGAGCATGCACCCTGTTAATATAATTGAAGTGATATCATCGTGACGGTTGAAATGGGCTTACAAAGTTGTTGGGCTCAGTAACGAACGAATTCCTAAAAAGTTAATAAACGCTGAACCGACTGGTAAACGTCCGAGGGGTAGACCGAAACTTAGGAGGGAGGATTGTATTAAGGGTGATATTATGAATTTGGGTTTGGACGGTAGTCAGTGGACCGAGGTTTGTAGGCAGCGATTAGTGATATTGGCATCGAACCTTTGGGTTCGCTAAGCCTTTTATTATTATTATTATTATTGAATTTTTGTCTATTTTATTATTGATTATATTCAAATTTTGTTTAAAAAAATTGAATACCAGCATATTGTGTTTCGAATTTTCTTAATCATGATTCTGCCCCTTATCAGAAACAATGGAAGGAAGCATTCTCAGAAACCCTCTTCCCGCCAGAACTATCGTATTTCTACCTTTGTAGAACCTTTAAAACCTTTGTCGGCACTACATCTACATCAGCAATGACGCTATTGTCCGACCCCAACTCTAAATATCGTTCAACTAGATTTTCTACAATTGGCTCCAAATTATTTATAATATTTTGCCCATCTATTATATTTTATACAATATTAATTTTATATGTTATTCAACCAAAAAAAATTAACATCTCTACTTTTAATGAACCAAGTTTTTTTAGTTTTTATACTATTTCAAATTTTTAATTAATTTTGAAAATATTTTAATGTTTATTCGTTATCTGAGGATTCATGATGTTCAAACAAGGCCCTGTGAATTGCATTGAAATTGAATGAACGATAGTTGATAACAACTATATATATATGTGTGTGTGTGCGTGTGTGTAATAATAATAATAATACCTAATAATAATACCTTCTAAAAGGTTCTTCTTTTATTTCATTATCAAATAATATGTAATATCTTTTAAAAAGACACTCCCTTTCAACTATATACTGTAATTTTTAAAAAAAAATATTAAAACAAGTTATATTTATATATATATATATATATATATATATATATATATATATATATATATATATATATATATATATATATACACATATAAAATGTAACGCAATACCATATATATTGTAACGCTTTGGTGTTTCAGGTTATAAACAAAGAAACTAGAATGTTTTTATGTACACTATGTATTAAGAAACGGGTAGCAAAAGTAATTAACAAGACTTGAAGGAGATAAAACTGTATTCAATGTAATAACAAGTCACAATGACTAACCGACATACACACACAGACTGAACCGAGGAGATTTCTTCCTAACAGCCAAAAGGCGGCAGTGAACAGTGTTGCCAAAAAAATCCAACAAGATATGAATTTTTAACATAACCTGGAGGTTGAAACATACAAAATTTTTTGTTTAGGTCCCCATGCAAAAATGCATTCTACACATCCATTTGTACAGTAAAATAATTCATTTTATTGATTATTGAAATTAGGATTCTTACTGTTGTGAGTCGAGCAACAGGCGCATACACTTCATTGTAGTCTACACCTTTAGTTTGGGAGCAACCTTTCGCAACGAGTCTTGCTTTAAATATCCATCCTTCTTTGTTTTCCTTGATCCTAAATACCCACATGCAGTTGATAGTTTTCTTTTCAGGTGGTAGCTCTTCTAAAGTGTAAGTTTCGTTTTTTATTATTGATGACATTTCTTTGTCACAGGCATTATACCATTTATCTGCATCACTCCCATACTGGGAATACAAAGACATACAGTCTTCATAAGATGTTGGTATGTCTTCAACAAAATCAATGGCAGATAAGGCAAAGTCATCCAAATATTTCAGAGGATTTCATTGCCTTTGACTTCTGATATTTGCGTTAGGATTTTGTTCATCTTCTTCCAGTTCCTCTTCTGGGCAATGATTCTCTTCATCAGAAGGAAACCCATAAAAATCTTCTGAATGGTGACATCTTCTTGAATTCTTTCTTCAGGTTGTTTTGTCAAAATTCTTCCGTTAATGTTGCCTTCTTCTTCAACTCCTCCTGTTATGATGTCCTCTCTTCATTCTCAAATCTTCCAGCTTCAGTCTCCGTTTCCACATTCCAAAGATTTTCCGTTATTGATTCACCAATGAGTTTGTTAGATTTCTCTGAAAGAAACACAACATTCCGAGCATTAATTACTTGTTTTCGTTCTTTGATATAAATTCTGTAAGATTTGGAGTCCGTTTCATATCCCACAAAAATTCCTTCTTTACTTTTTGGGTCTAGTTTCTTCCGTTTTTGATTAGGTATGTGAACAAATGCCCTAGATCCAAAATCTCTTAGATGATCTACCTTCATGGACTTCTTGAACCATATTTCATAAAGGAGTTTTTCCCTTTACAGAACTGTTGCCAGTAAGGTTTATTGTATAGACTGCAGTGTTGACTACCTCGGCCCAAAAATGTTTGTCCAACTTTGACTCAATCAGCATAGTTCTAGCGAATTCCACTATCGTTCACATTTCCCTTTCAATCTTCCCATTCTGTTGAGGACAATATGGTGCAGAAAGTTTGTGTCTAATTCCCAATGAAGAGAGATAATCCATTACCTGTTTATTCAAAATTTCCCTGCCATTATCTGGCCGAAAAGCTTTGTCCTTCTTGTTTGTGTCCCTTTCAGCCATATTTTATATTTTTATTTTAATGTTTATTCGTTATCTGAGGATTCATGATGTTCAAACAAGGCCCTGTGAATTGCATTGGAATTGAATGAACGATAGTTGATAACAACTATATATATATGTGTGTGTGTGCGTGTGTGTAATAATAATAATAATACCTAATAATAATACCTTCTAAAAGGTTCTTCTTTTATTTCATTATCAAATAATATGTAATATCTTTTAAAAAGACACTCCCTTTCAACTATATACTGTAATTTTTAAAAAAAAATATTAAAACAAGTTATATTTATATATATATATATATATATATATATATATATATATATATATATATATATATCACATATAAAATGTAACGCAATACCATATATATTGTAACGCTTTGGTGTTTCAGGTTATAAACAAAGAAACTAGAATGTTTTTATGTACACTATGTATTAAGAAACGGGTAGCAAAAGTAATTAACAAGACTTGAAGGAGATAAAACTGTATTCAATGTAATAACAAGTCACAATGACTAACCGACATACACACACAGACTGAACCGAGGAGATTTCTTCCTAACAGCCAAAAGGCGGCAGTGAACAGTGTTGCCAAAAAAATCCAACAAGATATGAATTTTTAACATAACCTGGAGGTTGAAACATACAAAATTTTTTGTTTAGGTCCCCATGCAAAAATGCATTCTACACATCCATTTGTACAGTAAAATAATTCATTTTATTGATTATTGAAATTAGGATTCTTACTGTTGTGAGTCGAGCAACAGGCGCATACACTTCATTGTAGTCTACACCTTTAGTTTGGGAGCAACCTTTCGCAACGAGTCTTGCTTTAAATATCCATCCTTCTTTGTTTTCCTTGATCCTAAATACCCACATGCAGTTGATAGTTTTCTTTTCAGGTGGTAGCTCTTCTAAAGTGTAAGTTTCGTTTTTTATTATTGATGACATTTCTTTGTCACAGGCATTATACCATTTATCTGCATCACTCCCATACTGGGAATACAAAGACATACAGTCTTCATAAGATGTTGGTATGTCTTCAACAAAATCAATGGCAGATAAGGCAAAGTCATCCAAATATTTCAGAGGATTTCATTGCCTTTGACTTCTGATATTTGCGTTAGGATTTTGTTCATCTTCTTCCAGTTCCTCTTCTGGGCAATGATTCTCTTCATCAGAAGGAAACCCATAAAAATCTTCTGAATGGTGACATCTTCTTGAATTCTTTCTTCAGGTTGTTTTGTCAAAATTCTTCCGTTGATGTTGCCTTCTTCTTCAACTCCTCCTGTTATGATGTCCTCTCTTCATTCTCAAATCTTCCAGCTTCAGTCTCCGTTTCCACATTCCAAAGATTTTCCGTTATTGATTCACCAATGAGTTTGTTAGATTTCTCTGAAAGAAACACAACATTCCGAGCATTAATTACTTGTTTTCGTTCTTTGATATAAATTCTGTAAGATTTGGAGTCCGTTTCATATCCCACAAAAATTCCTTCTTTACTTTTTGGGTCTAGTTTCTTCCGTTTTTGATTAGGTATGTGAACAAATGCCCTAGATCCAAAATCTCTTAGATGATCTACCTTCATGGACTTCTTGAACCATATTTCATAAAGGAGTTTTTCCCTTTACAGAACTGTTGCCAGTAAGGTTTATTGTATAGACTGCAGTGTTGACTACCTCGGCCCAAAAATGTTTGTCCAACTTTGACTCAATCAGCATAGTTCTAGCGAATTCCACTATCGTTCACATTTCCCTTTCAATCTTCCCATTCTGTTGAGGACAATATGGTGCAGAAAGTTTGTGTCTAATTCCCAATGAAGAGAGATAATCCATTACCTGTTTATTCAAAATTTCCCTGCCATTATCTGGCCGAAAAGCTTTGTCCTTCTTGTTTGTGTCCCTTTCAGCCATATTAATACATTTTTTAACAGATCAGGAACTACATCTTTCGATTTTAAAAAGAAACAAAATCTGAAATGAGAAAAATCATCCTTGACAATTAAAAAATATCTTGATCTTCCTAAACTAGGTGTCTCATATGGACCACATAGATCAAAATGTAAAATGTCACAAACATCTACTGTTTTAGAATCACTAGGAGGGAATGGTAACCGTTGTTATTTTCCTTGAATACACGAGTCACAGTTAAATGACCATCATCAGAATTAAATCATCGTCAAAGAACTCAATATTTAATTTCAATAAAATTTCTTTGACCTTTTTAATATTTTTATGGACCAACCTTTTATGCCACACCTCAAGAACAACTTTAGACCTAGTAATTGCAGCCATTTCATTTGTATCAAAAACAAGATTTAAAGGAGATAAAACTGTATTCAATGTAATAACTAACATGTTACAATGACTAACCAACATACACACACAGAACGAACTGAGGAGGTTACTTCCTAACAGCCAAAAGGTGGCAGTAAACAGTGTTGCCTTTAACAACATAATCGATTCAATTACGAAATATTCACACATAAGTATTCATAATAAACAGTTGAAGAGGATCGGTGATAGAGGGCATCCTTGTTTTGCTCCTTTTTTTATGTTAATTTTTTGTCCTCTCTATCAAGAGCAACAAATGCTTTTCCCTTTCTGTAAATTTCTTTTATTATTGCTATATATT
The DNA here is from genome assembly GCA_948150685.1 of Rhaphigaster nebulosa. Classification (NCBI taxonomy): domain Eukaryota; kingdom Metazoa; phylum Arthropoda; class Insecta; order Hemiptera; family Pentatomidae; genus Rhaphigaster; species Rhaphigaster nebulosa. The sequence goes on along the minus strand of OX411310.1, from coordinate 65,496,013 downwards.
TGAGATCTATCCCTGTTTTTGTTAAAGCTTCCCATATATACTTCTGATTTATGGAATCAAAAACTTTCATAAAATCGATGAAGTATACATACATGGACAGTATACTTTTGCTTCGAAAAACATATATATATATATATATATATATATATATATATTTATATAATTTTAAACAATGATTTAATTTTTTTTTATTAAACGATGTATGATTTCTTTTTTTTTTTAGGGTGTATTACTTTCTGTTCCGGAAGCCATGGAAGACCTTAAGGCAATGAAACGACTGTGGGTCCATGAAGTTCTTCGGGTATATTTTGATAGGCTTGTTGATGATAATGATAGAAATTGGCTTGTGAATACTTTACATGATGTATGCAGGGAACATCTTTTTGAGGATATGAATGAACTTCTTGCCCATTTATTGACCCCTCCAGATGAAACTGAGGTTGGTTTGGTATATTAAATCCCTAATATTTTAATTTTGATTATAAACATATTTTTATTATTTCCATTTTTCTTATCAGTCCAAATTAAGATTAATCATTAATATTCTGAAACATGTTCTTTAGATTACAGAAAATGTACTGAGAAAACTTATGTATTGTGATTTTGCAAACCCGAAAGCTGATCAGAGAAATTATATAGAAGTTAATGATTTTGTAACACTTACAGAAATTGTTGAAGGATATCTGAATGAATACAATAATATGAGCAAAAAACCTATGAATTTGGTTTTGTTCAGGTATAATTTGAACTGCTTTGTTTCTTATAATACTACTTCTTCCTTCCATCTTCTACATATTATTTGTATTTTAATATTTAATATTTTAATACTGTAGTCAATTTCATTAAATAAAAAAAATTAAATGTCTGATTGGGCGTATAAATAGGTGGATATTTTCCTGTAACAAATAATTTTTATAATATATAGTAAAAGCTATTTTTATTTTTTATATACTCTGCTAAAAGTAGCTATGGAGAAGAAGGATATAACATCAATGGAAAGGATCCTATAAAAGAGGTCCTTATGCTATAAATAGTCAATTTTAATATTTTGCAGGCTTCGATGGATCAAAGTTCAATAGAATAAAAATGGATTATATTAATGAATAGACAGAGATCAGATTAGATACCAAAAAGTCTATTTTAATAGTTCTTACACATGCAAATGAATGGACTAGAAAAACATGTGCTAATACTCTGTGCTAAAACTAGGTAGCTATTGGCAAGATGTGCGCACAATCAATAAAAAGGGTGCTGCAAAAGAGGTCCCTTTACTTATTGATATGTGGTATACAGTGGTCTCTTTGGTCCAAGTTTGCATGGCTCCTATATGATACTTAACAGTAGCTTAAAAAAGTTTCTCCTCGTGAATATGAAGTGAATACAATATTCAATTCTTAATCTTAAATTTCTTCTTAGATATTTCCTAATTTTAACCATCTATGGGTCATTCTCATGAGACTTGTCCAGTTCGTATCTTTTGATTTTGAGACGGTTTTTACATCCCTCTAATTGTTATGAAGTTGACTCCATTTTTGGGTATATTATTGGTGAGAAGACTTGTCATTAGTAAATATTAAATGGCCAAAATATTTACATTTAAAGTAAATTGTGGTTAAAATGATTCGGAGGTCATGAAGAACTTATATCTCCATGGAATGGTGCAAACGAATGCTCAAGTTTGTTACCACTATTATTTTGGGAAATATTCATTTTCTAAGGTGGTATCTAATCTCCGCTAATGGACCTTATCTTCGTATGTCGATGACTCAGTCTTCAGATCATACCGGACACACAGCAGAGCTACTATATGAATGAAAGAGATAGCTCTTCATCTTGTCTAGTCTATCTGACACTCTCCTGGATCAACAATGTTTTGATAAGGGAGAAAGATAGGATAGGAGCTGGGTAACAAGCCCGACTATCCGAGGAGAAGAGGTAGGACGAGATCTGGGGAACAAGCCCGGCTACCTGAGGAGAAGAGGTAGGGCGAGAGCCTGGGAACAAGCCCGACCACTCAGGAAAAGTGGGAGGAGAGCTGGGGTACAATGCCGACTACCCGAGGAAAAGAGGTAGGACAAGAGCTGGGGAACAAGCCCGACTACCCCAGGAGACGAGGTAAAGGGCCGTTTACACAGGCAATAAAACTTGGATATTGCCCAGCAATGTTGCCCAGCCTATGGCCGGTCAACTCCTACCTCCTCTACCCGAGGAAAAGAGGTAGGACAAGAGCTGGGGAACAAGCCCGACTACTCCAGGAGACGAGGTAAAGGGCCGTTTACACGGGCAATAAAAATTGGATATTGCCCAGCAATGTTGCCCAGCCTATGGCCGGTCAACTCCTACCTCCTCTACCCAAGGAAAAGAGGTAGGACAAGAGCTGGGAAACAAGCCCGACTACTCCAGGAGACGAGGTAAAGGGCCGTTTACACGGGCAATAAAAATTGGATATTGCCCAGCAATGTTGCCCAGCCTATGGCCGGTCAACTCCTACCTCCTCTACCCGAGGAAAAGAGGTAGGACAAGAGCTGGGGAACAAGCCCGACTACTCCAGGAGACGAGGTAAAGGGCCGTTTACACGGGCAATAAAAATTGGATATTGCCCAGCAATGTTGCCCAGCCTATGGCCGGTCAACTCCTACCTTCTCTATCCAAGGAAAAGAGGTAGGACAAGAGCTGGGAAACAAGCCCGACTACTCCAGGAGACGAGGTAAAGGGCCGTTTACACGGGCAATAAAAATTGGATATTGCCCAGCAATGTTGCCCAGCCTATGGCCGGTCAACTCCTACCTCCTCTACACGAGGAAAAGAGGTAGGACAAGAGCTGGGGAACAAGCCCGACTACTCCAGGAGACGAGGTAAAGGGCCGTTTACACGGGCAATAAAAATTGGATATTGCCCAGCAATGTTGCCCAGCCTATGGCCGGTCAACTCCTACCTCCTCTACCCAAGGAAAAGAGGTAGGACAAGAGCTGGGGAACAAGCCCGACTACTCCAGGAGACGAGGTAAAGGGCCGTTTACACGGGCAATAAAAATTGGATATTGCCCAGCAATGTTGCCCAGCCTATGGCCGGTCAACTCCTACCTCCTCTACCCGAGGAAAAGAGGTAGGACAAGAGCTGGGGAACAAGCCCGACTACTCCAGGAGACGAGGTAAAGGGCCGTTTACACGGGCAATAAAAATTGGATATTGCCCAGCAATGTTGCCCAGCCTATGGCCGGTCAACTCCTACCTCCTCTACCCAAGGAAAAGAGGTAGGACAAGAGCTGGGAAACAAGCCCGACTACTCCAGGAGACGAGGTAAAGGGCCGTTTACACGGGCAATAAAAATTGGATATTGCCCAGCAATGTTGCCCAGCCTATGGCCGGTCAACTCCTACCTCCTCTACACGAGGAAAAGAGGTAGGACAAGAGCTGGGGAACAAGCCCGACTACTCCAGGAGACGAGGTAAAGGGCCGTTTACACGGGCAATAAAAATTGGATATTGCCCAGCAATGTTGCCCAGCCTATGGCCGGTCAACTCCTACCTCCTCTACCCAAGGAAAAGAGGTAGGACAAGAGCTGGGGAACAAGCCCGACTACTCCAGGAGACGAGGTAAAGGGCCGTTTACACGGGCAATAAAAATTGGATATTGCCCAGCAATGTTGCCCAGCCTATGGCCGGTCAACTCCTACCTCCTCTACCCGAGGAAAAGAGGTAGGACAAGAGCTGGGGAACAAGCCCGACTACTCCAGGAGACGAGGTAAAGGGCCGTTTACACGGGCAATAAAAATTGGATATTGCCCAGCAATATAGCCCAACATATGGCTGGCAACATTGCTGGCAATATTGCCGGAAACATTCCTCAGCAATATTTGTGGCAATAGATTGCTCTAAAATAGTGTTTAGACAGGCCAGACATAGAGATAGTGACGATCTTTGTTTCTATTGGCTAAGGAAGCGCAGCCATATTTTGAATCTGAGTTCTATACTAGGTTATACTGTTTTGTTTATGCTCATTGTTTTTTCATTTGTCCATTTATCCATCAATCCAGTAAACATAATAAACCAGACAGTAATGAAAAAACTATCGAAGCGTGTGAGAGACTGAAGAAATAGGGGTGGGAGTGAAAGTGCCAAAGAAAAGAAGTTTGAGATTCAAAACAAACGAACTATTGTTCTTGACTATTGTTTGCAAAGTGGCTGCAAGTACATTCCTTCATCAAATTCACATCGCGATAAAAAATTATTCATTGGCAATACTATTCAAGTTAAAATGAAAGTGCAATTCAGAAGTAAAGGTGTAAGTGTAAATTGGATGCTAAAAAGAAAGATAATGCCATTGCCTTCATGTGTTGTTTCATCAAAAATTCATTATCACCTGTGAAATGTGTTATTCTGGTATTAAGAAACAAATTAGGGTATGACAATATAGTTGATAATGTATCAGCATCAGTCATTTCCCATCCTTCAATGTCATCACCAGATTCTGAGGGAGATAGTTGTTCATTTGAGCAATATAATGAACAACAATTAAACAACTTAATGTGTAGTGCTTAATATTAATAGCTATTCATAAGGAGAGCTTGTTTGATAAAAATACTTAGTGAAACTGAAAATTTCTATGCTGCCAAGAAACTCCTTGCATTTGATTATGTCAACCAGTTATTCCTAAAACAGTACCGAAAATTTATAGCAAAGAGGGCCATTTTATTACTATTTGGTTAAAGAAACACCATTACTACTTATATGTCCTTTTTTTGGAGAACACCAGTTACAAGGGCTCTTCTTGCTTAGAACATGCTACTGACCTTTGATTGAACATTTATTCCTCTATTAAAACATAGCTAGTTGTTAATATTTAAAATAAAAATATATTATTAAAAAATCAATCCTATGTCTCATTGCATGTTTTATGTTAATTTTCAAAAAATAAATACAAGCTTGAGTTGATTAAAATATAGTTGCACTTTGAGATCTCAAAAAAATAAAATAAATCAAACTAGGCATTTGAAGCACAGCAGTATGTTTAAATAAAAGTAAAGGCTCCTGATGTCATTATATAAATTTTTATTAAATAACTAAAAACTAGTAAAAATTAAAATAAATATTGCTAGTGACCAGATTTATTTGGTAAAACTGTTAACACAAACACACATAAATGTTAAAAAATATATATTAGTAAAAATAGGACCTTTACCCTCTCATTTATCAGCTCAGCTCATTCTCTGAACTATGCACTGAGTCAAAGGGCTAATGCTTTTCTTAGTTATTTGTTCCTTCAACACTTCTAATTGTCCTGTCTCTCCTTGTACCATCCTACAATTCTATTGGATACTTTTCGAGGCCTTCTAATATCTCCTATCACCCTCATCTTAACTACATTACAATACTTAGTACATTTACAATGTACTGTTCTTATTTAGAGGTATATAAGAACACAAAAACAGTCGTACTAACTTCATTTATTTCTTGATTGGAAACAAAAATTGCACTTATTGCAGCTGTAGCCTCAACTTAACATTAACATTTGTACCTATTTACTCCATAAAATAATTCGAGTAAGATAAGAAAATATATAATATGAAGATATGTTATTTGAATAAGAAAAAATAATTCATATTCCTATATTGGACTGCATTAGTTGATAAAATAATTTTATCTGCATTTATATGTTTTGTTAAGTTTTTTAATTTAATTTTAATATGTATTAAAAGATCTTCATTAACATGTATTGAAAGATTGGATTAATATGAAAGCAAGGGATATGTATTAAAATAGCTTCATGAAGCTAATAACTAATAATTTACTAAAGCTAATAGGATAATTTGAGGAGTGAAAATTTAAATTTATAATCAGCACTCTAAAAAACATAAATGAGCAAATTTTCAGAACCTTTTCAGGCAACATTCACCACAATTGTATTCCAAAATACCAGACTAATGAAGTAATATTTAAGTGAAGAAGTATGGATTCATAATTATCCTATTAGCAGCTTATTAAAGGGTTAACACACACACTCATACATGTTAAAAATTATATATGTGTTAATAAAAATAGGATCTTCTCCCTCTCATTTATCAGCTTAACTCCTATATACTGGATCAGAGGGCTAATGCTGTTATTAGATGGTTGTCCCTTCAACACTTCTAATTGTCCTGTCTCATCCTTCTTCTAGTTCGACTAGATACTCTTTGTTTGAGGCCTTCTAATAACTCCTATCATGCTCACCTCAACTACATTGCATTACTATCTAATGAAATGTTTTTGGGATATTCTTGATATATTGAAGTCATTAAATCATTTTCCGCAAAAAGCATGCATGGGCTTATAAGCACATATTGCAGCTATAGTCTGAACTGAACATTAACATATGCACCAATTTACTCCATAAAATAATTTCTATATTTGGTTCCATTTGTTGATAAAATAAAGTTATGTGCATTTATATGTTATGTTGTTTTCCAAATTAATATGTACTAAAAGAGGTAATATGTATTAAAATAGGTTCATTAGCATGTATTGAAAGAGCTAATAAGGATTAATGTGTATTGAAGAGATATGTATTAATAGAAATTCATTAATATGTTTTAAAAGAGGTAACATATAACAGAGAGATGTTTTAAAAGAGTTAATATGTATTAAAGAGCTTCATTAATAGGTATTGAAAGAGGTAATATGAAAATTCAGTAGGCATAAAATCTGGACTTGAAGCAAAAGCAAAAATTTGTTTGTTTTTCGTTTCACAAAAATAACAGAAGAATTGTTTAATGAATTAAATTGGGAAAATGACAGAAGTTGATAGGGTGGTGGTAATTATTTTGAATATGTATTTCAAATGTTTAACTTTAATTATAACATAATTCGTTAATTAAAGAACCTATGCTTTATTTGAAATGTGAGCAAATAATAATTCTCTATAATTCTCAAAAATAATTTTTGAAATAACCATTTATAGAAAAATAATATTAAAAATCAATTGAAAAATAATCTGTAATAATAAATAATCGCCTCTCGAAGCAAGGGGGAGACGCAAAAAATGAGTGAGAGGTTAGGATTTTCAGAGACAGAGTCGGGTATGGCCCGGCAATATGAAATATTCTCCAACCCCTCTGGACAACACTGGCAACCCCTCGGCAACAACCTGCAACTCGGCAATGTGGTCGGCAATATGGCCGGGCCAGACATAGATATTTGGGCAATATACAGGAAGTATAGGTAATAGGTAAGAGGAGGAATGAGAACACTGGCGGTCAGCCGGACAGATTATCACTCTATCTAGACCGCAGGATGCTCTGATTTGGCCAGCGGAAAGCTCCTCTATTTATACCACTTCCCACTGACTGTTGGGTAATCCTTAATCTGAGAAATTTAATAATTATACAATTTTCCTGGCTAGATCAGAGCATCTTTCAGTCCAATGTTTATTGTTATAATTTAAATACATATCATTGTACATTTTTAAAAACATTAAATGTTATCGATCAAAAAAGGAAATTCGCTGAAACTGGATATGAAGCGGGTGGGTTAGTTCGCCTAGCCGGTCCTAGTTGGCGCTGCCATCCGTCTCCTGTGTGGTATTGTCCCTTGCATTGTTGTACTGGTCTTCAATCAGAGGGGTCGTCTCCAGTGGTGATGGTGCTTTACTTTGTGGTATGGTGCTTTACTAGTGTGCTTATGGTGCTTTACAGCTGTTCAGCTTGTTTTAATAATTTATTTAAATTATTTGTATTTATAGTATATAATTAAAATAAAGTGTCCTGTTAAATGATTTGGTACAACTTTACAAGAGGAGGCGCGTTATCACTTGTTCCTCCCGATCTTACCCAAAGGTTGCCGGACTAGCATACTCTAGTGCCATTTGTGCTAACTAACTGCTTTGCATTCAATTGTAACATTTGTGTTCATTGGAATTATTACTGCTTTAATTATAATATATTATAATTTAAAATTATTAGTGCTGTCGACTTATACTCATTATGTTCGCCCAAGAAATAAACAAAACAGCAACAGATCCTTTTTAGTTGAGGATTAGATTAGACACAGCTGACCCCAAATGATGAGATCAACAAACCCCAAAAGTTCCTTTTCAGTTGAGGTTAGGTCCTTACTGTAATTTAAATTAGCACTCCTTTAGATTATTACTAGAACTTCCCCAGATCACCAGAAGTCGACAAAACTAACAATTTTAAATAATATATAATTACTGCAGTAATAATTTTAATAATTGCAATGAATATCAATCAGTTGACATCCGCATGATGATATAGAAGGATCAATCTAATTAGGGATTGATAAATTATTTGCCACTTCTATAATTTTATTTTATTGAAAACTAGTTTCGAATGTTGTTCAGTTCTAAAAACTGACGATGAATGTATATTTATGTAGCTTATTTTTGAATTTTTGTGTGTTTTTAGAACTGAAGATGAATGTATAACATTCGAAACTAGTTTTCATTAAAACAAAATTATAGAAGTGGCAAATAATTGATCAATCCCTAATGAATAATAATGTTACAATTGAATGCAAAGCAGATAGTTAGCACAAATGGTGCTAGAGTATGCTTGTCTGGTGAACTTCGGGTAAGATCGGGAGTACCAGTGATAACGCGCCCTCTTGTAAAGTTGTACCAAAAATATTACATATTAATTAATATTACATATAATATATTAATTATACAATTAAAAAGGAAGGGTCCTTTTCTAGGATATTACAGGTAACCCTTTACTACTCTGACCTTGGACAATGCAGTATCTCATAATGTAGCAGTTTTATCCTGGAATACGAAGAATTTGTATCAAACTGAAATCATAGTGGCAACATACTTCAGCACTCATTTTCACCATACCCTGGATATATAAGTTCTTGATGACCTCCTAACCATTGTAAATTTAAAAAAAATTGAATATCATTCTTTTTTTGAAAATAACACACTTGTGCTTTGTAAATACTACTTTCAATTTGAGCTATAATTTGTTTTCATCAGCGCACAGCCCATAGGAGATGCAGGTCTCATCCCCTATCACTCCACAGATCTTTAATTATCTTTTAAGCCTGCAATGACCTGTAAGTACTCCGATAAGCAGTCGGAGTTCCTTTCTGTTGAGCCCCAGCAGCTATTTGGTTCTAGAAGGAGAGGATTTTTTAATTAGTGACTTAGCCTGCCTGAGGCCTACGCACTCCCTCTACTCCTTACCTTAGTCCTTTGTCAACAGTAATTAATGAATTAGCTAAATAACATTATTCGAGCAAATAAATGAATGCTGCTTTGGAGGATCAATATCCATATATATAATGTATGGGTTAGTAATAAAAAATTTGATAAAAATAGCAATTTAAAATCGCACATTCATGTTGACCAAAATGCCTTATTTTCGTGAAATAATCCACATGCTAATTTCCATGCCCAGTTGTGGTCCTTCTTCTGCTGATGCCTTTTAGAGATGCCTACTGAAGGTTCTGGTCCCAAGATAGGGTTCTCAGCACCTTTCCTTGCAAGTTGGTCAGCCATCTCGTTGCCTTTGATTCCTTTATGTTCAGTAACCCATACTAATTTCAATCTCTTCGAGCAGGCGAAAAGATCCAATACCTGCTTGCACTCTTTTACCAGTACGGAAGTTACCTTAGAAGATTCCAGGGCTTGGAGAGCTGACTGGCTAAATAAGTAATACCAGCCCTGTCGCAGTTAATAACTTCCGTGCATGTGACTGCAGACAATATCGCAAACACTTCTGCTTGGAACACAGTAGAGTGTTTGTGCAATGATAGACTTAAGTTAATGCCTAAATCCTCTTTATAGACTCCCGCTCCTGTCGAGTCTTTCCTTGATACATCCGTGAAACAGGATTGGTTGTCTATTTGAGGGACTACTGAACCTTGTTTCCAGTCAGATAAACTAGAATACGAGTAGCTCACTTTAGAATCTAGAGTAAGGTTTCTATCAAGTGGAGGACAGCAATATTGAAGGATAGAAAGCTCCTTTTCCACCACTTCGACTATTTCTGAGTGGCCTATAGGTTCACCCCGCACTTGCCACTATCTGTTTTCTTTGATTCTTGGGTCGGCCATAGCCGCTTCACCCCTCAGCCATAGGTGAAGCAATGTTAAGCATAGAAGGACTTCTAAAGCTTTGGTAGTTATGGTACGATACACTCCCATAATACTCATGCATGTCATCCTTCGAATGCGGCTGAGCGTTCAAACATGGGAGGTCCTATTCAGGGCTCTCAACCACACTATGATTCCATATTGAATTCTAGGTCTTATAACTGCTCTGTATATCCAGTGTATGACCCTAGCTTTAAAACTCCAGGTGTTGCCCACAGCGTGTCTAACATGGCAAAAGGATACTATAGCTTTCCTTTTCGTTTCTGTCTAATGGGGGCCCCAGTTTAGTTTGCAATCCAAAATAATACCGAAGTATTTGACGTGTTGACTTAGTTGGAGCTGTTAGCCAAAAAAGGTTGGAGTCCTAAAAGCATCCAGCTTTTGTTTCTTCATAAAGAGAATCAACTCAGTCTTAGTTAGATTTACCGAAAGTCTCATTTCATTGCACCAAGTCTGCACAATATCGCATGTGGCCTGCCTGTGCTCAAAGATGATGGTATCAAACTTGCCTGTTACGAGGATCACTCCATCAACTGCGAACGCCTGGACAGAGAATCCAGCATCCTCAAGTCTTCTTAATAACTTATCCATTACAACCAGAGTAGCAGGGATATGCACCTCCCTTGTGAAGGCCTGTGCCTCTAATCTGGTGCCCTCCTCTGAGACGACTATTGTTCTGTTCTTTAACACAAATCTGACCCATCTGACTATCGCAGCTGGGTCAGATATTTCTTTTAAAGCTCTGCAAGCTGCCTCAGACCTGGTCCTGTCAAATGTCCCTTCGACATCGAAAAAGAGTCCTAAGGCGTATTCTTTATACATCAAGGCCTTTTCTATTTTTCCTGCTAGGGAATGTTGGGCAGCTTCTGTTGATTTTCCCTGGAGATATGCAGGCTGTTGAGGATGTAGGGGTTGGAATGGTAGTACCTTGCTTGTAAGGTGTACTGCTACAAGCTTCTCCAGGATCTTAAAAAGAAAGGAGGATAGGCTAATAGGTCAAAAAGCTTTAGCGACACTATAATCCTCCTTACTATTCTTCGGAATAAAAGCTCTTAAGGATTTCCTCCATGATTCTGGAATGTACCCGATGGCTAGAGAGGCTTCTAGTAGTACTCTGATTCGGGGGAGCAGAGCATTGAGGACCTCTTTGAGCATACATGGAAGGATACTGTCTGTGTCTGAGGCCTTATACAACTTGAGCTCCCCGACAGTCTACCTAATGGCCTCATCACTGACTATGGACTCCGCTAAAGCCCAATCCTCCTCTTTATCACTAGTTTTGCTGCCAGGATCGGTACTTGTAGGATTGACTAAATTTGTAATCCTGCACCCCGGAAAATAGGTCTCCATTAAGTGGGACAAAGTTTCCACTAAGCTGGAGGTCCAAAGACTGTTTGATTTCTTTAAAGCTCCAGGTGGCTGCTCGGCATCATTCTCTAGCAGCTTAACAAGACGAGAGGCTTCAGGCGTGCTTTCTATATTGCTACAAACTTTATGGCAGCCTTCCCATATATGCTTCCTGATTTCCTTTTTATATAAGCGAGGCATGGTGTTGGCGGCTCATAGCTGATCCGCCAACACCGTGCCTCACCTCCAACAAGGCAATCGTGATACCCGAATCTCTGAAGATGCCCCGGATCACCTTCCACTCTCAGAAACTGCCACTGGTTCGTTCCCGCCAGATCTGGATTCTGATATGCCAGAATAATGACCAGTCTGTTGGGTTCTCCAGCCCAATAGCAATTCTAGTGGGCCAGGGAACTTTGGTAGACTGCCTCATTACAAACCTGCGGTCTGTAGAAGGTACCCAATTGAGAAGCAAGTCCCTTGGTGTGGTCTGGGAAAACCACTCTTCCTCCACCGGTGCAGCTAGCACATTTGACTGCATACTTTCTTTGGTTTCCTCCATGGTTTAATGCAAAAGGGTGATCTGCATTGTTTATTAGGTGGTGTTAGTGTTGATAAGCAGCCATCCTCGCCATCTTCTCCAATTGGCTGGAATAGGTAACTTCCCAGGAGAGAAGTCGAGTGTTCTTGAGAGAGCAACTCCGGTCCGTGCAGCAGGGTCCCATCGAGACACCAGCTGATACTACTACAACATCCACTGGCTGAACATTTATATTGGGCTGATAGTGCAGCTACTCCTTCCAGGCTAAGATGAGTGGGCTTCTATACTATCCCAGCGGCCGAGGAGTGCCATACCTCGTTTTTCCCCTATAGCACAATCTCCACAGGAGGGCTAGGCCAGCCGCATAGGTAGAGGAAAGGGGCGGCTGTAGTGACCTTTGTGAGTTTGTTCTGTAATTGGGTGCGGTAATGAGCTGTGCTCCTTCGATTGCTAACCTGGACAGGCTCGCACTTCGCTTGGCACTATGATGACCTCCTAGCCATTGGAAATTTTCAAAAATTTGAATATCATTCATTTTTTGAAAATAGCACACTTGTGCTTTGTAAATAGTACTTTCAATTTGAGCTAGAATTTTTTTCCATCGGCGTATGCAATTTTGGACAGTAATATACTTAAGAATTTTGAATTAACTTTAAATGTAAATATTTTGGCCATTCACTATTTACTAATGATAGACGTAATCCCCAATAATATTCACAAAAAATGTTGTCAATTCCATGATAATTTAGAGGCAGGTAAAAACTATCTCAAAGTCAAAAGATGTGAAGTTGGCAAGTCTCATGAGAATAACCTATTATATAATAATATTATATTATATATATAAATATATATATATATATATATATATATATATATATATATAATAATTATAATATTTTTTTTACAGATTTGCTATTGAACATTTGTCTCGAGTCTGTCGTATAATGAAACAGCCTAGAGGCCATGCACTTTTGGTTGGTGTTGGTGGTTCTGGAAGGCAGTCCTTAACTAGACTTTCAGCACATATCTCAGAATATGATCTTTATCAGGTAATTTAAATTAACCAAACCATGGAAAAAAGTTTTTGGATAAATATTCTTTATTTTATGATTGTTGGGTGGCTTAATATAAAAAAAAAAAAAATTGTAGTGATGTGCGCATCACACAACTTTCGCTTACCATTCTATAATAATTATTGGAAAGCATGTTATTATAACTGGATGTCGCCCTCAAGGAAGGCCCAGACTGTTATGGACGACTCATATCTCCAGGATTGGACAGCAGAAGAGAAAAAGTCTGAACTCCTTGAGAGTGCTGCTTGGGATTGTGATGCCTGGCTGTCTGCTTTAGGACACACAGAGCATTCCACCTAAGTTTAGGCACTGAATAAATAATTTCTATGCTCTATATCTTTGCTAATACTGATCCAATTTAGATATTTATTTTTTTAGAGAATTTCATTATCTTTCATATGATATGTACATAATTTACCATGTAATGCATACTTTTTGAGTTATGCACAATTTTTGTTTTCTTTTCCTTCATTTTCTCAGTGATGTTGATTGGCATGAAATTCATGAAAATGGATAGTTGAAGGGCTTCGAGGAGGAGACTTTCGGCAAGTTTCATCAAAATTGTTTGAGCTGTTTTTGAGAAAATTGTTTAAAAGTGTAAAATCTATGATATTAAGTGGCACTTCTGATAAGTCGAGTTTAGCAATAAACTTATACATCTCAAGGATATAGGTAAGTTAGGGAGCCCAAATATCATCCTTGTGAGCCATTAGTTTTTATTAGAGAACTAAACCATGTGATTTTTGTCTAAAAATAGTTTTAATCTGTTCTAGAATGCTTTATATAAATAAATTTAATTGCAACACAAACATACTATGTTAAAATAAAAATAAATAAAAAATAGTTTTTGCTACTGCCAAATATTTGCTGTTTTAACAAAACTATTCCCAATATGTTCTTTTTTTCTATTCCACTACTATTCCACCACATGTTCCTAACATTACCTACGTCTAAAATGGAATTAAATGAAATAAAATTTATTCCAAGGATATCGAAGAACTTTTTTATATCTTAATTTGTGCTAAAGAAAACTGTTGAGGTTTATTAATGACAAGGTAGGGTTTCTAGAGCTTCTTAAAGAAAGGACGAAGCTACTTCCTACATGCACTTTCCCCCCCCCCCCAAAAATGAGTGGTGAACATTATTTCTATTGGTGAATTAAAATGCCATTATTTCCACATCTTTGGTCATTTCTCCACAATAGGTTTTTATGTTTCCATTTTCAAACAATATTCAACTAATTATAAATATATAAAAGAGGCCTTTGGCCTAGTGGCACGTCAAGCAATTTTTGAAGTTCATTTTCGGTTCTTTTTACATAGTCTTTTATTGTAAATCTTATGATCTTGTATGTAAAGCTTTAGATCCTTTAAAAGCTCTCTCAGTTCATTTTTTCCTGCTATTAACACCTCTTATATTATAGCCTTCTCTCATGTATTTCTATGTGGCATCTGAAAAAAAAAAAAAACACTAAGAAATTGTTAGTAATATCGCCTAGGACGATATTAATGTTGGAAATAAATCAAATTTATATGATTTGTATATAAACTTGTTTGTAAAGATCATAAGATCAAGATGGCATTGTATCCCCCTCCATCTGCGGACCTAGGGCTTACTCAGTCAGAAGCTGATCTCTGCATATATTATTTAAAAGGGAGCTCTAAAACCCTGATAATAGCTCTTTATGTTGATGATCTACTCATATTTTCAAATGATAAGGAACTCACAACTAAAGCGAAACAAGAACTCCATAGAAATTTTGAAATGAAAGACTTAGGAGAAGCTAAACAATGTTTAGGTATGGAAATTTCTACAGATGAACGATCTGGAAAAATTTGTGTGTCACAGAAAACTTATGCTCTGAAATTACTAAAAAGGTTCAACATGCACGAGGCAAAACCTGCTCCTACACCTATGGAACCTGGTATGGATTTCACTCAAGAGAAGCAAAAGTTTGAAGATGAAGAAAAATTAAACAGAATCCCCTATCAAGAGGCCATTGGTAGTCTGCTTTATTTATCTCAGGTTTCTCGCCCAGATATCACTTATGCTGTAAGCTTTTTAAGTAGATTTAACAATGACTATAAAGATATTCATTGGCGTGTAGTGAAAGGATTGTTGAGATACATTAAAGGTACCCTGGATTACAAATTAGAATTCAGTAGACAAAATCCACAAGACCTTATTGGTTTTTGTGATGCTGATTGGGGTAATAAAAATAATGGAAGATTTTCTGTGACTGGATGCTGCTTCTTAATTCCAGGGTCTGCTGTTTCTTGGTGTAGTAAGAAACAAAAGACAATAGCATTACCAACATGTGAATGTGAGGCAGAATATATGAGCTTGTCTTTAGCTGCACAGAAGGCCATTTGGTTGAAAAATTTGATTTTTGAAATTGATCCCGATGTAGTGAAGAATGCCATAACAGTTCACTGTGACAATACAAGTGCCATAAACTTAACAAAAAATGACATTGTGAATCAACGCTCAAAACACATTGACATTAAACATCATTTTGTCTGAGAGCATGTTTCAAACAATAACATCGCTGTCAGCTATGTTCCCAGTGAAGATATGACAGCGGACTTCCTTACAAAACCTTTAAATAAACTGCAACATGAAAAATGTGTAAAGTTAATTGGATTGGTGAATTATAAATAAATGTTGCCTGTGATAAATTTGATTTATAGGAGAGTGTTGGAAATAAATCAAATTTATATGCTTTGTATATAAACTTGTTTGTAAAGATCATAAGATCGAGATGGCATTGTATCCCCCTCCATCTTCTTTACTCTGTTCTTTTTTCTGTTGTATGTAATGGCCGCCTGTATGATGCTAGATGCACTGTTTATCATTATAAATGAATAAACTTGTTTGTGCCAAACTTGGCTTTGATATTTCATTATATTTATAACCCCAACAATTAAGAATCCGCAAGTGGAAGATATTGGTCACAGCTTAAGTTTAAGTCTCTAAGATGATGGCCCTTAACTTCGGAATCAGAACGCAAACCCAGAAGCTAAGTCTACGGGTATGTCTCCTCCTGTTACTAAAAATGCCTCAAATAAAACAAACTTTTATCTCCTCAACTTTCTTTATTATGCTAATAATAATGAATTAACTCACTGTTTTCGAAAATCATCAAAAAAACACGAAACACAGCTCCATATGACTTCCACACATAACTATTGAAGGGAAATTCTCCGTCATTCTGGTGTTGGTTATTGACTAGTAGCGTTAATCAGGGAGCAGCCGTGGTATGCGATATTCAGAATGTCGACACCCTACCTTACCTACATTAAATACTTAATTTTAGTTTCATACAAGTTTTTGTTTTTGAGCTAGGCTGTTCAAATACATACAGGCACAGACACATGCAGAGACCATTTTGCGAGACTTGGTTATTTATTGGTTATTTTATATTTATAAAACATGTACATATTTCTGTTGAAAACTTGGATTTGAAATTTTTCATGATCACAACACTTTCCCTTTTTTTTTTTTAAATATAAGTAAGTGAAATAAAAAAATTACAATATATATTAAAATAACCCCATATCCTCCAAACATCATTTGTTCTTATTTTAACACTTATTATGAAAAATAATTAAATTTCATAGCAAAATCAATCTAATGTGTGTGGGGAGAAGAGTTTCAGTTGACATCCGCATGAAGAGTTTCTTTTCCTCTTGCTGATTGTTCTCATTTTCCTGCTGTCATTTACTTGTGGACGAGCTGTAGTTTGTGAAAGCATTACCAAATGCTGTACCATGTTTCAAGTATCTCCCAGAAGTTTTGTCTTCTATCTATCAGAAGGGAAATTCAAATAAGGCATGTTTATTGGTCCTGGTTTTTGAAAAATTGTTTTCATTTCCCAATTTAAATAAAAAATCAAATTGAATTAGAAGATTTGATTTAGCTGTTTTATTTCTGGTCCTTGAGAAACAAAAAGAATCCTCAGAATATTTCTGTTATAGCCAACATGCTGGCAAAGTTGGATAAGCCTTAAGATTTCATTAACAGTCACCTTGATATTTCTACAGATATATCTGAGCTTCTGTAATATCAACATGATTGGTGACAACTATTGGCCACTTCTTATTTAAAGTTCAGCAATTCATGATCTAGATTTGGGTAGAACTTTAAATAGAGTATAATATTCTTTACTATAATTCTCTCATCCTTATTAATTTCTACTACTAGGTGTCAGGTAATGGTAATAAGTGTAAGTGGTGCTTAAGGCAGGCTTATAATATATAATTCATGATGGAAGAATAGAGTTCTCTTCCCAAGGATAGATATGTAAGGGTTTAAATTATATTTAATAATTAATTTTAAAATATTGAACTCTATTTCATGGATTCAAGATGTTTTAAGATCTCATGAGATAATGATTCAAAGTTTTTGTGATATTTAACTTACCAGAAAGGAGTAAATATGGAACATTTTACTTTTTTTAATTTTAATTAGACCCTAAATTCAAAGAAAGAAGATTGACAACTCCCGCTAAGCTTAGGAGTTACGTAATATGGTCTGGGCCCAGTGCTGGTCTTACTTGGTAAGCAAAAGATGCGCGCGCCGCAACAGGGCAACAAAATAATGTTCTGATGGAAAAAAATGTTATAACTAATTTTATCAGTACAACATTATATTATTTGTTGGTCAGTATAACTGCTTAGTTAACTTGAAAATTACTATAAGCACAGCGGTTTAATATTTATCACGCTTGCTCACAGTATAAATCATAAGTGCTGTCAGTCGACTTTACATCTTCTATTATCTTTTATTAAAAAACTTTTCCTAATATTAAGATATTGCTTCTTTCAGCTTATAATATACTGTTGTAATAATACACTATATAATATAATAATGTACTACTACTTTATGGCTCAACAATCCATAACTAACTTTAGGCCTCCTCCAGCAACTTCTGTCAGTAGGCTGCTTCCAACTCTGTGGGTCCTATGTAGGACATCTTTAATATTTTTTAGGAATCTCAGAGTCATTCATCCTTACTATATAACTGACCTGATGAAGTTTCTTAACAGCAACAAACTTCACCACGTCTATGTTTTGGTACTGCTCGTTGAGCTCCATATTGGAATGTCTTCGCCAAGCATCTCCCTCAAGGATAGGACCTTAAAACCTCCTCAATATTCTTCTTTCAAATATACGGAGCCGATTCTTATCTGCTTTGAGGACAGGGCAGATGAGGGTCATGTATAGCCGTAGATTGATCTGATAGGAGATAAACCTGCTTCTCATGTGCTGGGAGAGGCTGAAATGCCTTTGCTGAGAGAATTCTTCTACTTATCTTCTGACTGTGATTGTTTCTTTAGTTTACTCTGATCCCTGGAAGACAAAACTTTCCACTCACTGGAATATGTATTCTCCAGATTCAATGTATTCAATCAGGTTTTCTCTACCACTATCCTGATCTGTTTAGTTTTGGCTTCATTTGCCATTAGTCCGAATCTTCTGTCTACCATCTCAAAGTTGATGGAGGCTTCTCTTAGAGAACCCTTGGATGCAGTAATAATGTCGATATCATCAGCGTATCACAGTAGTTCAGCCAGTCGATTGAAAATGGTCTCACCAACCTGGATTTGGGATTCCTGATGGCTATATTTTATGTTAAGTTAAATAACAGAGAAGCCATTGCAATCCTCTGTCTTACATGAGTATCTATCTCAGATTCTTCAGAAAGATCTTGGCCCATTTGCACAAGACATTTCATGCTTCTCATGGGCATTTTTGTCAGCCGGATCAGCTTTCCACTTGTACCCAGCTCACTGTCACATTATCGACATATCATAAGTTCCCTTTAAGTCTATGATAAGATGATGCTTGATCTTCTGATATTCGAGGCTCTTCTCTAATATCTAGGCCCGGCACTGTCTGGGCCATCCAGATTGAATCATGTTGATTGAGCTATGATACTAATATTGCTTCCTATTGATGATTTTAGGACTGAAATTTTCATATTTTTTCATTTAAAAGTAAAAAAAAGATTTTCTATGGTATGAATTCAAATAAATTTAACATTAATTGTTATGTTTTCAGTAATATGAACCATAAATGCTTTCATTTTTATAATTATTGCTTATATTGTTTTACAGGTTGAAATTTCTAAAGCATATGCCAGTAATGATTGGCATGAAGATGTTAAAAATATTTTAAGAAAAGGAAGTGCAAGTGACCAGCATGTAGTGTTCTTATTCACTGACTCACAGGTATGTAGTGACAAACTTCTTTTAAGAAGTAACATTAAATTTAATTGGTTACACAGATTCATTTTAAGCATATAAAATGAAAACATTAAGCCTCTTGCAACAATGATTAAAGGTGAAAAAAATCAGGACTGAAAAGGGATGAAAGTAACAGAGTAGGCTCAGTCTGTTCTAAAAACCATCATTTGTTTAATAAACTCAAAAAATGTTAGGGGTTGAGAGAAATTATTGCTTATTTATTTTATGATTGACAAAATTATGTTTAAGGTGGATTTGAATGTATAAAGAAATTAATCTTTTTTTACGATTAGGAATAGTTGCTTGGATATAGGTTTTATCAAAATGAACGGAATGAGCTAGGGATTGAGCATGTTTAATAGTTTGAAGACGGTAAAATTGCAAGAAGATATAGCTAGTTTGTGTTGGGAGACAAATTTTGGGTGTGGTTGATGGTTTTGCTAGTGTAGGAAGATTTACAATTATGAGTTAAAAAAGGGATGCGGTAAACAATATTAGAGTGATGAAGTGGGATATGATCTTTTATCTTTATAATGGAGAATTTATTATGGGATCTAAAGCCAAGACATAAGATAGAGATAGTCGATTGCAAAAATTTGTTTGGTATCATACAGTACAAGGATGAAAATGAACTTTATATAAATATAGATGAATGTTTATATAAATAAATAAAATTAAGAAAAATATTAATAATTACTGTTAATCATTAAATCTGTATTGTAAACTTTTTAACAATTGTAATTTTTTTACTTATTCAGATTAAAGAGGAATCTTTTGTTGAAGATCTTAATAATTTATTGAATTCTGGTGAAGTTCCTAATATTTTTAACCTTGATGAAAAAATTGAAATCTGTGAAAAGATGAGGCAAATTGATAGGCAGAGAGAAAAGTCACAACAGGTGAAAACAATAACTTTTAAATTTGATTTTTATAATTAAATGATAACTTTAATTTTATTTATTTATCACTAATAATTTTAAATTGTGTACAGACTGATGGAAGTTTGGTTGCATTATTCAACTTTTTTTTACAAATTGTAAGAGAGCAGTTACACATAGTTCTTGCCTTTAGTCCAATTGGAGATGGATTTAGAAATCGTTTAAGAAAGTTCCCTGCATTGGTGAACTGCTGCACTATTGATTGGTTTCAGGTAATGCTATTACTATTATGCACATTTATATTATACTAATACTGATTTTTATTACAATTATTTATTTGTTATAATTACTTATTTCAAATTTTAGACATGGCCTGAAGATGCTTTGTTAGCTGTAGCTAAAAGGTTTCTGTCTGAAATCGATTTGTCAGACAAAGAACGACAAGCTTGTATTGATATGTGTCAAGATTTTCATACATCTACTCAAACACTCGCTGAAGCTTATCTTTTGCAAACTGGAAGGCACACATATGTCACTCCTACCTCTTATTTAGAGCTCATAAATACTTTTAAAGATCTTATTGGCAAAAAACGAAAGTAAATTCAATTACTTAAGTAGCTTATATTATTATTATTTATTTTTTAGGAATGGTATGGAAATAAATAAATAAAACGTAGAGAGGTGGTTCTTAATTATTTTTTGAGGCTGTTTAAAATAATATTATGTAAGACACAAAAATTGTTGAGAATATATACAATTTTTGTTTTACTTTTTTGTATTGCTTAGTTAGACATGGCTTAAAGACTACCTTTTTTTGTTTTTGTCATACTAATATATAGTATATCATCATCATCTTTGGCGTTGCAACAAGCGGTGGGTTCTGGCCTCCTCGATGAGCTTTCGCCAAGCAGCTCTATCCTGCGATGCTGCCCTTCAGTTCCTTATTTGCAGCAAGGACCATGCATCCTGGTTAATGGCATCTATCCATCTTAGCCTAGGCCTACCTCTATCTCTTTTTCTGTCCAGGATTCCCTCTAACTTCTTTACGACCACTTCATCAGCCAATTGCGCTAACTGCCCAGCCACCTTAATGTTGATAATTTAATCAGGTGGTGCTTGATAATACAGCCTCTGGTTCGTTAAAGAGCTGATAAACCTCTTGGTTCTTACATATCCTCCATTGGTCTCTCTCCTTTATGGCACCTAAAATACATCGAAGAATCATTCTTTCAAAAACCTGCAGCTCTTTTTCTTCTGCTTTAGATCTCTGCAGCATAAGTGAGCACCAATTTCTAAGCCCATGTTACTAGAGGAGCTCACTACAGATCCCAAATAGGAGAATTTGTCCACTCTGTCAAATATATAGGGGCCTATTTCAATATATATTTCTCAGCATCTGCTACAAGTCCTGCTTTCATATATTTTGTTTTTTCTTGATTTATAACGAAACCGATCTCCTGGGCTGCATTCGTGAGAACAATGAAAGTCTCTTTTGGGGATTTTTGTGATCTAGGTATAATATCTAGATCATCTGCAAAGGCAAGAATCTGTACCAGTCTGTTATATAAAGTACCGTCAGTTTGGATACTAGAGTCTCTGACCACCTTTGCCAGTGCAAAATTAAATAATAAGCAAGCCAGGCCACCAACCTTCCTCATCCCTCTTCTTGTTGTGAATTCAGAAGAGAGTTCAGACTGTATTCGGACAACACATTTAATGTTTTCTGAAGTCATCATAATGTGTCGCATAAGTTTAGACTACATTCTGAATTCCTTCATTTTAACTTTGAAATGGGTGAAACACAAAGTAAACACATAAAAATATCAATAAGTAAAAATATCAATAACTGATTTATTTGTATATTAGTAACAAGCGGTTCTCCGGGAGTTCATATATCAACAACACACTCCCAGCATGCAGTGCGCGGCCTTACAATTTCTACAGTGGTGTACCCACCGCACACTTTACAAATAGGTATAACACTTCATAGGTTTATAAAGCTTGGCTCTGTTGATGCTGTCGTATGCATGCTTAAAATTGACGAACAGATAGTGAAGTGGTCATTCTATACTCAATGGATTTCTCCAAGATGGTCCTCATGCTGAATATTTGGTGCATTGGAAATTATCAAAATTAATTAAGAGAACACAGAACTTATTAAGTCTTGTTTAGATATACTTTTCACTTATTTATAGAACATAGGACTTATTTAACTTAATTTTGAATTAATATTATTATCAACTTTTCAGTGAAGTCATGACTGCTAAAAAAAGGTATGAAGTAGGTTTAGAAAAACTAGCAAGTGCTGCTTCTGAAATTAGTATCATGGGTGAAAATTTAAAGAAATTACAACCAGCTCTTGTGCAAGCAGCTGATGATGTTAGACAGACTGTTGCAAAAGTTGATAAAGAAAAAGAAGATGTGGCTAAAGTGAGATATTGTTTTCTGTTCTGGTTCTCTATTAATTTATATCTTTATTTTTCTGTTTGTTTAAGTTATGCATTGCGCATGTTTGTGTGTATTATTTTTATTTATTTATTTAGGTCATATAAGTTCAACTAACTCAAATATTACCTCCTTATTTTCTAATTATAAGTTAATTGCTTTTTACTTTTAAATGGAAAACATCCCAAAAATAAAAACTTTAAAAAATGATGGAAAGCTTTTTTAAATACAATAATATATTTGGTAATCACCGAAAAGGATCACCTGCAGAAAATTCTTCAACATTAGACAAGAACTGATAAAATTGCGAGAGGTAAGTTTCAAAAGCCAGGTATATAATGATGTACAAAAGCACTTATCATCCTGAACCTATTACATAACCCTTGTACTTAAAATCTATACACAAAATCAAAGCCAGATCCAAGCAACAGACTCAATATTCTAAATCAGAACAGAAGAAAAAATTAGTAGAGCTAATAAACTCAATAATTTTAGCAAACACAGACATTAATGAAATACCCAAAACTTCCATTTAGGAAAACCAGTTGGAATGGTTCAGTCACATCAGTATTATGAACTATGAAATACTGGTCTGGTAGGAATGATCATGGGGGCTTGAACTAAAAGACATTGATCCTGGAAAACTGAAGAACTGCATGAAGGAGGCATTCTGTAACTGAAGAGTAAACTCCCAGGAGGCAAACCTTTATGCAACTTTAACTAGGGAACTATTTTATATGGACTATTTTATTTTATATTTTATAAGTACAAGTCATTATCTAATAATAATCGTCATTAGATAATAATAATTTTATTCAATTTTTTTTTTAATTTACTGTTTTGGTTTATTATTTTCAATAATAGACCTTTGAAATCGACCAAGGAAAAAATGTTTGCAATCCCCCCTAAAAATTTGAGGTTTTACGTTTCAAGATACGTAGAATCCAAATATCTAATAAAAAAAAAACGTCCGTCCATCGTACGCTGCCGCGGCTTTTCTCTGAGACTACAGGACCAATTTTCTTGAGATTCGGTACCAATGTCACAGGTCGCCCCAGGATGATCCACGGAACTCGACATTACCATCCGTCTGTTTGTTTCAAAATTGCTGCCGATTAGAGATCTTATAAACCCATAACTCGGCCGTTTATAAAGATAGAGGGGAAATGTAAGGTGTTGTGGAATCACCATAAAAAGGCATTAAAAAAAGAAATCTATATAATTGCCGATTAAATATCTTATATGCCCATAACAAGGCATTAGAAAATAAAAAAAAGTTTCATGATTCGTAGAATCCAAATATCGAAAAAAAAAAAATCTGTCCATCTGTCCTACGCTGTCCGTGGCTTTTCTCAGAGACTACTGGACCAATTTTCTTGAGATTCGGTACCAATGTCACAGATCACCCTAGGCTGATCCTCGGAACACAACATTACCATCCGTCAGTTTGTTTCAAAATGGCGGCCAATTAGAGATCTTATAAGCCCATAATTCGGCCATTTATAAAGATAGAGAGGAAATGAAAGGTGTTGTGGAATCACCATAAAAAGGCATTAAAAAAAGAAATCTATATAAAAGCCGATTAAATATCTTATATACCCATAACTCGGCCGTTTATAAAGGTAGAGAGAGGGTTTTGGATCCACCATTAAAGGCATTAAAATAATAAAGAAAATGAGGAAATATAATTTTCTATTAATTCTGTTTTCAAGATGATTCTTTTACATTTTGTAGGTTGAAGAAATAGTAAAAGGAGATGAAATGGTTGCCAATGCACAAGCTGAAGCTGCTCAAGCTATCAAAAATGAATGTGATGAAAATCTTGCTGAAGCCATGCCAATTTTGGATGCTGCACTAGCTGCATTGAACACCCTAACACCTGCTGATATTACAGTGGTCAAAAGCATGAAAAATCCTCCTCGAGGTGTTAAACTTGTGATGGAGGCAATATGTGTGATAAAGGTGAATTTCTTTAATCTAATCTAGTTCTTTTGAAATTTCTTATCTATTATAATTTTGCATGCTCATTTCTTATTTCAATTATGGTTATTTATTAATTATAATTTTTAGGATATTAAGCCAGACAGAATTCCAGATCCAGATGGTTCTGGTAAAATGGTTGAAGATTATTGGGGCCCTTCTAAAAGAGTTCTTGGTGACATGAAATTTTTAGAAGGCCTGATTAATTTTGACAAAGATAATATTCCTCCACGTATTATGAAAAATATTACAGACAGGTTTCTCCATAATGCTGAATTTGATCCTGATAAGATTAAAACTGCATCAACAGCAGCTGAGGGTAAATTGATTTTGTTGGTTGAATATCCATATTTATAATTTTATTATTTATTAAGTACATCTCAAATCAGTTCAACCTAAATAGAAAGTAATGTAATTCAAAAATTATAGCAGAGAAGATAAAATCAAAAGGAAATAATTTTTTTGCAAAATAAAATTATGTCACTTAGGTGAGAAGCAGCTGTAAAAAAATATAAGTAAGGAGGATTGATTATATTCCTAGAAATAATACACATAATGTATTTTTTGGTCTTGGCAGTTTTATTATTAGTTAGCGATATGTCTAGAACGAATAAATAGTGTACATTTTTAATGTAAGGCAACCCTGCTCCAGTAGAACGACCGTTTTACATCTGTAAGACCAGGAGACCTTAAAATAATATAAAATTATTAGAATTAAATTATTCATACCATATCTAATACTCGGTAATCATTTACTTCAAACCATAAGTATGGCATGTCTTATTTTAAATAATTAAGTCTTATTTTTCTGCTCTGTTGTTTAGAGATTTTTATGTTTAAGTCGGAATTTTCAGGATAGCCAGGTGGAGAAATTTAAAAGCTGTCATTTGACAACTGTTGAATCCTTCTCCAAACATAAATCGAACCTAAAATGTTACTGGATCACTGTATTCATGTGGATCATTCCTTTACACAGCCAACATTTTAATAAATTGTTTCATAGATCTGATGTTTATGAAAAAAAAAAAAGAAGTATGTCATTAACAATTACACTAATTTTTGCAATAAGTTTTAAGCCTTCAATTTCTGGCTTTTTGTTAATAATAATCATGTTTTGTGGCTCAGCCTATTTCTGATCTGCAACTCACTAAAAACTGTTCAAATTGGAACAAGTTCCTCCTTGATTAAGATGTTATTTGATGTTTTCTAACTTACTGCACAAAAAAAAACTTTGTATTTTTTTTTTTATGGTAGGATCTGTTTTCCATAAAAAATAAACACATTTGTTATCTCCTCGATCCTTGCTGCAGTCCACCGAATAACTGCTTTTAGTATCTGCAGCAGGTTTTTTAAATAATTACCCATTTTTGTTTAACAGTATTATCTTCCCCTAAAGTCTTTACCCCCTCAGTTGTTGAACTTTGTTTTGTTAAAAAGTTAGCATTTTAAACAATTATGAAAGTGGATGTGTTCAGAGCTAATAAAAATTACCTCCAGATAATTTTCCTGGAATTTTGGTATCAAAAGTTTTTTTTTTTTTCTTTTCCTTGGGGTCACATTGACAGTGCTGTCATAAGTTTCCTTGAAGCCCAGTATAATGTAGGTCTCAAAAGTACTACTATATATACTTTTGTTATATCAAATTCTATAGCTCCCAATAATAAGTATGTTTGGTCATAAATTTTATTACGGCTCTTCGAAGATATGGACGTAATAGGGTTTTCCTTTCAAGCTGTTTTCAATGCCTGTTAGCCACATTCATTTAACAGAAAAATGGTTAGGAAGTATCATAAATAGAGATAAGTCTAAGTACACCATGGTTCCTGTAGAAATACCTAAACTAGTTTCAACGCTATTTATTTGAATAGTGAAAGTCACATTTAAACTCTACATATTTAAGTAAGTATCTGAATTTATTTTTTGTAAATAATGTTACTCTCTAGTTTGACCTGAGAAATCTTATTGCAATGAAACAAATGTCCCCGTAAACAAAGTTAATTGTATACAAACTCCTAGTTTCTCCCAAATATACTTAGATTAAGAAACCTGGACCTAAAGGAAATGTAGCCTATTGAATTCTTAGTTCTTTTGCAACCTAAGGCAATAAAAGCTAAGAATGAATGGGTCTCTATGTGGTTTGAGCAAGCATACCCCACAAATTTGGAAAAGTTGTCTGATGATCATGTTGATAAAAGATATACCTAAAAATGATTATGATTCATACCTATTGATGGCAATTGCTCCTTTTGAAAACCAAGACCTAGTAGTGAGCTGCTGAGTTACTTCTGGACAATTATTTGTGTCTAAACAATCTTCTTTATACATACCTTTGTTTAACATTTAAATATACTTTCTAGTTTTATTTAAGAATTTTATTATTTTTATGATATATCTATCACTAGATTTTTGTGTATTTGATATTGATATTTTCAATATTTATTTTGAAATTAATAATTTGTATTTTTTTTTTAATTTAGCATCCCTTATGGAATATGGTAATAAAGTGACTTTTTTTTTTTTTTTTTTTTTGGTTTCATTCTGTGCTATTCAATAGTTATTGCATGTATTTCAATTTTTATTTCTTCATAATGAGCTTTGTTTATAATATTTTATTTTCAAATGCAATTTTGGCTTACAAATTATATGTTGTTATTGTTCGTATGGTATTTGGCAAATATTTTTATGGCCATGTAAAATCTTGAGGAATTGTTGAAGCATTTGATGTTAGTACATTTAATTTATATTATTGAAATGATGTAAATTCAGTTAAGAGAAATAAGCTCATTATAACCATACTATATTTATATAATTCTTAATTCTTTTTGTTTAAGTTTTTAATGCAATGTATTTTATTTTTTTAATTAAAATTCACTAATGCACCTATTGGAACTTCCATCATAGCAGTCCACACTTATCGTGGAAGTATCAGGTCACCCCATAAGTAATGTCAGTTTTTAAAAATCTGTCTGCTTATGTTGATATTACTAATCTATCCTTTATAATTGAATTGTGTTTACATACTATAGTTTGTTTATTATTATTTGTTACTATAGTATTACCTACTCTTTTATTTATCATGTTTTTGTTGGAGAAAGTTAGTTAGTCTGTGCTGAAATTTCAATTAATATGGATCTGATGGCAAATGATGGTGGACAGTAGAATGTGTCAATCCAAGTTTTTCTGCTAATTCTTCAACTGTTACTACAGGATTTTCTTCAACAGTAGCCTGCAGGAATTCGTCATCAAGCTCTATTGGTCGACCTGTCTGAGGCTCGTCTTCAAGTTTGCGATTCTTAATCATTTGAATGTCCTAGTAGGAAACTATACAGTATCTAATGATAAGTTGTTTGGGGTTAATAAAATAATAACTAACTAGTACTTTAAATCATTATTTTCATTTTTTTTAAATTAAGCCCTAAAATTCCCATTAAAATTAATTACACAAATATAGATCACATTCCATTCCATCGAGCTTAAGAAAATACATACAGATAAATAATCAATCATTGCTTATCTCGTAGTTTGCCTTACTTGGAAATTTCATCAGCAAAAGTATTCGGTTGTTTCCCTAACAAATTAAATAGTCAGGTTCCAATTTTGTTGAGGATGGGTTTGCCCTATGATGGTTTTCTGGCTTGATAAAGTACCTAGTTTATTATAGAACAGATAATATAGGTATTGTTTGTCTATAGTCTAACTTATGCCTGGAAGTTAGGAGCTCAATGTTTTACCTCCTCCTCCCATTCATTTTTGATTAATATGCAGATAGTATATTGAGTATCTCAGTTAAATCAAGCATAGTAATATTTGAAGATTATTTTTATTACTTACTAGTAGGTGCATGATTATTAATCTAATAATTTTAGCACAACACTCTATTTTAGATACTTTATGTTAGTTGGGTAGCTTTAACTTTCCATACCTTTTACTCATTCTGTTTTTGAGATAAAAAAAACTCATTATGTTGATGGAATTTACTGGGCAAAAGATCTAAAAAGTCTGTAAAGCCAACAGGAAAAAAATAAAAAAAAGTTTTATTTCTTCTTTTAACTGAAATTTTTTTTTCAGGGTTGTGTAAATGGGTTATTGCAATTTCTAAGTATGACAAAGTTGCCAAAGTTGTGGCACCTAAGAAAATTGCATTAGCTAAAGCAGAAGAGGAATATAAAACTGCTATGGTTGCTTTAGAAGCTAAACGATCCCAATTGAGAGAAGTTCAAGCAAAACTTGCCAAACTTCAAGCTGTTCTGGAAAGCCAAAAGAATAAACTGGCTGCACTTCAGGTCGCTGCTCTTTCAATAAAGATGTGTTTCTAATTTCATAGTTAGGGAATATTTAGTTTTACTTAGGATACAGCTTTCTAGTTATACCAATATAATAAAACTTCATCAGGATTCAGAGAAAAAGAGCACTACAACCGGGAAAACGCTATAATCTGGAAATAATAATTAAAAAAAAAAAATGGTTTTTGTTTTCATTTATTTAAACTACAAATAAAAAAGCATTGAAATCTGTATTTTGGATGTTTCTGGTTTAATTTAGTCATAAATTATCATTTTATTTTCTTAAATCAACATAAAGTATTTTTAAAAACAGTCTATACTGATTTATTTATTTGTTCAAAAGTTTTGTATTGCACTTGAGAACAGCACGAAAAATATATATGAATCATCTCTACTTTGTTCAAATCATCTGTTTTTACTGATTCCATTCCATTCTCTTTCTCTTCTTCACTTCATGTTTTAGATGTGCCATTTTTTTTAATTTGAATTAGATTTGTTGAATCCTCCAATTAAATTATTTTTTTTCTTATTCGGAAAAAGATTTTTGCGACATGTTTTATTCAACATGAAATCAAAGCAACTGAGGGAAAAATCGGATCCATATCTATAAAACTAACAATATTTCAATTCATGGAAACATCTCATCCAAACAAATCTGAACATTCCTATAATCAATTAAACTGCTGTTTCTTACCGTTTTCATCTGGTTCTGTATTCACAAAACAAAACATGTAAAATCTAAGCAAAATTTGTTCAGAATGTTATAACTGGAAAATTGGATCATTTTAATAAATAAAGTTACATAGGAAAACCACCAATTGGGACTGTGACAGAGGAAAAAGAGTGATATAGCCAGGATATCATTATAAAAAAGTTACCAATACTATATCTATTTTTTCATACTTAATTGCTCAGTACTTTATGATAATTAATATTAATATTGTTTTGTGTGTGTAGGTTTTTTGATTAATTTTTCCTACTGTTGTTCCAATATATAAATTCACTTATGAGATACGACTTATTCTCAAACATTATTAATCTCAAAAATCAAATTTGTTGATTTTAAGGATAAGTTACCCGAAATCATGTTAAAATATTTGAAAATATTGTTAAAATGTACATATGTAAATAAAACTTTCTTATCTTCTCTCTTATGAAAATTTGAATATATTTATATCTTGTGTTTCGTAATTTCTAATAATATGTTATTCATTTTTCTTAGGCAGATACAGATCTATGTACCCTCAAACTTCAGAGAGCACAAGAATTGTTGGGAGGATTGGGCGGAGAGCAGACTAGATGGCGTCAAACTGCTGAATCGTTGGGAAAAAAGTATTATAAGCTCACAGGTGAAATGTTTTTAGTAATAATAACAGATTTTTTTTTGTAAGTTATTGATTTCTCTATGCTTTGTTTTTGCATATTTTATCAGAAGTCTTGAATATTCAGTTATTTTTTCCATATATGACAATGGCCTAGGCATTGTTTCCAATAGTAACAATGTTTTTTAATAATTTGTATTGTACTCTGGGTCTGTGTTTAAGGGTTTCCTCAAGAACCAGAAGGGCCCAGGTACTATGCGTGCTCGTACAATCCGCTCAGGGGGGAGATCAGCAACCCGTAGGTAGCTGTAGGTAGCTCCCATGGCTCGGTGGATGAGCACCTCACAACCGTGTTTGAGACTCGGCTGATTGAAGCCTCACTGTCTCGAATAGGAGAGGAGCACCTTACCTCAGCTGCTTAAAGCCTCACCGGTAAGTTGGAAACTAGGCCGATTAGGACCGCACTGTTTCCGAGACAGGAACCCTCCCCTTGGCCTATCAGAGCCTCACTGGCGGGTTGAATACTTGGTCAATTAAGACCGCACTGCCTTCAGAGAAGGATAAGAGAGGTAAAAAAAGAAAAAAGGATGGACCAGGTATGGTAAACAATTTTATTAGCCTCCGACCACCAGGGCTGTAAAGCTGGAGGAGAAGGATGGGCGGAGCGGAAGAGTAGAGCAGTCTAGTCACTGCGCCGCTCCTGAGCCAGGAGTGACTGCAGTTTTTTTTTTTTTTTTTTTTCTAATCCCTCAAACAAAAAGAAGATTAACAAAACAATTAATTAAAAAATCATAAAACTTATTTACTTTACCTTTTTCTACCTGTTGGTACCTGAAGGTCTGATGACTATTTACACATTGAAATGATATTTCCCGGTCAGGGAATCTTCTCATTATTTAGAGGTGAGGGTCCTCTTCTTTTTGTATGTTAAAAATAAATATCCTACTACTAAAAAAATTATATACATGATTAATAATAATAATATTTACAGGGTTATATTTACAAGTATGGATATGAGAGAGCGGGGCTGGGGTGGGACCTGGAAGTTGGTAGGACGGTGCGATGGAAGAGGATATAGGGGATGGGGGAGCTCTAGAAGCGGGTTAAAGGATGATGTTTACAGGATTATGTGGTCCCTTTCGGCCCTGCCATCTGGCAGAAAGGATGGATGGTGTGATGGAGCGGAAAAGTGGGTTAAATGAGGCGGGGAGGTTGTCGAAGAACTTTACGTGTCTTCTTGTGGTGTTCTGTTGAACAGTGTCGAGTTGTACTTCATTGTGAATGTGTATCATGTTTCGACTTTCGGGTGACGTTCGTTTTGTGATTTTTTGTAGGACGCTCTTTTGGAATGTGATGTGACTGCAGTAGGTCAGAGCCACGTATATATAGCCGGCTGGCGAGGGTGGGGGGCGACGAGCCAGTCGCAACTCCCCACTCCCATCCGGCTCCAGCTGACTGCTCTCCCCACTCCGGGTCCACCACAGTATTATCACTGCTGCAACATTATCAAATCTTTATAAATAATATTATGAAGCTAAAATATTTCTTTAATTATCAATTCAATGACCCAATGCTTAGCTGATTATTAATCCCAATTATAAGTTTTATTCAATTATGCTCCAGAGCATTCATTAAAGTTTCGATTCCTCTTTTCACATTAGGAATTCTCCTTAGAACTGAAACAAGATTAATACAACATGGTCTTATTAATACATTAATAAGAAGAAATTACCTCGTTAGATTTTTGTTGGATGAATATTATTCTTTTCAAGGAATTTTTTTTTTATAATGAATTTATTCCATCAGCAAGAAAGCAGTTAAAATCTAGGAACTGTTAGGTGAAATTGATTTATTATTTCTCATTGTTTGAAATATTATAAATATAATAATAATAATTAATAAAACAACACTGTTGGTGACAACACTGGCACAGGCAGTACCCTGGCTTGAAAGGATAGCGTGGGTACAAGTCAGTAAGCTTGTGCCCGCCATTGCAGAAGTATCACCTCTTACTTGTTTGTGCTTTTTTTAATAAATCCTCTGATCCACAATAAGAACCTCAAACAAAAAGCAATTTTCTTTTTAGATAACTGCTCCGGACATTCAGATAAGAGTGAGTTTGTGAGCGATGAAGATTATGTTTTTTCCAACTAATTGTACACCAGTTGACATAAGCTAGCAGGCTTCACCACTTGGATTAAAAATATCAACTCTGGATCCTATTTCATAATAAAGTACAAAATTACAAGTGCAAGTAGACCTATGACCTACTACGCATATAAAACACTTTGAAATGTTGAAACACGATAAAATTTAAAATAGTTAATAATTATTTTGTTACATTAGGGATTTTGTCTTATCGAATGAGATAAGATGATGGAGAAGTTGCGGCCATAAGTGTAGCAGCTAATTCACTAATTTCTCTTGGCGCCAACCGAAAAGTGGTCTTTCTGTCAGATCTACTGCCGCAATTCAGGCACTGACATCCCTAGAGAGTTATTATGATGACCTGATTATACAATGCCAGAAAAGATTATTAATACTCCAAGCAGTCACTAAAACCCATTTACAATGAATGCCTAATTATTGTGATATTCTGGGGAATGAGGAAGGCAATAGACTGGCCAAGAACATACTAACTAATTAAATGTACTAATTAACCCTAGTTGGGCCTTAGCCTCACTTAAAAATTGCAGCCATTCATGTCTATCTTTCACTTTCCTTCACCATCCTCTCACTCCCAGGCTCCTCCATGCCATCCAACCACCTCAGCCTTGGTCTCCCATTCAATCTCTTTCCACCTGGCCTGCCATTCATCATCCTCTTTGGTAACCTCTCATCTGGCATCCTTTGTACGTGGCGTAGCCACCGCAGTCTTTTTCTTTAATGATAGCCACAATATTAAGCTCGCCAACGAGCTATTCAAGCTCACTATTCTCAAAAATGTATGTATAATGTACTATGAAATGTAATATGAGCCAACGACTCTTCTCCGTTTCCTACCTTAATTTATGCAATGTAATACCATTACTAGTACCAGTACCAGTATTCCCGATAACTTCTCCCAAGAGACTATAGTGGCCACCTTTAGGATGACCATGGATCATGATTACCTGCAGAGCAAATAAGATTGGCATAGCAGACTCCTCAACAAGTCCCCAGTGATCTTAGAGGACTACAGACCATCTTTTTCACTACACAGCTACAGGCTGACGCCGGTGAGACACCATGGAGGGATGGGCACGACGTTATTGTCCTCAAACTTGTTCTCCTTTTGTTTCTGTTGTTTCAGTGAAATTTATAGTTTTTATTATTTTTGAAATTTCCATCAGGCTTATTGTTAATCAAGGGCTACCATTTTTACTTTTTCATTATTATATTACGCATTATTATTGTATTAGTATTTACAAACATTTAAAAACTCAATATTTCTATTTTTTTCTTCACAATTTTATATTGTTTTAAGCAAATAACATAACCATAGTCATTTAAGCTATTTTTAATTATTGATTTAAACAATATTAACATTTTTATTTGTATTTTAGGTGATGTGTTAGTAGCTTCAGGAGTTGTGGCATATCTTGGACCTTTTACAACCCAGTTTAGAGCTGATCAAATTGTGCATTGGGTAGAAAAAGTTAAATCATACAATATAGTTTGTTCAGATGATTTTTCAGTTACAAATACTCTTGGTGAAGCTGTTGAAATCAGAGCTTGGAATATATTTGGATTACCAAGTGACGCATACTCAGTAGAAAATGGAATTATTGTCAAGTTAGTGGTGCATTTTCAAAAGTACATTTAACTTCTTTGCTTTTTCAGAATCTACTCATCCATTTAAGTAAACAATTATGCCTTTTTAAAATTTTCTAATATTTTTCATTTAAATACCACACATGTTTGAATTGTGAAACGTTTCTTCTTTCGGTTTATCATTGTCATAAGCACAGCTCTTTTTTAAATCAAATTTATGGTATAGATAATAAAACAACACCAAATCATCATTAAATTTCGGTTCAAAATTAATTTAATAAATATGGTGGTTTATATTGCTAAAATATTATTGAGCTTTGTTGTATTTAAGATTAATCACATGGAGACCTGTAAAAGAGCCAAAACCTGTCAATTTGATTCTAAAAAAGTAATCATTTCTGTCTTTATTGATTACTATGATATTCTGTTTTGTGGATTCCTTCCATATAGTTTTGTGTATTAATACTATAGCTCTCAATATAAATAAACTGTTTTATTGACTAATAATAACAATTTGTCATGCTAAAGGGCAATAGATAATAGTAATCTGAGTAACCATTAATATCATATTTACATAATTTTAATAAGTGAAGAATCAAATTAAATCATAGTGAAATAAATAAATGAATAAAATAAAGAAAATTAAAATTATATGGAGAAAAGTAGAATGAAACACTTCCATACTTATGTACAGTATTTACTTTTGGGGTTAATAGGTGCATTCACACAAAAGACAAAGTCATAAATAAGACTTATAATGAACAACATGAGACATGGAAAACATAACAAATGATCAAGTTGAGAGAGGTTACAAGAATGGCGGTAAAAAAGATCATGGTAACAATGCCATCTACAAAGAGTTATACAAAGAGATATAACAAGGAGAAAAAATAAATCGTAGCTTATATAGTTCATGATTATCTTTCAGTGAACTAAATAACTTGAACACTCTCCCTCACTGAATAGATAGGCGTGACATACCCACTTCATTAATCATAAAGGACAGTTTCGGCTTATGTAGCGACTTCGTCAACATATCTGCAAATCGTAGATTAGTGGTTATCTTCTGAACGCTGATAATCCCTTCCTGAACAACCTCCCTCACATAGAAGTGGCGAATTCTTATGTGTTTGGTTCTCTTATGGAATTTGAGATTCTTGGCAAGTCTCAAGGCTGCTTCATTATCAATATACAGGGTAGGTTTACCTGTTGACCGACCAATTCGTCTGATAGTCTTCTGAGCCATACCAATTTTCCAAGATTCTTTTTACATAGTTCTTCTGGTGGATTTTAATTGTCCCATCCTGACTTTGAATTACTTCAAGACCCAGAAAATAATTAATTGGTTTATGGGTGACTCTAAACTCTGCCTTCGAGTCTTTCAAAAAATCTTCCAAATCTTCCTTGCTTGTCGACGCCACAAGACCATCATCAACATACAAAGCTACAATAGTCTCTTCAGATCCAATTCTTCTTATAAATAAACAGGGATCTGCATTGCTGCAATTAAAACCAAGCTTCTCAAAGAAACTAGCAATACATTTATGCCAGCATCTGGCAGCCTACTTCAGGCCATATAAACTCCTTTTTAGTTTGCATGCTTTGCTGGTACCATCTTCAAGTCCTTTGGGCTGCTGGATGTATATTTCCTCACTGGCTTCCAATTTACCATACAAAAATGTTGTCGAAATGTCAAAATGAGCAAGATGCATTCTTTTATATGCTACAACTCCTAAAATAGTCCTTATTGTGGTTAGTTTTGCTACAGGGCTAAATGTTTCACTGTAGTCAACTCCTTTTTGTGGAGTAAACCCTTTTACAACAAGGCGAGCTTTATACCTTTCCACTGAACCATCTGGATTTTCCTTGGCTTTAAATACCCATTTGCAAGGTAAAGATCTTTTATTTTTAGGTAATTCAATGAGTTCACATGTATCGTTCTCATTGAGAGCTTTTATTTCTTCACTCATGGCAGTTTTTCAATTTTTGGAACATTATGAACGAACTGCCTCCTCATAGGTTTCTGGCTTTTTTGTCGATTCTGCCATTATCATAGAAACATACTCAGCATAACGGCTAGGTGGATGAAGAGCCTTTCTGTCCCTAAGTTCTATAGAAGTTGTCGTTTCTTTTTCTTCTTGATCAGAAAAGCCATAAAATTCTTCTTCATCATATTGATATTTCTCTTCAAGCGATTGTTCTTTCAACAGAGTACTCAGAAAAGGTACTTTTACTTTCTCAGCACAATCATGAAGTATTTCTCGAAATCGAACGTCTCTGGATAACATGACTCGTCTCTCTTCTGGAATATAGATACGGTAGCTCTCATCGCCATCATAGCCTTCTAAGTAACCTTTTTGAGCTCTCTTATCCATCTTGTGCCTCTTCTGCAGAGGAACATGTAAGTATCAGGTTGAACTGATGATACGAAGATGGTTGATTCTCGGTTTTTTACCAAACCAAAGTTTGTAAGGACTTACTTCATTTACTGATGACTTACTTGTTCTGTTTAATATGTAAACGGTTGTTGTCACAAGCTCGGCCCAAATTGCTTGTGGAAACTGAACATCGGGATTCGAGTAAATAAATGTTCTTGCCATCTCAACGATTGTTCTGTTCTCTCGTTCACAAATGCCATTTTGCTGTGGCGTATTAGGAGCTGTTAGCCTCTGTGTGACTCCCCTTTTTAGCAAAATCTCTAGTACATCTGCATTGTCAAACTCACCACCATTGTCGCTTAGAAGTTCTTTGATATTATGACCCTGTTTATCTGCATGAACGAGCATTTGTTTTAAAACATTTTTGGCAACTGACTTTTCTTTGATAACAAAACCATACCGAAATTTAGTGTAACTATCTTTAAATACAACTAAATAATGCTTCTTCTGAAATGAATTGGCAAAAGGTCCACAAACATCAGTTGACATAAGCTCTCCTGGTTTCAAAGCTTTTCTTCTAGTACCAAAAGGCAGTCGATGAAACTTTCCATAAATGCAAGGTTCACAAATTTTATCATCTAGCTTGGCTTTAATATCTAGCTCGCGTTCAAGCTTTTCTTTTATGTGACGTTTATCTTGGTGTCCCCATCTCTCATGGTATAACTGCAGTGGGTCATTTGATTCTACAAAGTTGACACTACTATTCGGACAAACAGTCTTAATATCTGCCTTATATAATGTTCCATTCTTCTCTCGAGAGCCAACCACCACTGGAGCACCATTTACTGAAAGGGAACAGGAGGTAACTGTAGACTGGAACTTGCTATCTGGTTTTTATCATGTGCAGATAATGGAGAGAATAAATTTCTAGCAATCCTGGGAACCAACCAAACGTCCTTCAACTGCAAACGTTGGCACCTGACATCAACCATGGATTGAACACCGCTATCAACAGCATCTAAACTTTCATCTCCAGCTGCCTTAATGCTGCACGAGTTCTTGAATTTTTTAAAAGAACTGAACCAATCTGAACGATTTGTGACATGTTTAGTAGCTCCATTATCTACCCACCAATCCTCTGTATTAGGCTCAGCAGCTAAAACTTCATTATGGATAGACACAAGAGCAATCGCATCTGTAGGAGCTCTTGAATTTGCGATAGTACTCTGAGGATTACTGCTAAAATTATTAGGGCAAGGATGATCATCCGCAATCCACTTTCTACACTGACGAATCCAATGACCAGGCTTGTGACAATAATTACAATTACCTGGATTCGACTTTTGAGCAGTGTTTTTAGGCTTAGGTTTATTAGTAGAGCTACTATTACAACTCTGTTTCTGTCTATCGAACCTAGCCACTAAAGCTTCAAGATTATCACTCTCATTACTCATAATGGATTTAATATTTCGTTCAAAAACACATAGCTGCATGTTTTATTCATCAAATGAATGAAGTTCATCTTTAGTAAGTAGCATCCAACTAGATTTAAAACTTTCAAATGAACTTGGTAAAATATGCAAAACTTTGCATACCTAAAGCAGATCCTAGGTATGCAAATCCGGTAGTAGCAGATCCGGAAGGGTGTTTTCATTTATCTCCTTTAAGCCATTGTTTAGCTCATTCCACAGACTCCTCAACTTTGCAACATGAGTAGAAACGTCATCACCTGATGTCCAACTAAATGAAAAGAAATCTGCACATACCTGAAAGAGTTGGTCTTTAGATGTTGCCTCAAACTGCTGCTTTAAGTCCTTCCAAGCTTCACTTGCAGTAACTTTGTCCATTATCTTTTAGTAGACTGCATCAGAAACCGTACTGGTGATCATGGACTTAGCGAAACTATTTGCTTTTCTATACAAATCACAAGCTTCTTTGTGTTCTTTCACTTCTTGTTTCGTTGCCTTAGCTTTCTATGGATCAGGTTTCAACAACTTTTGATCGATACAATCCAATGCACCTTCAAGGTAATCAAGTAAATCACAAGTTTTGCGCTTCCAAACTGGCCAATCTGCTGCACTGGTCAGTGGTTTAATGTGCTTAGCAAACTACATCTTCCCTATGGACTCGGCAACACTTCACACTAACTTCTTAACTTCAATGATACACTGAATACCGAACAAAACACCTATATAAAGTGACTAGGCCCATAATCTTTTGGAGTTTATAGGTGCATTCACACAAAAGACAAAGTCATAAATAAGGCTTGTAATGAACAACAACATGAGACATGAAAAACATAACAACTGATCAAGTTGAGAGAGGTTACAATAATGGCAGTAAAAAAGATCATGGTAACAATGCCATCTACAAAGAGATATAACAAGGGGAAAAAATAAATCTTATATAGTTCATGACTGTCTTTCAGTGAACTGAATAACTTTAGCATTTACACTCAGTCTGGTAAGCTTATTCCCCCATTGAATTTACAATATTAATAAAAAATTTCTGCGGATCCATCTAGAAATAAATGATCATATTTGTGGAAGAAAATGTTTGGATTACTATCAGGATAACACAGTATTGATTATTGATACGTTTTTGGCCATTATCAATACATTTAATGAAGCTTTTGAATTCTCATTTTGCTCTTGAGTGAAAGTTTCATTTGCTTTGTGAAACTTTTTCTTGTTTGATTATCTCATCTAAAAGTCGCTTCAGAAAATGTGTTTTGATAGTATCAAAGTCACATACACGAATATTGTATCTTATTTGATTTCTATACGATAAATAGAGTTTTAGAAATGTTTTCAAAGCTAAATCAAATGAGTCGGTACATTACAGCTACTAATACAGGTCTTGAGTTAAAAAGGTAGGTCCTGTATATATATGTTCATGAGCTTTTCTTAAAAGAATTATTTGGTTTACAATAATCAGTTACTGTATGCTATAACAACAACCATATTTGTACAATGTATAAGCACTTTTTTAAAGATGATTAGAACAACATCTACATAATAATATATAAGAGAATTTGTAATGTATTAAATAAATAACAATTAGATTTTTTTCATTGTAATATTTATTGATTTCAGAAATGCTAGGCGATTCCCCTTAATGATTGATCCACAAGGCCAAGCTAATAAATGGGTTAAAAGCATGGAAAAGTCTAACAATTTAGGTGTTATTAGGTTAGCACAATCTGATTATGTAAGGCTTCTGGAAAATGCTATTCAATTTGGACAGCCAGTATGTTTCCTTTACAGTTTTAGCTAACTTTTTCTTTATTACAAATTTTATGAACTATTAATAGACCTTTTTGTTAAGAAACAAATGAATTGTATTTTTAATTTGTATAGATTCTTTTAGAAAATATTGGTGAAGAACTAGATGCACTTTTAGAACCGCTTTTACTGAAACAAACCTTTAAAGCTGGAGGAGCTTTGTGTATTAAATTAGGAGATTCGGTTGTTGAGTTTTCTTCTGATTTTAGGTAATTATGTTTTTATCTTTATATGTATTGTTGTATGTGCAGCTTACATATGAACAAGGGGATGCCACAAATAAGGTTAACGAGAGTCGCACCACTGTTAATAGTATTAAATGAGTGGCCTTATGTAAAAAGCGGACATCTGTCATTTTCAGTAAGTTTTGAAAAAGCCAATTTTTGTTATAAAGCTTCAATTTGAACCAATTCTGATAATTTTGTTCCATAAAACAACTTAAACATTCTTTATTCATTCTGTGAAGCATTTTATATCAGTATAATTCAAAAAGTTAGTCAAATTCAGCTTTTAAAATACAGATGTCTGGTTTTGAAACGAAAATTGGCAGTTTTTTTATGCAAATACGCTTATAGAAGTCCATTTTTGATGCAAATAATGGTGCCACTTTTTTCGTTTTAGAGACCCTTAGAATACTTCTAAAAACTAAGAAATAATGAACGAATATTCCAAACAAGCACCAACACCTATATTACTAATAACCTTGACAACCATTAAAATAAATTGAGTCATGTGATAAAAATCTAGCTATCCCATTGGGCTGTTTAGTTAATGTCCACTTTTGAAATGAACTTAAGATTCGGGAGTCCATTTTTGAAATGAACCTGTAACTTTGAAACTAAATTTAACATATTTCTTTTTTTTTATTTTTTTTTATATGAACTGGTTGTATTATTGAAAGGAGTGCAAAAAATGCTAACTAAATTTCGGTGACAGATGTCTCTCTTTGATCTGAGGCCACTCAAATATATAATTTATAGTTTAATATATAGTTTAAAGTTTAATAAATTTAAATATATAATTTCATACAAATATTAATATATTTGTATATTTACACTATTATCAAGTGCTGTAGTATACCTGCATTAAGAAATATAATTAAAAGAAAAATATACAAAATAGTTATTTCAAACAGATTTAAATTTTAAATTGTATTCGTATTTGTCTATTGTTGACGCACGCCATTCCACACACCTAGCACATACACTGCATTTCTGAGGTCAGGGCAGTGGTCAAGATTAGTACACAAAAATATTAATAAACTATTATATGAATTGCCGATATTTCAGTCCACCTTGTCGCCTGCCCTTCTTCAGTGCAAATGCTGAGTGAATCAGTCTTATAGTTTTGTTATATTTTTTTGTGTTGATCTTAATCACCACCCTTTCTTCTCCTTAGTTAAATATTAAAAATAATGTTTTTTTTTTTTATTTCTTGTGTAATAAAACAAAAAATTAAATGGATTTGCATTAAATAAATTTTATACTTCATGAGATTATTTTATTAAGGTTTTAATAATTAATACATAGGTATTTGAAAAATTGAAAGTTTTAGTTGTATTAATGACTAATAAAGTTTCTTTACAAACAATGAAGGCTAAAGACTTTAATGCCAAGGCGTATTGTCAATTTAGAAGTATATGATTTTGTTATTTATATTATTGTATTGTTTATGACTTTTTATAATTATTTACTTATTATAATTTTAAATTAATGGAGTGAAAATACAAACATTACAACTTAAAGGAAGTTCAAAATG
Organism: Rhaphigaster nebulosa; assembly: GCA_948150685.1. NCBI lineage: Eukaryota > Metazoa > Arthropoda > Insecta > Hemiptera > Pentatomidae > Rhaphigaster > Rhaphigaster nebulosa. The sequence continues at coordinate 65,454,633 of OX411310.1, read as the reverse complement.
TTCTAGACCTCCTCCTATGCCTCAGTCTTGTTTTGGTTAGTCTATGGTTTAAGTTCTCTGTTGAAGTTCCAGTCATTGAGTTCTTGTATTTACAGTGGGAATTTTTTCACTGATAATTTCAAATGTGACCCATTAACTTTTAAGTAATCAAGTTGGTATATTGGGATACAGCAGCTATTAGTTACAAGTGCTTCCATCTTTGTGAAGATTTAATTGCACTGAACAAAATTCTTCACTGAAGCAATAATTAGAAAACTAACTGTCAACAAATTTTTATGTTTATGTTATTAATTTTTAATATACAGTTTTTCTTTGGTACAAGATTATTTACATTGCAGAGATAATTCAGAATGATAGAATATACTTCTACCAATGTTTTTCTTATCATTTTCTATTATAATTTATACTTTTTTTTTTCTTTCAGATTTTATATTACAACTAAATTACGTAATCCTCATTACTTACCTGAAATAGCTGTTAAAGTTACTCTAATTAATTTTATGATTACTCCTACGGGGTTAGAAGATCAGTTACTAGGTATTGTTGTTGCGAAAGACAGACCTGATTTAGAGGCCGAAAAAAACCAACTGATTGTTTCTGGAGCAGAAAACAAAAGGCAAGTCAAAATACTAAATTTGCTAAAGATATTTGTCTTCTTCTTCATTATCCTAGCCATAGATAGTCTTATTAAGAATGCTGAAGATAAAACTAACAATCCTCCAAGCTTCCCGGGTTTTTTTTTATCACTTGCACTAAGAAATGCCAGTTCAAGTGTAATGATTTGGCTATGTAGGCAGAATAGATGATGACCGTAAAGCATGCTGGCTGTTGAAATCACAAGCACGATAGTACTGACCAGTTGGCAAGTGCCTAGAGTCACACCCCTTTTGTCATGCCTTAAGCTGAACATAGGAGGCCACAGAGAAAGCTGCAGATGGCTTTTGCTTCTATTGCATCCTTAATTCTTGTGTATGCAGTTCTGATTTGGAAAGAAACTAAGCTCGCTGAATCATATTAACACTAAAGCGTCTCAGTTTATCACAGAGGTGCATTGAGGGTCTAAGTGAATACTATACTGTTTCTATGAAGTGGTATGTGTGATAGCCACAATATCTTCTGATTTTGGATCTCAAAGGAAGAGCTGAAAAAAACCATCATTCATCGGTAGCAATGATGGGATGCAGCTAATACAGGTAGCTGGACTTGCATGTTTTTGTCTAACATTTTGTGGTATGGTTGACAACATAACAACATAGATTTTTACTTGTCTCAACTGCTCACTGGGCATAACTGCTTTAGAACTTATCAATATTGCTTTAAACTAGATGTTTAAACAAAATGCCCAACTTACCCAACAATTGAAGACTCTGTATAGCACATATTTTTTATGCATTCACTTCACTGAAAAAATCAAAGAATTTAAGAATATCTGTAGAGCAAATGTGACTCTCAAAAATGTGGTAAGCCAGAAGTTTCACTCAGATGTGCATTGGGTAGTGATGCCGAAATTCCCTTCAGTTTCCATAAATAAAGTGTGGACAGAATATTATTTTATTATTCATTTTCCATCTTTCCCTACCTAAAGGTTTATGGGTGTTTGGAGTTGTGGGATGATACACATGTCTGCTCAACAACAAACTGCTGTATGTAAAATATTTACAATTTAATCAAAAGCTGTGCAAACAGCTTGCTCTTATTCGTCAGTTTGGCCACCACCATCTTCTGTCCCTCCTCTCTCCGGCGGTCTCCCTGGAGCAGTGCCTTCTCTCCTCCCCAAGGAAGAGTCTTGGGCTCTTGAAGTTTGGGTACTTCTCCTTGGTCATTCCCTGAGAGAAATTGTTTTTTTGTTGACTTGTGGAGTCATGTTTTCATCACAAGCTTGGCCCTCAGTGGCTAATGGTGCAGGTTATGGCAATATGCTTGGTGATGCTGACTATGACAATATGCTTAGTGGTCTTTGGTACTCTTTAACTGGGGCATTGGGGATCGATGTTCTTTACATTTTCACATAGAGCTGCTCAGATGCCTCTATCTGAGTTATAGTCTACCTAGTAGACTCATTAATCTGGTAAAACCTATATTGCTGCCAACCGCGATCAAACATTGGGAAAATATTTACCACTTTACTAAGTACAACTTTTTGTGATCGTGAACCACAACTGGTTCCATTCTGTTACTGTTTATTCCTGGAGGATCCTCAAGATTCTTTATTGATCCTTATACAGAGATTCTTCAGTAGATCCATTGAGCCTTCCCTCATCATCTGATATCTTAACATGTCTTCCTGCAAGAGGCGATCGAGAGATAATCCTCCTGCTAGGACCTCTGCTGTCTCATGAGGTTCATAGCTGTAAGCCAACAATTGTCGCCAATCTGCTTTTTTGCTAATATGTGAGATTAGGAACGCATTCCTGAGAATACTAACAATTACACCCAAAAGGAGCCCTTGACTGAGATCATTAAGGCTAGGGTCACCCTACTTCTCAAATAGTCCAAGTGAGCCATCACGTTGAAATTTCTTCCAATCCTGATCCCAAGGTAGGTGACCACTGCTCTCAGATTTATTCTTGCTCCTTGAATAAATACAGTAATAGGGTGAGCCTTGTCAGTCCTGCCTCTATGTAGGATGGCTTGGGTCTTAGCAGTGGCCATTCTTAATTTCTTTCTCTCGCACCATCGGGTGGGCGCATTGTTCTGCTTATTATTTTAATCTGGCTCTCCTGTTCGAAGCCACTACAGCGGTTAGATCATCCACCTGATCCACTCCAGTTAGATCATCCACTCCCAGCAACTCATCAAAAGCCAGTTTCCATGAGGTGGGTCCAAGAACAGAGCCCTATGGACAGCCTTCATGTTTTCTTCTGATTGGTAGAAGCTTTCTCTTATTCATAATGTCCGGTCCTGGAGATAGCTTCTTGCTAGGGCATACAAGTTGCTGAGAGCCTCGTGTGTCTGCTCATATTTTTTTTGTTTTGTATATATATTTACTCTTTGATATTAATCCTGGATTTTCAGTTGTCCATTCAGGCCCTTTATTTGTAAACAGATTACATTAAATAAATAAATGTTCCTTACAATTTTTACAGGATGCTAAAAGAAATTGAGGACAAAATCCTTGAAATTTTATCATCATCTGAAGGTAATATTTTGGAAGATGAAAATGCAGTGAATGTGCTAAGTTCTTCAAAAGTATTAGCCAATGAAATAGCTCAAAAACAAGCCGTCGCTGAAGTAACAGAAAAATCAATTGATGCAACTCGAAAACAATATGAACCAATTTCTGTTTACACAACAGTACTATTTTTTAGTATAAGTATGGATTTTATTCATATTTTTTAAAAATTACAATTTCCCTTTATGTCCGTTTGATCATTATTTTCACTCAGATATTTTAGAATATAAAGGGGATATCTGCATGTCAGAGGTAAACTGTTATTAGTAACATTTTCAAAGTCTTACTGGAGAGCAAAAAGAAGTTTTGGTTTGCACTATATTGCTTGTTATGGATCTTTATATTTGAAGTGCTGAATTTTTTATTACTCTTTTAGTTTATTTACGATACTTATACTCAAAAAATATTTTCAGAATAATGTAAATATGATATTAAAATCAAAATCGGAATTAAATTGTACTTTGACATTTTACCTCAGACATACAAATATATGTAACATTTTTCAGAAATATTTATTTAAAGTTTCAAATTAATCAATTTTCAAATTTCAAATTTTAATTTAGATAACAATTATTACGTAGTCTTTGTTTCTAAATTTTGGTAGAGTACTAAATTGTAGTAAGTGCAATGTATTCAAATTAATATTGGTTTACTATTTATTTTTATTTTTAGTTATAATATAAGTAGTTTTAATAATCATTTTATATGCACCTACACATACACATACTGTCGAATTAAATTAATTTTCCAATAGAAAATAGTCAAATTAGGGGATTTTAAGATTTTCAAAATCGAAGAAGTAATAATGAGATTCATCTACTTTTTGCCTTCTAGCAGCTTTTCTAAGGTATACAAATCTTAAGATCACTGTAATAAATACTAGTATAAATAATACCACCTCCTATAAGAAATAATATTAACAGTAATGTATTGATAAATACAAGTAAAGACAGTAAATTTCAGATTTTTTGAGGTTGTTATCCATGTATTTATGTTATCCATGTATGACAACTTTTGATATTCATAATTCTAATGTAAATAAATGTAACTAATCAAAATTAAATTGAAAATTACACAATTGGTCTTAAAGAAATAATTTAAGTAAACTTAAGAAGTGGTTTCTTTTACCAGAGTTAAAAGTTATTGCAATTACTTTCATTTTTTGTTGAAAAAATAAGACTTAAGTCTTAAAAGTAAGACTTAAAAAAATTTTTTAATATTGTTCTTTTTACTTACTTGTACGCAGTAAAGGAAGTATTGTAATTGCAAAAATTTTTGGTTTTCAGATTTCAACGGAAATATCCATTTTGACCATCCCTAATTCCATTTTGACTAGTTTAATCATGATGTCTATACTGACATCTAGCATAACTCTAAACGGTTAGCCGTAGAAAGTTAAAATTTGGTATTTAGGATTATTGTAAAATCTAGTTGTGAACCTCCCTTTCTGGTCACTACATGATTACCGGAAGTGGTACTTTACTTGAAGGTCATTATTGATTTTCATAAATAATTAAATTAAAATATATAGTGCGAAACTTCTCAAATTTAGTATTTATAATTTATATATTGATTTAAATAATATAATAAATTTTGGTTAAAATTGGCAAACCGGAAATGGTACTTTACTTGAAGGCCATTATTGGTTTTCATACATACATCCTGGGCGCTACAGCTCCTCACGGGTCCTGGCCTTTGTCAGAAATCGTCCCTAAAGTTCTTGGTCCCGTGCCATTATCCACCACCTCTCTGCACCCAGCCTTACCCCATCATGGCCAACCTGGTCCGTCCATCTTATCTTCGGTCTTCCTTTTTCCAATCTTTGGATATTCAAAAACTTTTTTGGGCATCCTATCTTTTGCCATCCTTTTCACATGACCAGCCCATCTCAGTCTCATGATCTTGATGAATTTCATGATTTGGATGTCATTAAATTTTGTGTATATATCCACATTATGCCTTTTTCTCCATATTCCATTTTCGTGAATAGGTCCGTAAATTCGGCAGTATCCTCCTTTCAAACACCGACAGTCTCTGCTCGTCATCCTTCTTTAGAATCCCGCTTTCTGAACCATAGGTTAATATTGATCTTATTAAAGTTTTGTACAGGGTTACTTTTGTTTCCTTAGTTATTAATTTGGATCTAAAATGCTTATTTAATCCATAGTAACTCCTATTAGCTGGCAAAATTCTTTTTTCGATTTCTTTGTAAGTGCTATTTTCGGAGTCAACGTACGCTCTCAGATATACAAATCCATTAACTTTTTCGAATTTATAATTATTTATCTGAAGGTATGTTGTATTGTCGTTATTGTTTGTAGTCATATACTTTGTCTTATTTTCATTAATCGACAATCCCATTCGTTTAGCACATGCCTCGAGGGCAGTGAATGCTTCTTTTAATCCATTTTTTGTTCTACTTATGACATCAATATCGTCAGCGTATGCTAAGAGCTGGGTTCCTTTATTGTGAAAATCTTATCTGTTGTCGATTTGCCCCTAGTAAATCCACATTGATAATCCTGTATGTTTTCTTCAGCATAAGGGTATAACCTATCGAATATTAAATTAGATAACAGTTTGTAGACTGTATTCAGCAATGAAATTCCTCTATAGTTTGTGCAATTAAGGGGGTCGCCTTTTTTATGTATTAAACATATCACTCCATTATTCCATTCCTCCGGCATATCCTCCCTTGCCCATATGGCTTCAATCAGATTTGTGATCTCCTTAATAAAATAATTTCCTACATTTTTAGTAATTCGCTAAGTATTTCATCAGATCCGCAGGACTTATTATTTTTAAGCTTTTCAATGCATTCAGAAACTTCATGATAAGAGGGCGGCAAGGTTTCTCTGTCATCCGTAGTCGTTTCAATATCACATTCTTCAGAGGTTTCAGTTATATAATGTGTTCCTAGGAATTCACTTAATTGCTCTGTCCATCTTCCTAGTATGCCAGTTATATTATTCGCGATTTCCCCTTTTTTATTTCTGCATGCTCTAGTTCTAGGTTGGAATTTTGTTTTCATATAATTTATTTTTTTGTACATATCCCTACTTAGCTTCTTACTTTTATATCTTCGATCATTTGTATTTGTTCTTCCATATACTTCGTTTCCTTGCTCTGTGTACTTTCTTTTCCACTTTTCTAGCTCCACGATATTCTTCTTTGGCTGCTCTAGTATATTTTTCTGAATCATTTTTCTATATGCCATACTTTTCTTAGATGTCACCTCTTCACATTCCCTATCAAACCAGTCATTCTTATCTCCGATATTTTCCATGCCAATCGTTTTTTCGGCTACCAGTTTGATGCTGTTTTTTAGTCTATTCCACTTGCTCTCTATGTTATCTTCAAGTTGTTCCTCTATATTTATTTCCCTGAATTTCTCAGATAGCTTCGTTTCATAGTTTATCCAGACTCTTTTGGCCATTCAGCTTCTTCACGTCATACCTTTGAGTGCGCGCTCCTTTCTCAGTCCTTAGACTGGAGATTCTGGCTTTTATACATCCCACAAGGAGGAAATGATCGCTATCTATATTGGTGCTACAGTACACTCTGACGTCCAGTAAGTCTGATTTATGTCGTCCATCTATTAGGATGTGATCTATTTGATTGACTACTGTGCCATCTGGTGTTGTCCATGTGCCTTTGTGTATGTCCTCGTGATCAAATAGTGTGATTGATTTTCATAAATAATTAAATTAAAATATAGTGCAAAACTTCTCAAATTTAGTATTGATAACATATATATTGATTTAAATGGCATAATAAATTTTTGTTAATAATGGTAAACCGGAAGTGGTACTTTACTTGAAGGTCATATTAGACTTTCATCAAAAATTATATTAAAATATATTGTAAAACTTCTCATTTCCTAAATAGGACTTTTATATCAATATGAATGTATTTACTAGATTTTGGTTGAAATCGGTGAGCCAAAAAGGGTACTTTACTTGAAAGTCATAATAAACACATCAAAAATTATATTAAAATTAAATACAGAGATCATATGGTTCGGTAATAAAAGTTATAAATGCGATTTTTGTTTCCATTCTAATGAAACATTTTTATTACTTGTTTTAAGTGTTAAAATTAAGTGTAAAATATTTGTTTGATGAACAAGTCTGCAGCAGGAGAATAAGGTATAAGTTAACTGGGTTCTTCCTCTTAAAATGTCGAAACTGTCGATTTTTCCAATGCTTTATCTACTGAGTGACATTGACAGTTCTAATGTTGTCACGGTACACAAAGAAATCTCTTGGGAACTTGTTACCTACTGAAAGAAAACAACATATAATAACGGAATGAGACCTCCAGAAACAAGAGTTTGTGTGTTTGTCAATAGATGGATATTGCGAGGCAGAGTGTCGTTTTTGAGATACTGCAATCTTCGGAAACTAGTAACCAAATTCAGGATCATTTTTTGAGCTACCGATTTGTAGTTTAATAGTGCTATTAGGAAGTCATGTGTTGTCTAGTTGTCATGTGTTGTCCATTATTTGTTGTCCACATATTTTAAAATGAATTGTCTTTTGTTCATTTTCTAAAGTAATAGTATTAATAATAATAGTCTGTGGTATATTTATACAACTTTTTGTAATGTATTGGATTGTCCGGAAAGTTCATAAAGATTTTTAAAATAAGACTTTATTTCAACTCATAATGAATGACTGAGCTTATTTTTGTATATATGTATATGTATATATATATATATATATATATATATATATATATATAGCTTATTTTTGTATATATGTATATGTATATATATATATATATATATATATATATATATATATATATATATATATATATATATATATATATATATATATATATATATATTGATCTTCAATCTATTAACTGTATTTACATTACTGATTTGACTTTATCTAGGCTCAGTACGTCCAGTTAGTACAAACCGAAAATGAGCGACAATAAAGTCCATTTTTACCATATTATGCTTTTCTTTTTTAAAAAAGGAAAAATATGTCCCAAACTGCAAATAAGATTCGCGCTGTGTGTGGTAATGATTCAGTTACTGACAGCACTATTAAGAAGTGGTTTTCGCTGTTTAGGTCTGGAGATTTCGATCTGGGAGACTGTCCTTGGGCTGGCCAGAATTTAACGATTGTCATCAAGAATATCACGGCTGTCGTTACAAACCATCAACGCATTACTATCAATGAGATAGCTGTGGAATTAAATTCTTGCAAATCGACCGTTATTGAACATCTGAAGAAGGCTGGGTATGTCTGTCCAATGTTTGGGCTCCTGATGAGCTCAGCGAAAGGAACCTTATGGAACGAATTTCAACTTGCGATTTCTTACTGAAAAAAAATTTGGAGGATCTCTTTTTGAAGCAAATTGGACTGGTGACGAAAAGTGGATTTTGTACAGTAACACTAGCAGGAAAAAATTATGAGGATTGCCTAGAACAGCAACGCTAGCAATACCAAAGGCTTGCATATAAGGAAGACGATGCTCTATATTTGGTGGAACTGGAAGGGACCCATGCACTTTGAGCTTCTTCCAGAGCCATCAATACTAATTTTTACTGCACCCAATTAGATTTACTGAAGGCAATCGTCTTTTTGTCCCCTCCAAAATTATCTGCAAGGGAAATCCTACACTACAGAAAAGTGTAAAAAGGACCTTACATTGTTCTTTGGACATAATGACAGTGATTTTTGGAAAAAATATATTAAAATTTTACCTGTGGGAAAGGGTAATCGCTAATGGCGGTAATTATATTTAATTTATATAAATAAATTTTCATCGAATTTTAATTTTTGTCAAAATTTCCATCGAATTTTGATTTTTGTCAAAATTTCCCTACGAACTTTCCGGACAACCCAATATAATTCAAAACTCAATTAAAAAAAAATAAAATTCACTTCATTTTGTGATTCACTTCATTTTTATTGAAGTTGTCTATATTTCACTAAAATATATTTTAGTTATTATTCTCCTGGCCCCTAGGGAGCGCGCCCCCCGGGTGGCGGATGGGGGATCCCTCTTAGGAGGGGTAGTCTGAATATACTGAATAAAGACCCGTGGACAAACAGGTACCCAGTGCTGGGGGGTATAGCCCGGCCACCCTTCCTTCTGAAGGGACATAAATATTCAGGAGGCCAGTTGTCCCGAGGATACGGGGCCTCTCCAACTGGGCTAATCACCCGTAGGAGAGAATCACCGATTCAGAAATAATTAGCAACAAGCCTCGGAACTGGACAGTCTAGAAGGAAACGACATGGCATGGATAAGGACATACGTTTGGGAACATGGAACGTGAGGTCACTCGCCGGCAAGGAGGTGGAGATCATTGAGGAGATGACGTCGTATAGGATGGACATCCTGGAATTAAGTGAAGTAAAGAGAAAAGGAGTTGGAGAAATTAAAATGAACAAAGGCCACAGTTTGATATACTCTGGAGTCCTACCAGGAAACCGAGCTGTAGAAGGAGTAGGTTTTATATTGAAAGACGAATTATATAAGAAAGTTGTGGAATGGGAAGCAGTAAGTCCACGTAAAATTGCAGCTCATATAAATCTGAAGATTGGGAATTGGGCTTAATACAAGTGTATGCCCCGACAAATGATGCCAACTTCTTAGATAAAGAGTTATTCTATAGCGACCTTGAACGAACCATCACCAAAGCTAGAAACTGCAATAGAAGCATAGTGATCATGGGAGACTTCAATGCTAGAACAAGCAAGGAACACCTAAGAGCACATGGAGTAATGGGAGGCCACGGTGGAGAACACATCAAAAATGAAAGTGGGCAACGACTTATTGATTTCTGCATTGAAAATGATTTACTACTGGGGAATTCATTTTTCCCGCATAAGTTGGTACATAAAATTACCTTTTCAGCTGCTGAGAGAAATGTCAACAGTGTTATAGACTATTTCGTATACAGCCGAGACATAGGAAGATATTTTTCAGATGTGAAAATAATCAGAGGTGCAGAAATAGGAAGCGACCACATGCTCCTGGTTGCTGATACCCGAGTGCTCATGGAAAGAAAGCAGAAGATGAAAGCCTATTCAAGGATTGAAGTAGAGAAGTTGCAGGACCCTCAAAAGATGGATGAGTATGAAGTAGAGATAAGGAATCGGATACAGAAAATAGATGCAAATTCAAGTCTCGACAATATGTCGATCCAAATAAAGAATAGCATTCTGCAAGCAGCTACTGTAGTGTGTGGAGTGAAAACGATTTGCACGAAAGGTAAACGTACATCATGGTGGACCGAAGAACTGAGAGTGCAAGTCTTGCAAAAGAAAACCGCGTGGAAGGCATACTGTCGGGACAATACCCCAGAGAAATGGCAAGCATACGTGTTGGCCCGAAACAAGACGAAAGAAGCAGTGAGAGTGGAGAAACAGAAATCATGGGAAGAATTTGGAAGGAAGTTGGATCAGGATCATCGGGAAAACATCAGGATTTTCTGGAAAAAGATTAAAGCCCTGAGAGGTCGTAAAAGCAAAGCAGTGAGAAATATGAAGAGTGAGGAAGGAAAAGTAGTCACGGAAGACAAAGCTATCTTGGAGGTCTGGAGACATCATTACATGAATCAGTTTGGTATTGATAATTACCATTCAACAAACGGAAATGGAAAATGGAATGAAGAAGAGTACGACGAGGTGATTGAGGAAGAGGAAGTAGAAAGAGCAAAATATACAAAATGAAAACATAAAAGCGCCAGGAAGGGATGGCATAGTAGCTGAATTAATAAAGAATGGTGGCCCTGAGTTGGTGCGGTCATTGCAAGCCCTTTTTCAGAAAGCCTGGGATGAAAAAAAGATTCCAACGGATTGGGAATATAATATTATAATACCAATTCACTAGAAAGGATGTCAGGCAGAATGCTCTAACTACAGACCCGTATGCCTCTCACCAGTTGTGTACAAGCTATATACATCCATATTGGAGGGCCGCTTAAGACCACTAGTTGAGCACCTAATAGGAGAAGAGCAAGTTGGGTTCAGACCCGGGCGCCAAACACATGACCACATTTTCTCACTAAGAAATATCTCACAGAAATCCTGGGACTTAGATAAAAATATGTACCTGGCTTTCCTTGACCTCAAATCTGCCATATTCTGCCTCGGTTCCACGAGATGAAATATGGGAAGCTCTCAGAGCGAAGAATGTCTCCAGAAATCTGACAGAGGCAATTAAATCTATATATCAAGAGCGCAAAGGAATAGTCAGGCTGAACGGGCTAGAGTCAGATTATTTCAATATTGCAAAGGGGGTCAAACAAGGAGACAGCCTAAGCCCTTTGCTGTTCCTGTTGTTCATGGATGAAGTGGCATCCATTTGTAAGAGAAGAACGGACAGAACTTTCCTGGGATGTAGGAATCTTAATCCTGTAGTGATACAGCTTCTCCTCTACGCTGACGACGTGGTATTGATTACGGACTCTGTGGAAAAGTTGCAGATGGCAGTTATGGAATGGTCTGAAGAGCTCCAACGAAAAGGAATGCTTTTAAATACCAACAAAAGTAAGATCCTACAAGTTGGAAGAAAGAAGGAAGATATCCACATTTACTGTAATGGAGAAAAACTAGAAGTGATAACAGACTTCACATACCTGGGTACAGTGATAGACAGATCTGGGAAGGTAGGCGCAGAAATATCTAACAGGATTAAAAAGGCAAATACAGTTTACTACCAAATATGTAATACTGTGGTAGGGAAGAGAGAAGTAGGCAAAGATGTGAAGCTACATATCTTCAAGACAGTATATCTACCTATACTTTTGTATGGAGCGGAGAGTTGGATATTAACAAACCGACAGGAGATGAAATTTCTGTGAAGGATGATTGGTAAAACAAGAAGAGACCGAGTTCGCAATGAAAGGATTCGTCAGGAACTGCAGATAGCCCCATTGAAAGAGCTCCTAGAAACTCGTCAGTTAAAGTGGTTCGGCCATGTTATCAGGATGTACGACCACAGAGATCCTCTAAAGACTATGGAATATGTCCCAGATGGCAGAAAACCTAGGGGTCGCCCTAGGATGTCCTATATCGACTACATTGAACGACTCTGTAGGGCAAGGGGGAAGGACCTCCGACAGGCGAGGAGCCTAGCTAGAAATAGGGGGGAAGAATGGAATTCCTGGCTGAATGCTCCTCTACGCTGAAAGGCACTAAAGAGGGAAGCTAAAGAAGAAGAAGAAGTTTTTATTCTACTAAAACTATTTTCAAAGACCTCATACATTAAAAATTATTTCAAAAAAAAATTTTAAATTAATTTTTATTTGACTGATAAAGTTATAATTGTCTGTGAAATAAATAATGCTATAACTGTTAAAATTATGACTAATTATTTGTTATAACATATCTACTTACTAGAAATGAAAATATCCCTAGAATACAGTAGAATTGCTGGTCAACAGAGAGGCTGATGTTTCCCATTTGAAACCGAAGATCTTTTACTGACCGACTCATTAGCTCATTCAGGCTCCACTCCTGTCTTTCATTAAAATTGGCAAACGACGCGATTTAGCCGATAATTGTCCAATGTGAATGTACCATAAGGTTTCCAAACTCCAAAGTGGAAACCACTGTTTGTGAGCGTTATTATATTTCAATAGCTTATTTCTAATATATTTCTGTGTTAAGTAATTGTATATGAAACTAATATAATATTAATTTATATTTATTATTTTTAGCTAATTTAGCAAATATAGATCCAATGTACCAGTATTCTCTTGTTTGGTTTGTCAATCTTTTTAAAATGGCAATAGATAATACTGAAAAATGTGATGATGTACCAAAAAGAATAGAAGAATTATCTGAATATTTTACTTATTCCTTATATGTAAATATATGTAGAAGTCTGTTTGAAAAGGTATTTTTAAACATTTTTTTTTATCTCAGAAGTACATTGATATTTTTAACTTGTTTTAAGATAACAGATTTTATAAATTTTATATTTATCCTTGCCTGAAAAAAAAAAAATTGCTCAATAATTTTTCAAAATGTCTCTACTTAGTTATATGAAAAGACCAAATATGCAGATGTGATAAATTTCATTTTAATTGGGAAATAATTACTTAAATATTCATATTTAGTTTATGCATTTACTCCTTGAATACTCCTTTGATTTCTCTAAAGCTTTTGATTCCCATTCCAATGGCTCTATTCTCTGGTTTCAATCTTTCCTTTCCGATCTGTCTCAGGCAGTTGCTGTGCCTAATAATCAAGAAGACCTAGATAAATTCAGTGCCTGGGTAAACCTGAATAAATTAAGCTTAAACACTACAAAACTCAGGCCATTGTTATCGGTTCAAATTCTCTCCATCGGTTCCAATTCCCTCCTCAGACCCAACGCATAATGACTCCATGTTCCTGACTGTCAATAAGTATCCTAAAATTATTCCAGCGTTCCTACTATCTTCAGGGTACCATATCCTCACTTATTTTCCCCCACTTTGAATATGCCTGTGTGGCATGCAGTGGCCTCTCATTTGTACTCGAGGACAGATTGAAGCTTATCATAAACTGCTTTTTAAGATTTGTCTTCGGTTCCTCAAAGTGGTCTCACGTGCCACATCTTTATGGCGAGTTGCTCTTCCTCACCACTCATAGACAGTATTTCCTCGGTTCTTTCCATACCAAAGCACTAACTCCCATCACCCTCCCTACAGCTACAGTCTCGTGCAATTCAAATCCTCTGTCCACTCACAGGAAACCAGATTACACCTTTCTGACCTATAGACCAAACATTTGAATGTTCCTTTCTTGCCCACTCTATTGTCCTCTGGAATTCCTTCCCTTCTAATATCCGCTTTCTCCTCTCTCTTCATTCAAATTCCATCTTTTCCAACACCTCCTCACTTCCTAAAAAGATACTGTCTAATCCTGAAATTTTAATTCAAGATTAAAATCTACTTGATTAGTAGTAAATAATTATTATCAATATTTAAGTTTTAACTTTATGAATCATTTCATCATTTTTATAACCTCCTATCGTGAAATTCTGATTAGAAGTGAATATCTGTTTTTAACGATGTTTTAACTCTGGATTGTTCTATGATTTTTATTTTCTACATTTTTTCTTTCTTTTTTTTCATTTTTTGTGTCAGTACAATTATACTTTTTATTAGAAGAATCTTCTTTTTTTCATTGCTTATATATTGTAATTTACATCATTGTAAATATTAATTGACTTTTATTAATGTAGTCTTTGTTCAGAAATGTATTCTGTTTTTTTTTTTTTGCTTGAAAATACTTGTTATTATTAAGGGACCTAATCCCAGAATCATGTTTATTTTTCTATTCCTGTTTCTAGTTATTTTATTCTGAAATATGAATTTCATTTTAATTGGGAAATAATTACTTAAATATTCATATTTAGTTTATGCATTTACTCCTTGAATACTCCTTTGATTTCTCTAAAGCTTTTGATTCCCATTCCAATGGCTCTATTCTCTGGTTTCAATCTTTCCTTTCCGATCTGTCTCAGGCAGTTGCTGTGCCTAATAATCAAGAAGACCTAGATAAATTCAGTGCCTGGGTAAACCTGAATAAATTAAGCTTAAACACTACAAAACTCAGGCCATTGTTATCGGTTCAAATTCTCTCCATCGGTTCCAATTCCCTCCTCAGACCCAACGCATAATGACTCCATGTTCCTGACTGTCAATAAGTATCCTAAAATTATTCCAGCGTTCCTACTATCTTCAGGGTACCATATCCTCACTTATTTTCCCCCACTTTGAATATGCCTGTGTGGCATGCAGTGGCCTCTCATTTGTACTCGAGGACAGATTGAAGCTTATCATAAACTGCTTTTTAAGATTTGTCTTCGGTTCCTCAAAGTGGTCTCACGTGCCACATCTTTATGGCGAGTTGCTCTTCCTCACCACTCATAGACAGTATTTCCTCGGTTCTTTCCATACCAAAGCACTAACTCCCATCACCCTCCCTACAGCTACAGTCTCGTGCAATTCAAATCCTCTGTCCACTCACAGGAAACCAGATTACACCTTTCTGACCTATAGACCAAACATTTGAATGTTCCTTTCTTGCCCACTCTATTGTCCTCTGGAATTCCTTCCCTTCTAATATCCGCTTTCTCCTCTCTCTTCATTCAAATTCCATCTTTTCCAACACCTCCTCACTTCCTAAAAAGATACTGTCTAATCCTGAAATTTTAATTCAAGATTAAAATCTACTTGATTAGTAGTAAATAATTATTATCAATATTTAAGTTTTAACTTTATGAATCATTTCATCATTTTTATAACCTCCTATCGTGAAATTCTGATTAGAAGTGAATATCTGTTTTTAACGATGTTTTAACTCTGGATTGTTCTATGATTTTTATTTTCTACATTTTTTCTTTCTTTTTTTTCATTTTTTGTGTCAGTACAATTATACTTTTTATTAGAAGAATCTTCTTTTTTTCATTGCTTATATATTGTAATTTACATCATTGTAAATATTAATTGACTTTTATTAATGTAGTCTTTGTTCAGAAATGTATTCTGTTTTTTTTTTTTTGCTTGAAAATACTTGTTATTATTAAGGGACCTAATCCCAGAATCATGTTTATTTTTCTATTCCTGTTTCTAGTTATTTTATTCTGAAATATGAATTTCATTTTAATTGGGAAATAATTACTTAAATATTCATATTTAGTTTATGCATTTACTCCTTGAATACTCCTTTGATTTCTCTAAAGCTTTTGATTCCCATTCCAATGGCTCTATTCTCTGGTTTCAATCTTTCCTTTCCGATCTGTCTCAGGCAGTTGCTGTGCCTAATAATCAAGAAGACCTAGATAAATTCAGTGCCTGGGTAAACCTGAATAAATTAAGCTTAAACACTACAAAACTCAGGCCATTGTTATCGGTTCAAATTCTCTCCATCGGTTCCAATTCCCTCCTCAGACCCAACGCATAATGACTCCATGTTCCTGACTGTCAATAAGTATCCTAAAATTATTCCAGCGTTCCTACTATCTTCAGGGTACCATATCCTCACTTATTTTCCCCCACTTTGAATATGCCTGTGTGGCATGCAGTGGCCTCTCATTTGTACTCGAGGACAGATTGAAGCTTATCATAAACTGCTTTTTAAGATTTGTCTTCGGTTCCTCAAAGTGGTCTCACGTGCCACATCTTTATGGCGAGTTGCTCTTCCTCACCACTCATAGACAGTATTTCCTCGGTTCTTTCCATACCAAAGCACTAACTCCCATCACCCTCCCTACAGCTACAGTCTCGTGCAATTCAAATCCTCTGTCCACTCACAGGAAACCAGATTACACCTTTCTGACCTATAGACCAAACATTTGAATGTTCCTTTCTTGCCCACTCTATTGTCCTCTGGAATTCCTTCCCTTCTAATATCCGCTTTCTCCTCTCTCTTCATTCAAATTCCATCTTTTCCAACACCTCCTCACTTCCTAAAAAGATACTGTCTAATCCTGAAATTTTAATTCAAGATTAAAATCTACTTGATTAGTAGTAAATAATTATTATCAATATTTAAGTTTTAACTTTATGAATCATTTCATCATTTTTATAACCTCCTATCGTGAAATTCTGATTAGAAGTGAATATCTGTTTTTAACGATGTTTTAACTCTGGATTGTTCTATGATTTTTATTTTCTACATTTTTTCTTTCTTTTTTTTCATTTTTTGTGTCAGTACAATTATACTTTTTATTAGAAGAATCTTCTTTTTTTCATTGCTTATATATTGTAATTTACATCATTGTAAATATTAATTGACTTTTATTAATGTAGTCTTTGTTCAGAAATGTATTCTGTTTTTTTTTTTTTGCTTGAAAATACTTGTTATTATTAAGGGACCTAATCCCAGAATCATGTTTATTTTTCTATTCCTGTTTCTAGTTATTTTATTCTGAAATAAAGAAAGAAGGAAATATATCACAATAGGGTACATACTAGTCCCCAATAAAAATCCTTTATTTTATAGGATAAACTGCTCTTTTCAATGGTGCTTGTTGTTAATTTGATGTTTAAAAGAAATGCCATATCTTCAGAAGATTGGATGTTCTTGCTTACTGGTGGAGTTGGTTTGGATAATCCACACTCTAACCCATCAACATGGCTGCCTCAAGTCTCCTGGGATGAACTATGCCGGCTCTCTGATCTCCCTGCATATCAAGTATATATTAACTATATTTAATCATAATATACAAAATGATATTAATCGAAATCTGTATCTCAGTGGTATAGGACACTACGTCACATTTCCCTAACTTTACAGGAAAGCAGTTTGAACAGATGTTTCTCTCTGAATAAGTGTTATTCTAAAAGCGTAACTCCACTTACAATTGGTCTAGGACATAGTTATTTTTAGGGTAAAGTAAACAAAATTAAATACAAATTTGTATTAATGCTAAATAGGGTACTTGCATGTATTTTCAATTGTATTCATCTGTGAAGATTAAGTTATAAAAATAAAAACACAAAAAATTCTGATTTTTCACAATGTCTATTTGCAAATATAAGTTGTGTTAAAGAAAAGTGAAGGGGGATAGGGCTATGGGACAGAGTTTGACACCTGCTATGTCTCAACCTGCGAGAGGCTACCTTAATCTATTGAATGTCTTATAATTGTTGGTAAAGCGTTTCTATCTTCAAAACTTTCATCCAAGCGATATCTTTCAGTTTTTTCCTTTCACTCTGTCATTTATGAGTAAAAATATTTAGTTTAAAATGTGTTTTATTAGCTTTTATAAATAAGTAAAATAAGCTAGCTGTAAAAATAAAGAAACGGCATACAAGATGAATAATGTTGGGTCTCTTGTTGATAGTGAATAATTTTGTGTCTCTTGTTGATAGTGTTTCATTTAGTTTACCATTTAAGTGCCAATACATAAATCTGAAATTAAAATTCTTGATATCTATGTTAATTACAGAAAAGGACATTATTGTTGGAATTATGTTTATTACGGCAAAAACCAACCTGATTATCAACCTGTTTACTAGCATTGCTTAAATTTTCGTTGAGAACGTTGAACTTTTTTTTATTTAAATTAAAGTTACAAACTATTAATTTTATGATTCTAATTGAATTAATTAAATACTAAATCTTTATTATTCACTTGTAACCTGTACTCTAAATTGACAATTCTGTAAAATCGGCTATGCTAAAAAGTGCGTAGTTGGTTTCACTTTGAACCAAATTGCTTCTCGTTATTACTTCTGTGAATTTAAGAAATAAAATAAATGTGAGTGACAACAGTTTGTATATTATTTAAATTTGAAACTAAAAAGTATTAAATGGTTGCAAGTCAGCAGTCTCTCAGTTAACTCTTCAGTTGTTACTCATGTAATCAAACTGTGTGTACTCATTTAATCAAAATTGCATTTTGCACAAATTGTGTGCCCTGCCTTAAGGCCTGGTCTTTGGCATCTTCAAAATGATTTATTTTTATAAATTATTTTGGTACAAATAATTATTAAAAAAAAGAAGAGCCAACATTTTCACAAACAATGGTACTAAATAAGGAATATCTCAACCTGTTAACAACAAAATTCAATCATAAAAATGCATTTTTCACAATAAAATGGCTATTTTTGTGTTGGACAAAAAGAAAGTGATCCTATAGCAGCCTTATGAATTTTGAAATAAGTGTCTCAGTGAAATTCAAGCTAAAAAAATTGGATAGTTCGATCAAATGTTATACCTTTAAATTGCGAGATACATATGTACATCAGTTGGGTTTTAAAAGGCAAATCAGCTTAAACTGAATTTGACCTCTGTGGATATAGTATTAAATTTTTATAAATCTGTGTGTTGTTGATTGTGAACTGGAAATCGATAGCTTCTCCAATGAAGCAATGCTCTAAAAAGTTTAAGATTTAGTGCCTATAAAAGTTTGTCCTATGAAAAATAAAATTTTGATTCACATTTTCGTGACTAGAGAAACAAACATGAGCAGTTCATAAATATAAAATGTGTACTTGCTGATCGTCTTTAGCTTGTCGATTTCTGCTGATATGTAAATTTCATTATTTTTAGAGAAATAGCCATTTACTAACTTTGTTTTATTATTACTTTCTTTTTTTTTTGTAAGACTACATTTCGATATTTTATACAAAATCACAGAGGTATGGTATTTTTTTTATTAAACCAACTTCAAAAGTTAAATTAAAACCATGAAAGTAAACCATACTCAAAGTAATGAGGATAAAATTGATAAATTTTATTTATAACAAAAACATTGTAGCACTTTAAATTTTCAAACTTGTTTTTATTAAAATTATGGGTAGAGCAATTAGGACCTTTTCAAGCCAAGCTAGTGAAATGTTAATATTTCCAGTTTGAACCAATTTAGATTTAGCAAAACAATTTCTTATTGTAATGGATAAGACGTTAAATAGTCCATCAGATGGTCAGGTATCCTCAGAGGGTAGGAAGGGGAAGAGTTGCTGATGAAAAATATGTAATCAGATGTTGGATATTCAATATAGCAGATTCATTAACATGACTGAAATTTCAAAATTTCTTAGAATCATGAAATTTCTAAATTTGTTAAGAGTTACGATTTCTACACCTTTAAAATGATATATAAAGAAAAATCAGAAATAGAAATAGAAATATCAGTAGTAAAGAATTTTAGTTAGTGAAAATTTTGATTTCAGATGAACCTAATCTGGTTTTAGAAATTATACATAATTGACTTTATGAAGGTATATCTTGGATAATAAAATCAGGAAATCAGTCATTAATTATTTAAGCCATGTTATGTTATTTATTTTTTTAGTAGTGAGGGCTGAGGTAACAAGATTGGGAATCTGATGATGAGCCAACTTGGGCTCGAAACGTTGAGAATACAAAAATAAAATATTTTTGAAGGGTTTAAAACTACTTTGAAAACTTAAGTAAAAGTAAGAGATAACTAATTAAAACCCCTGGGAAAAACTTTTGCCTCTAAACGAAATCAAATAATCTACAATCTATATCTACAATTTATTTAATTAATAATGATTAAAGATATCGATAAAACAGTACATATTAATGATGTATTATTTAATTAAATATTTTTGTTGCACCTTCTTCGTCTGCCAAGAAGTAATAAAATTGATTTCACTCTAGATATCATATCCTAGACAACAAATTTGTGCCATTTAATTAGCCTTAATTAATAATAATAATGAGTCAGACAGGGAGGGATGTAGACAAATATATATAGATATTTAGATATAGATATTTTTTAAATTAATCAATTATTTTTATTTGCATTACCAGAGGGATAAATCTTATTTGAGTCAGAAGAATGGTGGAGCAGAGACATTTTTTCTTTAAGCATTTATTTTTTGCAGGATTTAGCTGAAGAATAAATATTATTATTTATTGAGATGTGTTAATTATAAAAGTTAGTGATAATGGGGTTTTCACAACTAATAATTTTCTGTTTAATGGACTCATAAGAATGGTGTTTTTGATATATAAACGTCGGCTTACATAATTAATTAGTTACTGTCTGATTCCCTGATTATTAATCATCCAAAATAATCTGGTATTAGCCAATTTTTTTTATAAATATATAACATAAATATAAAATGTTTAAAAAATAAACTATTCTTTAAAAAAATATTAGTTTTAGTTTTTATAAATAAATTTTTTTGATGGATAATATGAACTTATTAATTATCCTGATGTTTAATATAATAAATTAATTAGTGAAAAGTACACTTCCCATAAATATATAACTTATATTTTTTAAAAACACATTTATAATGACGTTTCAAAATCCTTGTACGTCTTCAAGTTATTTGTTTTCTACAATACAACATTAATTAATTAAATCCGAATATTTATAACTTAATTTACAATATCTTTTGTTACTATATTAAAGATAGTTTTATTATCTTTAATTTACATTATTCTCTCCCCAATGTCCTGCCATCAGTATAATTTTACTTTGTCAAATCCTAGCTGGTTATAATGTATAAAAAAATATAAATTTTTAATCGAAGAGTAATTTTCCTTACTGTCTCTGTCACATATACTGCACTATCATTAAAAATCTGGTGCGGTGCGCGCATCACACAACTTTCCCTTACCGTCCTATAATAATTATCTTTTTAATATAAATTTAAAGATTTCACATAAACAATGCTTGAAATAAACTCAGCAGCATTCCCTTCTTCACATCTTCTCCCACTTCATTACAATAAAACAGTTTTTTAAACAATTTTAGCAAAAATTCTGTACACTACCTATATATTTTAACTTCGTCAAGTTGCAAATATAAAAGTTTTGGTTTTGTTTTCATGGAAATATTTTCTTTCCGTTAAATAATATGAAAGTAGAAATTATTAAGTTAATTTCCGCTTTTGTATTCTTAAATTACTTTATTACAGAGTATATTGTTTATAAAAGATTGGTGGGAGAAGGTTTGGTCGCATCCGTCTCCTTTCAGATGCGCTCGGTTATTCCCTTAGGATCTTGTGCTCCTCATAAAATACACTGTATCTTTGCTCATATTGGTCCGACTGTGATGATTCTTTTTTTGATTTTTAGATAATTTAATAATCTTTCATACAATTCTATACATAAGTTACTATAAACCGCATGCTTTTTTGGTTAAGCGCAAATAAAATATTCTTTTCATCATAACTTTTTTCGCTACATTTCCTTGGTGATATACTACATAAATGAAAAGTTAAAGGCCTTTTAGGAGAAGACATTAGGCAAGTATCATCAAAATCATTGGAGACGTTTACAAGAAAATTGTAAAATCCTTGATATAATAGCTACATCCGGTTACTCCGATGCACTTTATCTTTGCTAATACTGGTCCGATTTTGATAATTCTTTTATTGTTTTTTAGATAATTTAATTATCTTTCACACAATTCTATATATAATTTACCATAAAATGCATTTTTTTTAAACTATGCGCAAATAAAATTTTCTTTTCATGATAATTTTTTTCCTTGCATTTCCTTGATGATGTACCACATATATGAAAAGTTAAAGGTCTTTATGAAGAATAATTTAGGCAAGTTTCATCAAAATCGTTAGAGCCGTTTTCGAGAAAATTGTAAATAAGTGTAAAATCGATTATATAAAGTCGCACTTCCGGTTTGTCGATTTTGAAAAAAATGTTGCTGTAACATCATATGCATGTGCCAACCTTAAATACGTAATTTCAGTATCGTACAACTTTTCGTTTTTGAGCTAGACTGTTCACATACACACAGACCATTTTTCGGGACTTGGTCATTTGGACTCAGGGGACCTTAAAACCTGTATTTATGTTGAAAACTCGAATTCGAAAATTTTCACGATCGCAATACTTCTGCTTACTATATACTTCGTATATAGGTAAGGCAAAGGAAAATTGAATCTTGTACTAATCCTTGTTGTCAAGATGTCTCCCGACCCATTCCCTTCACACTTGCTATTATTTTTGTTTTAAAATAATGTTACTATTATATTTTATATATTAAAATCAATATGCCTTTTAGGAATTTTGGTAAAATTATTGACTTAGAAATAAAACAGGCTTTTTGGATAATAAATAGGATTAATAAGAAAATAGAACAGATTATTAAACAAATTAAATTATCAGAAAATAACCAAAATGAAAACATCGAAAAACAATATACGGTATAATTACTGAATTTATAGAAAAGGAGTTGATAATAAAAAAGGAAAAAGTTAATAAAAAAATAAACAATATAATTAATAAACCTAATATTAATAAAATAGAGATAAATACAATAATAAGAGGAGATACTAATAATAAATTAACCCCCATAAATGCAATGAATATAAAAAAAGACTATAAATTAACAAGTATAGTAAATTGCACTGAATAAAAACTAGGGTTGAATATAAAACAAAGATCAAAATTCTAAATAACACACTGAATTTATTAGCATCAGGAGAAAAATTCAATTTTGAATTTTAAAATAATGATAAAGTACATTGCCAAAATTATAACAGATCTTGAAAATATTTATGACAATATAGAATCATCAGATAACCATATACAGACAACAAGAAATAAAATATGCACTATAATAAAGAACTATATTCATTTAAAAAAAAAATAGAAATAATATATCCCCTTTAAATAAACAAATAACTAATGATTTAAAATATTTCAAACAATTCATAAAAGAAAACAAAGACATTATAATTATAAAATCAGACAAAACCAAAAAAATAGTGTTCGTGTACAGGAATGAATACAGATAAAAAATGGAGGAAATATTAAATGAAAAAATTATATACAGAAAATTAAGAAATGATCCTTTTAAAGAACTAGTAGACAAAATTAACGTATATGTAGCTAAATTACATAAATACGGTTATATAGATGAAAGAATAAAAAATAAATTACAGGTTACTGATTACATAACTCCCAGAATGTACGGACTAATTAAGCTACATAAAAAGGAACACAATCTAAGACCGATTATAAGTAATATCGAGGGACCTACTGAAGCACTTTCAAAATATTTGAATCAATCATTAAATGAATTAAATAGAGATAATGCGTATATTAAGAACTTGCTAGAATTTAAGAAGATTCTAGAAACCATCAATAATATACAAAATAATACCGAAATAGTCAGCTTGGACGTAGAGTCCTTATTTACGAATATCCACATTTATCAAAATCCTAGAAGATAATTGGGATAAAATCATAAGTAATACTACCATAAAGGACAAAAACATATTTATGGAAGGTTTAAACTTATGTATAAAATACAACTTCTTTACTTATAACAATCATTTCTATAATCAGTTGCACGGATTACCTATGGGTGGAGCATTGCCAGTAAACATAAGCGAGATCTATATGAACAATTTATTAAATAGAAAATTGGAATTAGTGAATAAAAAACCACTATTAATAAAAAAATATATAGTGATAACAAACCAAGAAAACTATCAAGAAATTCTGGCACATTTAAATAGTTACCATAATAGAATAAAATTTACTATAGAAAAATCTCAAAATAACAACATTAGATTTTTAGATATGAATATCATGCTTAATAACAATAAAATAACTACTAAAGACTAAGTAAAATACCAATAGTAATGTAATGCTGAATTTTTGCTCGAACCATCCATTTTGGCAGAGGTTCAACGTCGCAAACAACCTAATAAACAGAGCAAAAGAGCTGACTGATAAAAATCATATAGGAGAGATTAAAGCAATAGTTTATGATGTGTTAAAAGAGAATTTTTATCCCAAGAAAATAATAAATAAAATTTGGTACAATAATAATCACTGCAATGACAGTAACAAAACGGTTAGTGTCAATAATAAAAATGACAAAGATGATATCAGATCAAAAACCAAAAACATTGAACATATAGGCAATAAAGAGAAAAATTTAAAGAAAACAAAACAGAAAACTATTACCGAATACTATACTGACAATTATAACCAAGATAAAAACAATAAAATGGATGTTAGTAAAAAAAACAATAATGATTATTAAAAAAAAGGATATAAACAAAGTGAAATTTTATAAAATGAATTATATACCCGAACTAACTGAAAAAATAAAAAAGATATTGGTGGATTATGACCATCAAACTTACAACTAGGAACTTACAATGGTAATAAACTAGAAAAACATTTAAGCAAAATGAAAGATGAAATAAAAATTATTGACAGAAAAAATATAGTTTATAAAATATATTATGGCAACTGTGAGATAACCTATATAGGAGAAACCTCGAAAAAGTTACAGACTAGAACTAAGCAGCACATCAGTAATTGTAAAAATAATAAGAATAAAAATATTACAGCTTTGGCCCATCATAGCATAGTTAATAACCACAGATTTAATTTTGATAATCCCAAAATATTAGAAACTGAAAAAAATTCAAAAAATAGAAAAACATTAGAAGCAGTACACATTGCTAAAAACATAAATAAGGTAGTTAATTTCTAAACTGATGCGGTCAATCTAAAAAGCCATTATGCGGACATAATTAACAAACTAAATATAAGATAATTTATGATCTAAAAATTAACAAAAGGCATATTGATTTTAATATATAGAATATAATAGTAACATTATTTTAAAACAAAAATAATGGCAAGTGTGAAGAGAATGGGTGGGGAGGCATCTTGACAACAAGGATTAGTACAAGGTTCAATTTTAATGATAGTGCGGTATATGTGGTAGAGACAGTAAGGAAAATTACTCCCCAATTAAAAATTTATATTTTTTTATATATTATAACCAGCTAGGATTTGACAAAGTTAAATTATACTGATGGCAGGAGGACATTGGGGAGAGAATAATGTAAATTAAAGATAATAAAACTATCTTTAATATAGTAACAAAAGATATTGTAAATCAAGTTATAAATATTTGGATTTAATTAATTAATGTTGTATTGTAGAAAACAAATAACTTGAAGACGTAGAAGGACTTTGAAACGTCGTTATAAATGTGTTATTAAAAATATAAGTTATATATTTATGGGAAGTGTACTTTTCACTAATTAATTTATTATTTTTAATAATTTATATTAATTTATTAATTAATATATTAATGCATTAATTTATTAATTAATACATTAATATATTAATTTATTTTTAATATTTAATAATTTATTATATATATATTAACTTACCTATATAGTAGAAATTGTTTAATATCCTGATGTTTTGTTTTATTGACTAATTAAACGCTACAAAAGCATAAATCAACTATGAATCTGTTTTCATAGGGATTACGGGCACATTTTGAAGAAAATACAGATAAATGGAAGGAATTGTTTGATTCATTAGAACCTCAGAATGTTGAATATCCTCCTCCATGGAACACCTCTCTTACACAATTTCAAAAACTTCTGATCTTAAGATGCATTCGATCAGATAAGATGATCCCGGCAATCCAAATTCTTGTTTGTAGTAAGTTTTATGATCTTCATTTTAATTTAAAACTAGCTGCAAAGAAATGACTTTAACCTGTCTTAGTAACATTGCAGGTTTATAAAAATTTAATCGTTACATGTTATTACCTATTCACAAGTAACAGCAAACTCATCAAAGTAAATAATATTCTCATGACAGGCCATAGGTAGGCTGTATAATTATATTATAGGATAAAATTACTGTGCAACAGTCTCTGTTCATCAATTATTAGCATTTATATAAGGGAGAAGCTTTTGGTGACCAGTAAGTACAGAGTACCTATCGTCCAAACTGGAAAGATTAATTTATAAATAGATCAAACTTAAAATTATTAACTATTATTATCAAACACCTGAAATTCATGGTTTGATTACAACCCATAAAACTGATAATCCATGGCGACTTATTTTTGACACTACTGATGCCCCTATTTATTTTCTGTCTGAATTTCTGAACCTTAGCTTAAACCATTTTTGTAATGGTAAACATTTTGATGCTAAAAACTCATTAGAATTTATCATTAATTCTATTAATGATGAATATTTTATGATTAGCCATGCCATTACATTGCTTTTCACAAATAAACAGTTAGAACTTGTTTACAAGCTGATTTCCGAAAGCTGGGACAGAATTAAAATATATAGCATTAAATTTTTTACTGAAAATGGCAACTTCTCTTTCCAAAATCATATGTATAATAAGATTTATGGCCTTCCTATGGGAGGATTTTTATCAGTAAACTTATCAGGCTTTGCCTTAAATCACACAATTAAACAAACACTTACTCAGTCTAATGTAAAATCCTTATTTATTATAAAGTATATTAATTGTTATTCTTAAAAATGATGATAATCCAAATTTTTTTGATAATTTACATTCTATTTATTTCTGAATAGTATTAACTTATGAACTAGAAATTAACAACAGCATTAATCTCCTTTACATGAAAATAGTTTGAAACAATAAAAACAAAACATTTTAGTTGAAAGACATAAGTTTTTATCACAAAAACAAACACCTAACCAATCCATTCAAGATTTTTTCACTCAATTATGTGAATTCATTCCATCGTGTGAATTTAAATGTGAATGTGAAAAATCTATAGCTGGCATATTTCTACACTCACAGTTTATTAGAGCTTTGTCATCAACTCCTATTAGATTATTCCAAAACATTTTCAGACTCTGTATCAAGAGCTCAAGCTCGACGACTTTAGCCAGTCAACAATTCGATACACCCACTGAAAATACTACATCTAATATACAGAGTTTCAAGATCACGAAATAATAGCCCGATTCCAAATCTAGAATTAATAGATACAGACACAGAGACTTTCATAGTCCATCTTCTCGATAGAAATCAAATTGCCTTGATTTGAAGCACCTTGGCATTGAAGGACTCTGCCTGAAATGTGCCAGAAATAACCACAACTCAAATGATTGCAGAGTTAATCCTAACAATTTAAAATGCCAATACTGTGATAAGATAGGACTCGTTTTTCTAGACCCAAGTTCAGTACTTGGGCTATGTAATTGAACAAAGGAAAATTTCAATAGCCAATAAAAGTTGATGCTATTATAAATGCACCAAGACCAACAAGGCAAGATGATATCAAGCGATTTTTAGGTATGGTGACTTATTACGCAAAATTCATTCCGAATGTTTCAACACTAACTTACCCACTGAGATTACTTCTACAGGTACATCACAAATTCTATTTACCATGATCATGGCACTACAACTCATGCAGAGTCAGAGCCTCCCGTTACTTCAACCACCAGTCGTCTCTGAGAAATGCTGCTGTCTTCCAGTTGATTAAACTAAGGATAGCACGTGTGTCGGTTTCCATTCCCTTAGCTCATCTAAGCCTAGGTCTTCCCACTCGTCTTGTTATGTATATCCACTCATCCAATAGCTTTCTTAATATTGTAATATACACATTTTTTCATATTATAGGTACGTTGTAAATAATTGTTTTTAGATATCTTAAATTAGATTTAATATTTGGAAATAGGGATTCTCAGGAAAATAATACAACATTTATTTATCCTGACTGCAATCATCTTAAATTATAATGAAAAGTGTGTTTGTCATCATAAATGGAACCAAAATAGACGCTTGGCATTTAAAAACATGGCGGCTCTATTTTGGACTTCAACAGAACCACTGCCATAATGATCGAGTGGATGAAGATGATCAATTTGTCAATACTTCAACAATAAATCTAATCTAAGAAAATCAAAAAGAAGTAGAAGAGATTTTCATCAAATGAGAACTTCAGAAAATCATAAATGGTCCATTTGTATTAGATAATCAAAATGGCAGTTCGCCATTTTGAAACCTGGATAGGTGTAACGGACAACAAAGGGAGAGTAGGCATTGTTGTTAGGACCAGGGACCGGCGTAGACGTCTTAAGAGCTCCCGTAATAATTCATCCACATTCAAGATCATCATTTTGGTAACACACATTCATTATATCCCATAGACCACGACCGTCGTTCTTTAAAGACCTGATATCGTTTTTAAAGTGTTAAGTGTTAAATTTAAGATAATTGACGCTTCACGTTGTATTATGTTTTGTATTAGTAATAGTTCTGTGTGTCTGTGTCTGGTTGTCTAGTAACCCACCCTGAGATTAGAGTCAAACTTATATAAAACAAATAAATATATTAAAAAAGGGAAAATAAGTTTAATTTATTTATTTCCCGAAAAACGTGACATTACAATATATGCTCTTCTGGCATCTGACGAATGTGTCCAGCCCATCTTAATCTACCGATTTTATTACTCTAACAACGTCACAGCTCCTGCAGCTCATTATTTGTTCGTATTCGCCACTCCTGGTTAATACTGGGTATTGGACCAAATATTCTTCTTAACACTCGACGCTCGAATCGAAGGAGAGCTGGTTCTTGGGCTCTTGAAATTTCTCAGCACTCTGACCCATATGTTAGCACTGGTCTGATTAGAGTTTTGTATATGCTTAGTTGTACATGAGATCACCCTGCTTCTTAGATGTCTTTGAAGATCAAAATAGGCTCTGTATGACGCCATGGTACGCCTCTGGATTTCTGCATTTATATTATTATTTATATTTACCTGAGAGCCAAGGTATATAAATTCTGAGACACTTTCGAATTTAAATCTTCCAACTTCAACATATTGTTCTCCTATCAAAACTAGACTATACAGTTTTTTAGTGCTGCACCACCTACTACAATAGTGGAAAATAAACTGGTCCAAACTTCTGATGCTCATGTAACATCAACCCTCATAAATAATAACAGTAATAACTATAAATTTAAATCACTGACACATGGAAACAAATTGACATATCTGTATGGCAGAGGTAAACTGTTGTAAGTTACAGTGAAGTTTAAGTGATAGCGACTGTTCTGGGATAGTCATGGAGTTATTTTAATCGCTTAAAAAAGGGATAATCATTACAGGAGCATACACGCATCATTATTTGACAAGCTGAAGGCAGACATTGAGAAAAAACAGCCACATTTGCAGACAAAAAATATTTTGTTCCATAAGGACAATCATCTCACAAATCAGTTGTTGCCATGCTTAGTTTGAACTGATTGACCACCCTCTAGCCCAGAGATGCAGGTCTAGCCTCAAGCAACTTTTTTGTTTATTAACCTTAGATAGAGATTTTTGTCGAATGAAGAAGCTATCAACTTCACAAACGACTATTTTCCAGAGAAAGATGCCGAGTATTATTTGGATGGATTGAAGAGACGGGAGCATTGCTGTAGAAGAGTATAGACTTACAAGGAGATTATTTAGAAAAATAAATCTGAAGAAAAAATCTTTGTTAGGTTGGAAACTTTTCCGACCACCCTCATACTTTGTGAAAATAAAACCAGTTTTTTTCTAGAGACAAAATTTTTTTTTTTACAGCCCTTAAAAATGTGTCAATTATTTGTGTCCCATCTTGTACAACTGATATCAAACATTGATCTTTTTTTCTTTCTTTTTTCTCTGTGGCACTGCAGACCGATCTGCTCGTTGGCCTCCTCAATAATCCTTCACCGGTTCGTTCTATCCTGTGCAGTTGCTCTCCAATTGCGGGTATTTAGAAGGTCATTTAGAAGTGTAGAAGGGTATTTAGAAGCATCCCAAGTGACAACATCCTTCGATCTTAGCTGTGGTCTGCCTCTCCCTCTTGTACGTTTGAACCTTTCATCCAGTATCTTTCTTGGTATCCTTGCCTCCGTCATTCTGGCAACGTATCCAGCCCAGTCTAATCTTCCCAGCTTGATATGCCTCACACATACAGATTGTAGATCTCTCTGTTCTTCCTCCTTCTCCAATTCTCGCCTTCCTTAACTGGCCCAAATATACGACGAAGGATCTTTCATTCGAAAACAAGGATCTTTCCTTCTCTTCCATATTTCCTTTGCAGCTTTTTATACTACTGTACAGAGGATATCCCACTACTTGTTTGTTCTACGCTCTGGCATGCTTACATTTACCACCATTTCATCTAACTTCTGGCGATAACATTTGTTAACTTCCGGCTCCTTCAGCTTGGATGTTGCCATCCTCTTTATCTTCTTTCCCCTGGTTTTTCGGGCATTAGATATCCTGGCTCTGATTCTAAACACTACAAGGTAATGGTCTGTGTTCATGTTAGTACCTTGATAGGATCTGCAATTCATTAAGTTAGACTTGTGCCTTCTACTTACTGATCAGAATATGATCTATCTGGTTCACAGTATTTCCATCTGGGGAGCGCCATGTTCCTTTATGAATTTTCTTTCACGGAAATAGCGAACTTCCAACAACTAGGTCCTTAGTTGCAGCGAAGTTAATAAGCATTCGGCCATTCTCATTCATGTCATCGTGGAGACTAGGTATTCTTATAGTTGGTCTGAAGATCTACTCTTTGCCAATCTTCGCATTAAAACTCCCCATGATCACCTTTATATCGCTCTTGGGGCTCTAATCGAGGGTCTTATCCAACTCATCATAAAATGTTTTTTTCTCATGATCCGGTGACACTTTGGTGGGAATGTAGCAACTGTGGATAGTATAATTATAGAATTTGCCTTTCAGCTGTAAGACACAAATTGTATAGTTGGTTAGAAAATCACTATTCAATACTTGGTCCTGGATTCACTAAAGACAGAAAATAAGGCCAAAGTGTTCAACCTAGCAAGTACAGTCATTCATTATTAACACACAGAAAGAAATAATATTTGATCTGATTGTCCACAGTTTGCAAAAGGTATGACCTCTGCCAGAAAAGCATAAATTGACAGATATATAAAGGTTACCATTGAAGTGATCTTTAATAAATTAAAGAAATCCTGAAAGAACAGATACATAAATTGAGACAAATTAACTTTAACAGCTACTTGGTGACCTTTATTATTTATTATCTGTTCTTCAGAGATAAGTGGAACATGTTTAAAGGAGAATAGAGTAGGGCTTTATACCTATATGAGGAAGTATACATTATTAATTAAATAAATTAATAAGACCATTGTGGCCAAGCGTGTTAAGATGTGACCATAGCATTATCAAGTCAGAAGTGGTGCAAGGTTTGAATCTGGCCTGAGCAAATTGAAATTTCTTTCATGACAAACCTACAGATTAAATTTTTATCTCCTCATTCTGGCTAGAATAGTTTGGTAACCTGTAGGATGATCGATCCTTTATGCCTTAGTTGGATTACATTAGGATTTTAAACCTCTAATAAACAAATAAATCAATTAATACATGTATTAAAATTTTGTATGGAAGAATCAACCAGTAAAAGTAATAACTTTTACTGATTGATTCTTCCATAGCAGTATTTTTTTTACAATAGAAATGAATGGTATATTCCAACATTTTTATGTTACATTAAGTTGTGTTATTCTTCAAGTAAATTGATAAGTATTATTTTCATAGATGAAATTGGTAAAGCCTTCATAGAACCGCCTGTATTTGATCTCCAGTCATCATTTGCTGATTCTCACAGTTGTATACCACTAATCTTTATATTGACACCAGGTGCTGATCCAACTGTAACATTATTAAAGTTTGCAGATGATATGGTAATGATGAATTTTATCCTTCTCATTCTTATTTTAGTAATGATTTATGCTTTATAAATATTACAAAACAAAACATATTTAAAATTAAAAAAACTTATGTTTTCTAAACTATTTATTTTATATTTCAGTTGTTATACTAAATTTTATGTGAATATCAGAATCCTGTTTAAATAATAAAGTAAAAAATTACAAAAAACACGTATAGGGCTGTTTCTCGAAAATGGCACTAAAGGTAAATCAACAGAAGGCGGGAGAAAGCTTTCTGATGGCTGGGCATCGAGCACTGTAGAGGGGTAGAGAGAGCCTTCCCCCCGCCCTTCGTTACTTCCCCTCCACTGCTTCACCTTTAGTGCCAATTTCGAGAAACAGCCCTATGTTTAAACGCGTTTTTTAGGTATTTAATCGAACCTCACATATATTTCATTAAAATAGGGTTGTTGAGAAACTCCTCGGGAACAAAAAGCGTTTGTATTAGCCACTAAAGATTGTGTAGCCATTGAAAAATGGTTCTAGAACCAATTTGGCCCTTGTTCAAACCTTTCTTCGAGATCATCTGTTTTTTCATTTTCTCAATTTCTTGGAAAAGTTATCGTTATTTTTTATGAACCTTTTTTATTATAAATAGGCATCAACAAAAGCCACAATTAAATCCCAAAACAAATTCCTGTATGATTAAGAGGCCTGTAATAAAATGACCAGAAATGGCCATGTTCTGTGATTTTTAATTTTTTTTGCAATAATTGTTGCCCGATTTCAATTGTTTAAAACTCAATTTTTCCGTATTTTTAAACGCTATTATGTATTATTTTTTATTTTTCTTAAGCAAATTTTTTCGGCACCTTTATGTATTTTTTTCACTATATTGCTGCATACTGATTTTATCTAAAACATATAAAATTTGTTTCTACTATTTTTCTCCTAATTATCACATTGATAATAAATGTTTATCAAGTTTATATGTTTATGTTTTGATAATAAAGATTTCAATAAATAAATGCTTGATTATTTTGAAATTTGTCCATTTCTAGTGTTTCAAGATTTTTAGCTCATTTCTTTAAAAAACAAAAATACCTAAAGCATTTAATTGAATGGGTTCCTGATAACTTAATAAGATATTGATCTTGTAATTATATGGTATGTTTTACTCTCTTAATATAAATTATTTTTGTCTTTCAATTCTGCTTTTGTCACTTTATAGCCCTGTGATAATCTTGGTAACACTCATCTTTTCATTTATAATCTATCTTATATTTATATATATTTTTTAAAGAAGTTTGTAATGCTTACCAATTAGACTTATCAAATGAATGTAACCAAATTTATATATTGTTTTCATTTTATTTTAGGGATTTGGTGGGCCTCGTTTGAATTCTCTATCTTTAGGACAAGGACAGGGACCTATTGCTATGAGATTGATAAATGATGCCCTTAGAACCGGTAGTTGGGTTGTTCTACAGAATTGTCATTTAGCAAAGAGCTGGATGCCGAACTTGGAAAAGGTTGCTAGTCATACTTTTTATTTATTTTTTAGCAGTAATCCCGGTCTATGATTTAAATGATATTTTCCATTCCAAATCTTTTCGTTTAGTTTTATTTTTAATTTAAGTCATCTTAACACTTCAAGGGTGAACGTCACAAATATCTGAAAGCAAACATACTTTAGGAAAACAAACCCTTTTTTCATTAAAAAGGCATTTCATTTACTTTTGTGCCTTCTTTCTTGTGGGCAGGACTGCCACTAGGCAGTTTAGTCACAAGTTGCTCCTCATAGCCACCATATTGTTTATTGTTTGTTCAGTTGAATATTGTGGAATCCGCCCCATAGATCTTGAATAATGGAAAGTGGAAGAATTCTTTTGATTATTACAATGATTAGGTTTTGTGAGAGACTCTAAAACAATTCCCTACCATGAATGGATGAAACAGTCTACCTTGGTGTAAAGTTGGACGCAAAATTGACCTGGAATATACACACAAAAAATGATTAAGCAGGGAGCGAAGAGGCTGACAATTCTTACAAGGTTGACAGGCACTAAATAGGAAACAACACAAGATGTTTCAATATTTTGTTTTTCTTCATAACAGAAATTTTTTTCATTTTAGCTTCAAGAGTTTGTCTGAAGTGCAAATCTATCTTATATTTGTTATAATAAACTATTTTATTAACCTCTAACAATGTATATTAATTGCATACTACTCATATCCTTTGACAGGTCTAGGCTTAGACAGTTCTCAATTTCATATCCATAATATGGGTCCATAATACAAACCAATGAGTATTAATTTATGCAAGTATAAATTTTAATAATGTTGGAGCTTGCTTTTAAACCATGGACTGTAATGGAAGTTGACTCATATGGTTTTCTTGTATATTCATTTTCTTAGTTTCATATCCCTTTGTAAATTAGTGTAGTAATTTATATTGTAATTAATTAAAAAATAAAATATTGCTGATCACTGGCAAAACAATGAGAACTATGTATGTGGGATTCGAAACTTCGAAATTTGCACCAGCTCAGTAAAAAATGTTTATGGACCTCAGTTTAGCAAAACCCCCAAAACTATTATTGTCTAGGAAGAAACAGAAACTTGCTTAAGAAATTATTTTGGGGTTATATGTTGTGGATCAGAGGATTTTTTAACAAAAAAAACACAAACAAGTTACAACAAGATACTTCACAAATGGCGGGCACAAAGCTACAGACAGAGACCCACGCTATCCCCTCTCAAGCCAGATACTTCTGTACCAGTGTTGCCGCCAACAGTGTTGTTTCGTTTATTATTATATTTATAATATTACAAACTACGAGAAATAATAAATCAATTTCTCCAACATTATAATATATTGTTATATGTTGTATTAAAATTTAGGACTATAAAGGAGAATTCATAAAAATTGGAGTCTCAGCGAGTATTCTAGGATGGGTTAACTCTTCTGTCTTGTTTGAGCAGAAAGTTTTGATTTAAGGAAAAAATCTTCCTTTATTTGTTAAAAATTCCTGTATTAATGACTTTTAAGACTCATTTTCATCAGCATAAGAGAATTACCTTATATCATCTTAGAATAATACAACATTGTTTGTAATTTTAATGGTATACTGTTTTTATCATTAATTGTGATATAATCATTATTGTTTTATCAATTTATTTTTGTCTAAATGGTTAGATTTGTGAAGAACTTGCGCCAGATTCTACGCATCCTGATTTCCGACTTTGGCTTACTTCTTATCCTGCCGATCATTTTCCTGTTTTGGTTCTTCAAAATGGGGTGAAAATGACAAATGAACCTCCAAAAGGTCTACGAGCCAATATAACAAGGTCTGAATTTTCATTTAATCATATTCAGAAAGTGATTTGTTTGTCCATTTAATAAACCTTTGTTGAAGTTCCCTTTTAACAAAAATCATTTTTAATAAGACAAACAAACTTATTAATATTAAAGATGTTTCTTCTTGGTCTATTTTACCTTCTCTGATAAAAACATTAAGTTAACCGCTGTAAATAATATCCATAAATAAAATAAGCTCTTCTATTTCCGGAGCCATGCTAAAATTTGTATAGAAACTATTAATAATGACATAGCAGTTTTAATTATTTTGAATTATTATTAAAATGCTGCCAATTATTACACAATGGTTTATTATCTCCAAATTGTAATATTTCATAAATATCTTGTCTGTCCATTCACAGAACTTTCCATATCGCTTTGGCTTATAGTTCAGATAATTAGATTATCTTAGAGCATAGAGCATCTGGAATATTTTGGGAAAGGAACATGTGCATAATAATTGATAAAAGATATCTACCAAATTCAGCAAAGAAATTAAGCAGTAAGAGCCTATGGAGAAAAAATTTGAAGCTTGTCCCAAGATGATCACCATGAGAATGCCGAACTGAGGGGGTTAAGAAGCAACTATGTCAAAGCAAGCAGGCTGAAATGGTTAGGACATGTAATCAGAGGATAAAATGGTATAGAGGAAAATGTTAGGTGCACTTCAGTGAGAAAAGAAAAAGGAAAGAACAAGAAGTTGAAGGAAATGGAGAAATAATCCAATGAAGGATGAAATAGAGAGATGCGAGGAAGCCAGGAGCCCACAATTGATAAGTCAGGAGGCCAAGGACCACACAAACCTCTAATGCCGGGAAATTAGTCTACAAAGTACATTACGCTATATCTTAGCTAATGCTGGTCTGATTTCATTTTAATTATTTAATTTAAATTTTAAGGTTTAATTTAATTTTTTTTTTTTTTAAGATCATTTTATCACCTTTCGATTGGTCATAACAAAAACCAAATACAATTTTTTTGGACGGACTTTTTTTTTTGTTCTATATTTGGATTCTTTGTATCTTGAAACGTAAAACCTCAAATTTTGAGGGGGGTTAAATTTTTTTTTTCCATGGTCGATTACAAATTGAAAATAATAAACCAAAAGCATTTTTATAGATTTTTTGTTTTTTTTTACATTTCTTTTTTTTTTAAATGCTTTGATATGCTGATTCCAAAAAATCTTACATTTCGCCTCTATCTTTATATATGGTCGAGTTATGGGCTCATAAAATCTCTAATCGGCCGCCATTTTGAAACCAAAAGACGGGTGGTAATGCCGAGTTCTGAGGATCAACCAGGGGTGACCTTTGACTTTGGTGCCGAATCTCAAACAAATCGGTTTAGTAGTCTCGGATAAAAGCCGCATACGGGAGATGGAGGACGGATGGATTCTTTTTTATTCGATATGGAAACTTAAAATCTCAAATTTTGAGGGAGGGATTCAATTTTTTTTTCCTTGGTCGATTACAAAGGTCTATTATTGAAAATAATAATCCAAAATAGAGATTATAGGAAATCAGATTCAAAAGCAGATAAGAATTTGAAAGACATGTCATATTATACAAGATCATATTGCCCAAGAATTACTGCAACTATTATTACTTTAAGTAACCCTTCATTCCCAAGTGATTAGGAGGAGGGGAGTGTTCTAAAAGTAGCGACATGTGCGGTGGGTTGGGGCATTGAGCCGCAACACTCCTAAGGATGTTTTCCTTTAGGATTCTCTGACCATCACTAGGATAACTAAACAGGACAACTATTTTATACAGTTAAATTATTTTAACTTACCAATCGGAGATGTCAAATTACTTATGACTTGCCAGGTTTTTTTCTGGCCAACATTATAAATTTGACAAGTCCTGTCTATTTTAAGAATAATTGAGTTACTTTATATTATTAAATTGGTTATGTACTGCCTGAGAAGCAGCTGTTTCTTATTACTGAGATATTAATTATTAGAATCCAATGTTCAATCCTTTAGGGAAATTCCTTTAAATTTACACAATTGTTCCCTCAAAAAACTCATTTTTCCTCAATGACTTAAATTATAATATATGAGTATTATTGATATTTAACAGTTCTTATTTATTTTTTTCAGGTCATTAATGAGTGATCCTATTGCTGATGTTGAATTTTTTGAAGGGTGCAAACAAAATGTACAGTTTAAAAGATTGCTGTTTGGTTTGTGTTTTTTTCATGGGTTAGTACAAGAGCGTAGAAAGTTTGGCCCTCTTGGTTGGAATATTTCATATGAATTCAATGAAACAGACCTTAGAATAAGTGTACAGCAGTTACAAATGTTTCTAAATCAATATGATGTAAGATTTACTATATTAACCAGTTTCAACTATGTAGGGAAGTTATTATACATATAATAAATTAATTAGTGAATAGTACACTTCCCATAAAATATAAAACTTATATTTTTATATTTTTAAAACCACATTTTTTACCGACATTTTGAAGTCCTTCTTCGTCTTCAGGTTATTAGTTTTCTACAATACAACATACAATTAATCCAAACCAAATATTTATAACTTAATTAACAATATCGATGTGTTACTATATTAAAGATAGTTTAATTACCTTTAATTAACATTATTATCTCCCCAAATGTCCTGCCATCAGTATAATTTATTTCGTCAAAATCTTGGCTGGTTATAATATATAAAAGAATGTTAAATTGGGGAGTAATTTTCCTTATTGTCCATGTCACATACTCTGCACTATCATTAAAATTGAACTTTGTACTAATCCTATAGTCAAGATGCCTCCCCACCCATTCTCTTCACATTTGCTATTATTTATTTTTAAACTAATGTTACTATAATATTCTATATTTAAATTAATATGCCTATTGTTTAATTTTTAGAACCTAAATTATCTTATATTTAGTTTATTAATTATGTCCGCATAATGGCTTTTTAGATTGACCGCATATGTTTTGAAATTAACTACCTTATTTATGTTTTTAGTAATGTGTATTGCTTCTAATGTTTTTCTATTTTTTGAATTTTTTTGAGTTTCTAATATTTTGGGATTATTAAAATTAAAACTGTGGTTACTAATTATACTACGATGAGCCAAAGCTGTAACATTTTTATTCTTACTATTTTTACAATTACTGATGTGCTGCTTGATTCTAGTCTGTAACTTTTTCGAGGTTTCTCCTATATAGGTCATCTCACAGTTGCCACAATCTATTTTATAAACTATATTTTTTCTGTCAATCATTTTTATTTCATCTTTCATTTTACTTAAATGTTTTTCTAGTTTATTACCATTGTAAACTCCTAGTTGTAAGTTTGTATGGTCATACTCCACCAATATCTTTTTTATTTTTTCAGTTAGTTCGGGTATATAATTCATTTTATAGAATTTCACTTTGTTTATATCCTTATTTTTATAATCATTATTATTTTTTTGATTAACATCCATTTTATTGTTATTTTCTTGGTTGTCATTGTCAGTATAGTATTCGGTAATAGTTTTCTGTTTTGTTTTCTTTAAATTTATTTCTTTATTGCCTGTATGTTCAATGTTTTTGGTTTTTGATCATCTTTGTCATTTATATTATTGCTATTAACCTTGGATGTGGTTATTATTATACCAAATTTTATTTATTATTTTCTTGGGATAAAAATTCTCTTCTAGCATATTATAAATTATTGCTTTAATCTCTCCTATATGATTTTTATCAGTCAGCTCTTT
Source organism: Rhaphigaster nebulosa (assembly GCA_948150685.1). Taxonomy (NCBI): domain Eukaryota; kingdom Metazoa; phylum Arthropoda; class Insecta; order Hemiptera; family Pentatomidae; genus Rhaphigaster; species Rhaphigaster nebulosa. The sequence continues at coordinate 65,415,455 of OX411310.1, read as the reverse complement.
TGCTCTTTTTATTAGGTTGTTAGTAACGTTGAACCTGATAGTGCAGAGTATGTGACATGGACAATAAGGAAAATTACTCCCCAATTTAACATTCTTTTATATATTATAACAAGCCAAGATTTTGACGAAGTAAATTATACAGATGGCAGGACATTTGGGGAGATAATAATGTTAATTAAAGGTAATTAAACTATCTTTAATATAGTAACACATAGATATTGTTAATTAAGTTATAAATATTTGGTTTGGATTGATTGTATGTTGTATTATAGAAAACTAATAACCTGAAGACAAAGACGGACTTCGAAACGTCGATAAAAAATGTGGTTTTAAAAATATAAGTTTTATATTTTATGGGAAGTGTACTGTTCACTAATTAATTTATTATTAGATGTAAGATTTATTTTAATTAATATTACATGCCCTGCCCATTGTACTACTGATAAATGTCTAATACCATTACTACATAATTAATATGTTTATTCAACTTTTTATTTTGTTTTAGGATGTACAGTATGAAGCACTATGTTATTTGACTGGAGAATGTAACTATGGTGGTAGAGTCACTGATGATTGGGATAGAAGAACATTAAATACTATATTGAGAAAATTTTACTGCCCAGCGATTCTTGACACAGAAAAGTTATACAAATTTGATCCTTCAGGTAGAATCTTTTGAGATTTTGTAATTTAGAGAAATCATAGCATCAATTTAATAATGTGTATTCTGGACATTATTTTATTTTATACTAGAATAGGGCTACGTAGCATGCTGGTTAATTTAACTTTGACCAGTACTTGAATGTGTAATTGCTGTCCTGAAATCTCAAACCACCTCCTGACAGCTTAATTATAAATTGAGATTTGGTCTCATAGGAAAGTCTCATTGTTCTCTTGAGGTCTTCCAAATTGACCATGAATAGCTCTTATCCATGGATCTCAACTAATTGCTTACTCCATTTGAATTTGAAAAAGGGTAAATTTCTACTCTAGCTCGATTAAATGGATTTGTTATCCACAAAACGATAAATGATTCCTTTAGAGAGGTTATCCTGATCTGTAAGGATAAGCTGGGACTGGACCAGGGTACTTACAATCTTGCAGCTATAATTTTACAACAATCATTTATTGCAAAAATAACATTTTCAAAATTATAACTGTTTCGGATGATTTCTGATGGTTTTAGAATCAAATGTCTTCACTTGTAGCTCATGAAAAGACAAGCATGATGTATTAGACCTCTTCGATGTAGAGCTGATACATAGTATTGAAAGGAGATTGAGATTTAAGGGGAACTCATCTCCAAAGAATATCCTACAAATTTCTGATTGGATTATTGTTTGTAAATTGTAGGACCATATGAGTGAGGGCTGTTTTAAGATGCTATCAAACAAATTTTTCCACAGTATTGGAGTAAAGAGTTGATGGCTACATGCTTTCTTTTTATAAAGGTTTATTTAGTTAGATTTTCTACAATCTTATTAATAATTTAATTTTGTTTTTTGTGATATTGTTTTAGTTTTAAATAATAAAAAATGCGATAAATTATAATTAAAATACATTTTAAATTTAAACTTTTTTTTTATAGGGTTATATTACTGTCCAAAAGTAACAGTTCATGAAGATTTTCTGAAATATGTGAAAACTCTTCCTTTAACTACTAGTCCTTCTGTGTTTGGAATGAATGATAATGCTGACATAATGAAGGATCAGCAAGAAACACAACTTATATTTAGTAGTATTCTCCTTACACAGGTAAATTAACAAATGTAATCTTTAAAAAGATTTTATTAAGTTAATTTAATTAAGAAGAAAATCGAATGACTATGAATTATCTGTAATAAATATTTTTTAAATGTAATTACTATTCATTATTTGGTAATAATAGTTTTAAATGTCGTAACTATTCATGATTATGGGATTAATTATTTAATAATTTGAGACATTTTTATCTTTGCATTTGCGCTCCTTTAGGAACTTCGAACAGTAAGTTACATCTCATTAATTTATAAATATATATGTATATTTTTTTTTACTTTATAATTTACATAATTTTCTAATGGTTTTTCAAAAGGATTTGCTGCTTCAGGCAGGGAAGGTATGTTTTTTCCTATTTTAAGGAATCTTTTATAATAGTACATTTACATAATACATTAGAATGAACCAAATACTTAATTTTTCAATTATTTAGGCAACCAATATAACTTCGCCTTTTGACTAACTTTTGCCAATCCATGATCTGCCACAAATCCAAAAAACAATATTTAATGTTATATTTGTATTTGTGTATAAATGTAACGACCCGGAGAACAAAAAATGATTAAGTCAAAAGTTTGTAAATACTAAGAACCTACCAGGATACCCTACCCATATCAAACTGCTTGTTACCTCCTGGCCTGTAACACCTTGTGGTGTACATTACATTGAACATTAGAACATAAATTAGATTGTGCATTTGAACACAAATTACATTGAATATTTGAATATATATTATTGTGAAAATTACTTCAAACATATATTACAATGAACATAAGCTGTGTTGAATAGTATATCTCAAGATGTCTTGAGCGGTCAGTTAGCATAAATAAGTCTTCAACTTCTGACAGTTGTACCCCAGCAGTTTCTGGAAACAATATTGTAGTCTAAAGCGGCCTACACACATGGGAACATCAGATCTACTGGGATAGCATACCATTGTTAAGCCACTTGTATCCTGCTAGCCTAAAACCTCTGCCAGGTGTATATCCAGACAAAGTTTACATTCACTGGTACAAATTACATCGAACATTTGAACACCATCGTTTAATGTATGCCAGCATTTTGACCTACTTTATTGGCCTTCCTCATAGCTATGAACAAGATACTGTTAGGTGAAATTGATTTATTTCTCATTGTTTGAAACATTGTAAATCTAATAATAATAAATAAAACAACACTGTTGGTGGCAACACTGGCACAGGCCGTAACCTGACTTGAAAGGATAGCGTGGGTTCAGTCGGTTGGTTTGTGTGCACCATTGTGGAAGTATCAAGTCTTACTTGTTAGTGTTTTTTTGTTAATAAAACCTCTGATCCACAACAATTTGGTAGCAGAGCGTGGTTTAGAGTTCATAAAAGCTTTAAGTTAAGAGTAATAAACACGTATTTTAACAGATCGTGTGCTGTATAGTTTTTTTTCGGACTATTTGTCATGATGAAATATAGAGGTCTTTGTTTTATTGTCTAATCACCCAAAAACTTACTAAGCACAATAGACACGACTATTTTTGGAATCAAGAAGCTGACAGCGGAGAACTACGCAATATGGTCGATGAAAATTGAAGCATACCTCGAGGCGAAAGGTATTTATGAAGACGTAGTGGAAAAGGGAGTTCTGCTGGTGGAAGAAGCAGCTTTGAAGGACTGAGAAAAAAGAAACAAGGAAGTGATGTCTACCATTATCCTAACTGTAAGTAGTGATATTTTAGCATCAATTAAAGGGAAGAAAGGGCTAAAATAGTTTGGAAAAAATTAAAGGAAAGGTTTGAGGGCATCCCTGAAGAAAAGGTTATAGCCCTCAAGTTTGACCTTAATAAAATCAAAAAGCATAATTCAGAATCTGTTGATGAGTATCTCAATAGATTCCAATGTTTGGTCCAAGAGATAGCTCAACTTAGAAAAACATTAACTGATAGAGAATTAATAAGGTACATAATTGAAGGCTTGCCATCCTATTATGACCCTGTTGTGAACCCCATCTTAGCAAATGAAGTATCCAATTTGCTGAATTGAGGCAGAAGCTTTTGTCGTTTGAAAGGAGAAATGACTCTAATAAAAATGATCAGGTATTTAGAACCTTTCATAACCAGACCAATCCCAATGCTAAACTATGCTTCATTTGCAATAAACCAGGCCATTTAAAAAAGGATTGCTGGTTTAATAGAGGTAAAAATAAACAGCCCAATACTAGTAAACCCTCCTATGCACTTAGACCTCATCCCAGAAAGAACAAAGCTTCTTTGGTGCAAGAATTTGCACTATGTGCGACTGCATGAATTGATGATTGTGTATGGTATCTATGGTAAAGTAGCAACAAGCAGTAAACAAGATAGATGAAATAAATCATGAAGTAGAAGTAAGCAAGATAAAGGAAGTAAACCAGGAAGAAGAAGTAAATCATAAAGATGTAATAAACAAGAAAGGTGTAATAAAACAGAAAGTAAACCAGGAAGAAGAACTAAACCAAAAGGAAAAAGTAAAGCAGAAAGAAGAGGTGAAGAAGATGAATGAAATAAATCAGAAAGAAAAAGTAAACCAGGAAGATAAAGTATATCGGAATGATGATGGTAAATCTCCTCCCTTTGATATGGGGAAACATCTTAGGAGCAAGGTAAGAAATATTTGAAAGGCAAATAAAAGGCAAGAAGATAAAAATATTTGCATTTAGTTAACTTAATGGCACAGGCAGTATTCTGGCTTGAAAGGATAGCGTGGGTTCAGTCGGTTGATTTGTGTGCGCCATTGTGGAAGTATCAAGTCTTACTTGTTACTGGTATTTTGTTAATAAAACCTCTGATCCACAACAGATACCTACATTAAGAAAGAACTCAATGTAGAGAATGTAGATATGAAGCATTGAGGCCAAGAAATTGAAGGAATGTATGTGATAAACAAAATACAATATATGTACATATAAAATCATACAAATATCGTAAAAATGTCAAGGGTGAATACATTCTAAAAAAATAAAATAAAAAGGTTGTATAAATGTAAAAATGATATAAATTTAGCATGAATTCAAATGTATAATTCATACCCTGACGAATACTTGCAAATTGAGCTGAAAGTTCAAATTAAAAAAAAAATCAACAATCAAGTTAGACATCTTTAAATGAAAAAAAAAGTGTTATGAATAATTAGTTAGTTTTTTTTTTTACTAATCCACTGTCTGCTGACTTAGGTTGATTAGAAAATTATAATATTAAGCCATGGTAGGCAGGGATGGATTTAAAGTTTAGTGAAATGAATATCCATGTGTGGAAAACAATTGCAAATAATATAATAATAGGAACTAATCGGAGGACCACTGCATTCATATACAAAAATGATTTTACGAAGGCTATGAATTAATAGTTCATGGATAGGAATTGAAGGATGGTAGAATGAAAAAGATTTAGGAAAGAATGTGGTTACATTAACTTACAAAATGATGAATTCTTGAAGGGCGAAAATAATGTCTTGCTAAGAAGGTAGAACATAAACAGCAGAATAAAAATGAAGCATTGAGGTTTAGATATGAAACAAAACATGATAATTGGAAAGAACTGTACATGAATTGACAATATAGCGGTTTAGCAATAGCGAGGGTGGACAAACACAATGTTGGAATGCAACTTTCAGAGAAAGAGAGTGATTCTACTCATGATTAAAAAACAGGCGGGAAGATAGTGCTGCACTAGCAATCGAAATATATCGATTTAGGAACCTTTTTTGCTAACTACAGACAGTACAAAAACCAATATTTTCTTAACCATGCTCCTAGACACAAGAGGTTTTTCCGCCCCCTTTTCATACCATCGAAAGTGGGAGTGGTCAGTCCAGCATTTTTCCTTGAGAAAGTAATCTTTATGATGACCATTTGAGTTTTATCGCATTACAACATGACTTGTAAGACTTTTTTCTTACCTCATCATAAACATTTTTTTTTTTTTCTTCGCGAACCGGCCGTCTAAGGACCCCGCAGATATCACTGTTTCGTTCTCACCCTCACCACCCTCTCACTTTTCTTCCTCCTCCAAACAGCTTTCATTCTCTCCGATTGTTGCATTCGTCTCTCTTCCGTCCAATTGCTATTCCCACGTTTCACTTTCTCTTCAGCTAGAATTTTAATGCTGTTGAGTCGTTCTCTGTATCCGTCTCCATCCTGGCAGTCTTTGTCTGTGATTCCAAGTCTTCTTAATTCTTCCTTCATCTGCTTGGCATAACCACTCTTGCTTTTCAGGTTATATATTTTGTCGAAGATATGTCTATTTGTTCTTTGAGGATTCATTCTGATCATGTGGCTGTAGAATCTCAGTCGTCTCTTCCTTATAGTTGCTTCCAAATCTTCTACTTGCTCATAAATTTCCTTGTTCGATCTCAATCTGTAGTTTCCATTAACTATTCTTGGACCATAGATTCTTCATAATATCCTTCTTTCGATTTTCAAAAGCTTTTTCAGTCTTGTTAAGGTTGCAGTTTCCATTCCATACATTATCACTAGATTAACCACAGCATTATAGTGCTTTATTTTTGTATTGATGGACAAGTTTTTTTTTTTGTAAATGTTTTTAGTGATGAAATTTAGTTTCTCCAGTTTCAGTCTTTTATTTTCTATTGTAGGTTTATCGGATCCATTGTTGCTGATAATCTCTCCGAGGTATTTGAACTGTTTTGTGACTTTGATCTGTCCATATTTGGTCTTCACTGTTTTCTTCGTATAATTTTTTTTGGTCGTCATTATTTCTGTTTTCTGAAAGGAGATCTGGAGTCCAACTTTCTCTGCTATTTCCTTGAGTTCATTGATTTGTGTTACAACTTCTTGTTCAGTCTCAGCTAAGAGAGCCAGGTCGCAAAGGCCAGATATTTGGGATTGACGTTTTTATTCTTTGATCCAATTATAGCACCAGAATCGTTATCTTGCCAGAATGTCTTCATTATCTTATCCAAAACCACATTAAACAGCATCAGTGAAAGGCTATCACCTTGTCTTAGTCCTGTTCTCGCATGAAATGGTTTGCTGATCTCTCCCTGACATTTTATTTTTGATAGTGTTTGTGAGTGTTAATTTGATCAGGTTTAATGGTTTTTGATCAACTCCATATTCTCTCAGTACCTCAACTAGTGTTTCTCTGTCTACTGAGTCATAGGCCTTTTTGAAATCAACAAAAGATATGAAGATGTCTTTAGCTCGTGTGGTGTAATACTTAATGATCATTTTCAAGCTCAATATTTGTTCTGGACAAGAGCGCCCTCTCCTGAAGCCTCCTTGGTATTCTTCCAGTTTTGAATCAAGTTGAGGTTCAAGCCTATTTAGTAGTATTTTAGAGAAGATTTTGTAAGTAACAGGTAGGAATGATATACCTCGATAGTTGTTTACATCTGTTTTTGGTCCTTTTTTATGCAATGGGTGTATGAGTGCCACTAGCCAATCCTCTGGTATCTTTTCCTCTTTCCAAATTTCTTGAAACAGTTTTGTTGTTTTAGCGACAAAAACATTTTCTTTGTTAATTAAATAAATATTTTAATAACATGCGCTCCCTGGCATTATTTACCCTCAGGCCGGTGCATCTGGCCCTGATAGTAAGCATTAGTGATGAACTAAAATCACATAATTATGTCTTGAATCACACCCATTCCTCTCTGCTTTGTTTTTTATTTTTAAATCACTTTTACATAACATTTTTATCCAGCCATTTCTCATAATAAATAATTTATGATCTCAATTACTCCATATCTGTTCTTTTTTGGCAAGCTGGGATCTACTATACCTCTTAACTACCCTAGACAACACAACTGTATCAGGTTGTGTACGTATGTTTTTTTTTAATATTCCATTATTCTTAAATTTAAAAAATAAATCAGATAAAAAAAATAAATTTCTTACCATGAAATATTTTAAGGAAACTGCCAAAGGTGGTGCAAGTGCGGAAAGCCAAGACAAAGCAGTTTTTGATGTAGCCAAGGATATATTAGGAAAATTACCTGCAAATTTTGACTTGGTTCTTGCATTGGAAAAGTATCCTACATTGTATAATCAATCAATGAATACAGTTTTGGTTCAAGAGATGGGAAGGTTTAACAATCTGATCAATGTTGTACGGAACAGTTTGCGAAACTTACAGAAAGCTATTAAAGGCAAGTACAAAATTTTATGTTATTTATGATTGTGAAATTGTCTTTAAAATGAATTTCAATTGATTCCTTCTTCTTTTCATGAAATTATAACAATTATCACTAGCACTTTAGATGCAAACATTTTTATTTGAATGTTTCTAATCTAATTAATGTTGATCAAATCTTTGATAAAAAAAAAAAAAAAAAAAATCAAAGATTTATCAGATTGTATTACTTTTATTTTTGTCATTTATTTAATGCTACGTTGGCTACTAGGCCCATTAATCTTCTTTAATCAATCAAATTAATTTGGCACTCTTCAAATAGCATGACATTATCTAAAGTCCAATCTTTTATTTCTATAAAGTAGAATTTCATAAGCTCATCTTTCACTTTTATATTTTTGACACATTAATAAATGCAGCAGTTGGTTATTACAGAGTTAGCATATTGGTTCAGCTCAAATAGTAAGCAAGATTGCATTTATTAAAAACTATTAGACACATTAATGAGACACATTACAACAAATATACATAAACAAAGACAACAGACTATTACATTATTACAACAAAGACACACACATTACAAAGACACATTAATAAATGCAGCAGTTGGTTATTACAGAGTTAGCATATTGGTTCAGCTCGAATAGTAAGCAGGATTGCATTTATTAAAAACTATTAGACACATTAATGAGACATATTACAACAAAGATACATAAACAAAGACAACACACAATTACATAATTACAACAAAGACACACACATTACAAAGACACATTAATAAATGCAGCAGTTGGTTCAGCTCGAATAGTAAGCGTTTAGTAGTAGGCGTTTCAGAACCTCCTTAATCCAAAAAATTCATTCTTTTACCATTGATCTGTCTGTGTGTCTTTACTAAAATTATATCCTGAATGGATGGACCAATTTTGTTTCTTTTTTTTTCTTCTTTTTTTTGTAGATTTTGTTTTCTGATGCCTGTGTACTAAATTGGTGGACTCCCTATTTGATTTGTATAGATTGTAGCGGCAAAACAGCTCTAATGGTTTTGATGAAACTTACCTAAAATGTTCGCCTTAAAGCTCATTAAATTTGTGTATATAGTACATCCCTGAGAAAAAGTTGTGAAGAAAACAAAATTTGATTTGTGTATAACTCAAAAAGCATACATTTTCAGTTGATATTATGCATAAACATTTGAAAGGTAATTTCCTACAAAACAAAAATAAAAAATTATCGAAATCGGACCATTATTAACAACAAAGATACTGTGAATTGAACTTTATAGCTACGTTTTAAAGTATTCTATGCATGTTCCTAAGAAAACCTGTTTGATATTTTTTAGTTTTTCGAATAACTCGTGTTTCTGTTCTTAATATTTATTCCAATGTTTATTTTGACTAATCCTTTAATTCATTGTGACTTCAGTTGGCTCTATGGGGTCATTTACATTCTTACAATGCACGTGCAATGTCATGTCAGAAGAAAAAATCGTGATTCGCGGTCTTTTGAGGCATTAGGGGAAAAAAGGTTTGAGCACAAAGGCAACCGCCGAAGAAATTTGTGCCATAGAAGGAGATTCAATTAGCCATCGAAATACTGCTGCACAATCCAGATCAGGTCGCCCATCCTTCGTTGATGATGAAGTTCTTCTTGAATATGTGAACCAGGACCCACATGCAACTACTCGTGTTTTATCGGCTATAGTAGGTACTCAAACCTTTACTGTGAACAGCTTCAAAGAGAACCAAGCCATTTTGCAACAAGACAATGCTCCTGTAGATCGTTTTTGTTTGACCAAGGAAAAATTATCTGAACTGCAAGGAGTAAACGTTTTGCCTCATCCTGCGTATAGCCCAGATATTACACCATCAGATTATGGTTTGTTTAGATCAATGGCTCATTTTTTAAAAGGTCGGATCTTTGATAATTACGAGAATGTAAAAATTGGATGTGAAGAGTTCTTTGCCTCAAAACTAAAGGAGTGGTACTAGCATCAAATCCAATTACTGGCAGAAGGATGGGTGAAAGTAGTTGAAAACAATAGATTTTACTTTGAACAGTAGTATTCAATAATGTTTAAAATACGTAATCTGAAATAAAGCTATACTAATGCACAAGGACTGTCGTAACAACCTAGTGCATCTCCCAAAACATTTCAGATGCTCATTTATAGAAAGTGTTCCAATGTTAAACTTGAAAAAAAAAAAAAATCCTTATCGTACCAATGTTAGTAAAAGATACAGCAAAAAATGTTCGTATTAGACTTTCTGTCCAATGTGGTAAGGAAAGTGTTTTGAGTGGACATACTAGATATTTTTTTATTTACTCATTATTGTTAATATCATAAACTCAATTTTTATAACTCTTACACATAGTTTAATAGGAAAATAAGGTGATATGAAAAGGAAAATAAAGTTTTGTATTATCTTGATTTTTTTTAATTCAGGTACTATTAGGATATCAAGTTATGCAACTATTTCAGTTATGGATCTTCATCGGTTTAGCCATTTTCATGTCCTTGGAAAACTTTAAGAATTCACTTAGGGACTATTAGTTTATTTTTTAAATGTTTAGTGCATCCAATTTGAAAATTTTATATAAAGATGGACAAAGAAAACTTTTGCTAGGTCTGTTTGTTCCATATAGTACCGAATTATGCTAGTTAGATCAGTTTAAACTTTTTTATTAAATTCATTGCAGGCCAAGTTGTGATGTCATTTGAATTAGAAGCTGTTTACAAAAGTGTGCTTATAGGAAAAATACCTGCTATGTGGAATAAAGTTTCTTATCCTTCACTTAAACCTCTTGGAAGCTACATCAATGATCTCCTGACAAGACTGGAATTTTTAGAGGTATATTATTTTAATCCAAAATGCAAATTTTAATTAATTGAGAAAAATAATTAGTATTCTACTATAATTATCTAATAAACATATTAAGTTGAAATTCCTAACAAAAGAAAACAGTGAAGGACTTGTGGCTGCTGATTTTGACTATGGTTTCTGTTTTGCCTTCTGATCAATGAAGTAAATCTTTCCTGTCTATAACATGTTGAACATACAAATATACTTCTAAAATTTATTTTTTCAAAAGATACTTTATTATTTTCTTCAACTTCATCTCATTTTTATTTAGGTTATTTTCAGTTACTATCTTTAAATTTCATTCTAAAACTCATTCCTTAATATTGTTCGAAAACAGCTGAAATTTTCTTTAATTTTTCTGATGTCTTTTAAGGTCTAGTATAACTGCCAGAATAGCTTGAATAAAATTATTGTATGATAGATGAACATTGCAAAGTTTCTAGTACATCAGAGACTATCCTGAATCCGACTGAGAATGGTCACAGTGGAAAAGTCTAATAACAACGTACTAGATCAATTAGAAGTTTATAGTAATGATACTGTTCATAACTATTTATCCAGAAAATATTTAATCTGAAAGTGTTTAACATGTTTATCAATAGAGAAGCGCATTTATCTGAATATATCAGAAAATATACTTTGGATTCAAATTAGTATAAAGTCATTTTTAATGTCGAGATGCCCTCAAGACCTCCTATAGGGTAGTAATTACAAAAAAAGCATATTAGTTTGGAGATAGTTGAATTTACTTAGAGAATGGAGACAGCCACATAATAAGTCACTGTAAAATCTGTGCCAATAGGCCAGTGAGCTCATGCTGAATTCTTCATGGCAGAGACCAAAAATTACCTAAGACAATCTTAGCTAGTTGGATCACAGTTTTACCTCTTAGCTTACCACAACTTTGACATAAATTTATAGAAATGATGCATTGATTTTCCTGCTATGTTATCTTGGATTTTTTAAGTACTCTGTCTTTGAAACATTAATTTATCCTGCTTTCAAAAATCAGAAAGAAGTACATATATAAAGAAAAAAGACTAAATTCTGAACATTCACTTTTATTAAAGAATTTGATGGTGAATCATTCTTAAAATATTTTAAACTAAACTGATTAGTTTTAGTTATATTAGATAGATAAGTTCAAATACTTTTCCTTCCACTTCAAAATAAAACACTATACAGAATAACTGTGGAACGGGGAAAATGAGAGGGTCAGTGCGACCAGAAACTGTATTACCATGTGCTCTAACTTTCTTAGGTCTTACTCCTGACAGACAAGTTGTCATACATACATATCTCTTGGATGTTTTATTGAGATCAAAAATTGCATTCATACTTGTAAAAATCTTATTAGTAATTCAAATTATATATTTATTATTAATATTTTAATCAACAATATTTTAGAATTATATCTAAATAAGAAATACAAGCATTATTACTGAAAGAAATATGTTTTATCAAATAGATTAGTTTGATTTATCAGACAAAGTTACTAATTAAGTTTATCTAAATATAAATAATACAGATAAAAACTATGTATATATTAAAAGATTTAAACTTGTTCAATTTTGCAGAGATGGTATCAGCATGGATCTCCAGTACTTTTCTGGCTCTCAGGATTTTTTTTCACTCAAGCATTTTTAACTGGAGCACAACAGAATTTCGCTAGAAAGTACAAAATACCAATTGATTTGTTAGCTTTTGATTTCAAAGTAAGTTTTTTTATTTTTTATTATGTCTCATCCCTCCCTCAAAAAAAAAATAACTAAAACCTGATGACTTTGAAAAGTGAGCAATAAAGAATTTGTTGCATTTCATCAAGCAAATTAAAACATTAAGAACATAAATTTTTAAAATACATTACAGAAAATGTTAGTAAATATTGGCAGTCCACACATGGAATATGAATAAATAATCATTTGAATGGAAATTTTATGAACTCTTTATTGTGGTTCATCCATTTAATTAACAATTTCCTACTTTTAAAAATTAATTTTAATTTCTATTAATTAATTTGGAATAATCAATTACTTAATGATGAATTGGATGTTAATGATAACAAAAAATATCCAATTTTAGGTTTTTCTTATTTTTTTCTTTCCCAGTATAGCTTACATATTATGGATGCTGGTTGAGGGATCGATGAAATTCCCATGAAAGTGATTAATTCCATTATAGTGATTAGGAAATTCTTTTCTATATACTAAGTATTGGAAAATAACTTTTAAAAGATGGAATGGATTTTTCGCAGCCTTACTCTGTGCTTTTCATTTTTTTTTTTTTTTTTTGTGTAATGGATTTTTCATCAACAAGCTATAGAATCCTGCTGAAAATATTGTCTGTCTTCACTGTTATTTTTTTTCACCTAGTTCCAACTTAGACAATTCTTCAACTCCTTTATTTTCACTAGTCTGTGATCATGGGCATAATCAGGGAGGAGGGGCCAAGAGGGGCCGTGGCTCCTCCTAAAAGTTATTAAAACATGAAAAAAAATAATTAAAATACGAGAGAAAAAAGTAAATTCCAATTTATGAAAAAAAGATGGGTTTAGAGACTATTTTTACTTCCAAGCACGTACTTAATTTTTAATTTAATTAATCTATGAACTTATCTATTAGTTTTTAGTTAATTGACATTAATCTATCACAGTAACTTCTAAGTCATTGGCAATCATGTGACTAAGTATTTATTTTTTCTATGACATGACGGGTACGAGACGAGACCATAACAGAATGTAGCGCCTATTCCAGTGTTTTAGTCCAGTCAGTATTGATATTAAAAAGGGCCCGACCTTGCATAAGGTCAAGTAGTTCTATTTTTATTTTTTAATGTTGTTTTGACCTAAACCAATAGTAAAAAAACAAATTTGCAACTTCAAAAGAGATGAGCGAGCTGCGTAGTAGCCAAAAAATCCTGAAATTTTGCCACTATTTTCAATTCTACATCTTTGTTAAACTATCATCAGCTACATCAAAACCTACTTTGGTAGCAACGTGTAGGTTGTTTTCGATGGTTATTCTGAGAATGCCACTAATAAGAACACCAAATGTGGGGAACAACTCCGACATTGTGCTTTTCACTTCTGTTATGAAATCATTTTCGAGGAATTACCTGAGGAAAAAGTATTGACCAATGAGAACAACAAGAGGCTCCTCATCACACTTTTTTGCGATTCATTTGAGAAGCGGGACATTCAAGTGAAAGTTGCCAAAGAAGACACTGATCGGAACATAATGGTATTATGGGCATGGTATTATCCAAAAGTCCAACATTTGATCGTGTGTGATTGTAGTAGAAGAAGATGTCGATCTCCTCATTCTCCTGAATGTTTTAGGCTCAGGAGCTACTAAAATCTACTTCCAGAAGAGAAGCAGAGGTGAAGCCGACAATTGCCATTAGTCAAACTCCTCTCTTACTAAAATGTTCAGTCCTCTATCGATTCAGCACGGGTAAATTATGTCATAATGTCCAATCTCTTCAACCAGAGGATTCTAATGATGAGGAAGAAATCTCCACCCCTACACTGTTCGACTGCCAAGAGGAGGCTGCACATACTGGTTGTCGTGAGAATTCCTCTGATAAGCTTGTGCCTTCTTCAGAGGACATTAATAGGATTTCTTGAAGCCTGGATGGGTAAAATTAATGAAAATGGTTTTTCTTTTTCACATGTATATACTATTTCTATAAGTTCTATTTTCTTTTTTTAAATAAAAAAAATTTTCTAGCTATTACTAAAAACGTTCTTGTGAACTGTTTTCATTGATTATTTCTAAATTTCATCTTTCAAGGTTTTCGATGATTTTAAGAAAATTATTGAGCCTACTGGTGTCCGTTAAAGCTCAAATTAAAGCCAAGTAAATATTCTTCAAGTTCATTCCTGGTGACTTTCCTCATGGAATAAGAATTTATCATGATATCTGATAAATTTAGAACTAAAATAAAGATTTTTCACTTTTTGGCAAAACATTCAATCTTTGAAGATCTAAATATTAGAAACTATTTGACGTACTGTGTTGTCTCAGGTCTCAAATTGCAATCAATTTAATCTAGTTTAAAAAAGGTAGCCTTAACTTTTTCTTTCTGGTGCATACTTTGGGAGATATTGATCAGAAACTAAAAATAATGCTAAAATTTCGGTGTTTTTGGCTTCTACGTATTTTCGAAGTAGAAAATATGTTTTTTTATTGCTGGCTTATATCCACACAACATTTTTAAAAAATTAGAACTATTTGACCTTTTGGTAGGTCGGGCTCTTTCTAAGGTTAATATTGATTGGACTAAATAAGGCACTTAGATAGGATAGGGGCTACAGCCTGTAGCCTACATGAGTGGGGGTAGCTGATGCAGCCTGCCTTCTATGGCTTGCCGCTGCTACTGCTTCTAATGGTTTTCAGTTGATCGATATTAGGATCTTGTGATGCCTTTTGAAAACTTCGAATTATAATGTTAGCTTTAATTAAAATAGACCTTTAAGAAATCAATAATTTTAACAAACAGAAATATTATGCATTAAATGAATTGTTTATCCAGGCATATGCGATATTCTCAGGGAAGCAAATTAAAATTAAATTAAAATAATAATTAAAATTAAAAAATAAATTAAAATAAAAAGGGAAGCTAAATTCTGCTCCAGATTTTCTAAAATTTTCTTGGAAAGGAATATGTCATAACTAGCTAAACTTTGTTCCTAAAAGGTTCAAAATCTTGACAATTCGGGTCCGATTATGAAAAATATAACAAGCTGAATTCTGCACCATAAATTCTCAAAACACTCAAATTTTTGTTCTGTTTTTCACTAATTTTCTTAGAAAGAGCGAAATTATAACCATCCAAATTCTGCTCCAAAAAGCCTAAACTTCCATACTATTTTAAAAGTTTTTCGGGAAACGGATGAAATTATAAAGAGCTGAATTCAGTTCCAGAAATCCACAAAACACAGATTCTCGATCGATTTTAATTAATTTTTTTTTTTTTAACTAGTGGAATTCTGCTGAAAGATGCAACACACTCAAATTTGTGGCTGATACTCCAGCACTATCTTGAATAAAGGCGAAATTAAGTAAATTACCTATATTTCAGATGTGACAGCTATATTTTTCTAGGACTGTCCCCTCCCAAAGAAAGTCCTGCGTATGATAATATAAGTAATGTAAATGATTTCTATATAAGATATAATGAAATACATGGAAAAAAAGTTGTAAGATATAAAGTTACGTAAGCTTAAAGATAGAGTAATATAATCATAAGCAATAATCCCACGAGATGAAAAAAAATAAAATAATGAGGATAGACAAACAGTTAACAGAATGGAAAGAATTAACAACATGGGGAGGAAGGAGAAAAACAATAAATAACAAGAAAGAGCATACCCAAGTGGCGTGTAGTATAACCCCCAGCCAACTGAATACATGAGAATTTTGACCATTAAGAACAAAACAATGTTGCCACTGTATTGGTTTGACGGATACTAAGATATAATTGTAGAAATATATTAAAAAGTAAAACTATTGATTTAAAAGACAGGTTAAACTTAACGATAAACGTAATGATAAAAGATTAAAAAAGCAATTCAAAAAATCATTTAACAAGTTGGCTCTGTAAGGTTATTCAGCTAGTCAATAATTCTGGATTTATGTTTTAAGTCCACCATTAATCTTTTTACTTAGTTAATATGGAAAATAAATATGATTGTCCAGGTTTTTTTTTTTTGTTCTTGCCTTGAGTGTATCTTGATTTCGTTGAGATAATATAATACATCCTTTTATGCTAAATAAAGTGTCATTTCCTTTTTGCTAATCATTTTCATGGAGAAAATTAAATTATTAGATGCTTTATAGATTTAATTAATTATTTCACAATGTTCGATCCAAAATAATTTTCAACTCTCATTTTGAGGTGATGACTGAGAGTGAATTTGATACACCACCTGATGATGGTGTATATGTTGACGGATTGTTCATTGAAGGTGCCAGATGGAATATGGATATCCAAAAACTCGATGAATCTCTACCAAAGGTTCTCTTTGATAAAATGCCTGTAGTAAGTGTTTATTATAACATTGAAAATTAGTTCATGTATATCAAAAGTATTCCATTTTGTTTAATAAGTTATTTTTCTTTTTTAGCTTTGGCTTAAACCTATAAAAAAATCAGATCTCATAATGGGGACACGATATATTTGTCCACTTTACAAAACAGCTGAAAGGAGAGGAGTGCTTTCTACTACTGGTCATTCCACCAACTTCGTGATTGCTATATTTTTGGCAACTCAGAAAAATGCTACTCATTGGATAATGAGAGGGGTCGCACTGCTCTGTCAGCTGTCATTTTAAAAATGTAACAAATAAAATGAACTTCTAAAACCCTATTTATGCTTTTTAAATAGAGATTTAAAGACTGGAATTTATACTTCTTTTTTTTAAATTACCTCATCACCAAAATTAAACATCATTGTAGTAACCTTTGAGGTTTTTATAATTGTTGCTATAATAACCTTAAGAAAGCTCATTTCATCATGGTATATCATTTCATCCAACAGGTTACCAATCTAATTTAACCAGAGTGGGAAGGTCGAGATTCATTCAGTGGGTCTGCTACGAAATTAATTTCAATCTGCCCAGGCCAGATTCGAACCGACACTGCAGCAGACTCGAGGTTGCTAAGGTGATGCCTTATCACTTCTGTCCACCACGGCCTTCTGGTGGAGCTGACAGTAAGTGTCTACTCTGAAAGGAATTATCCTGAGAAACTACTTTCCCGTCTGAAAATCATAACTACAGGCAAGTGGGTCCTCCCAGACTATTGGGTTTCACAATTCTTCATTTCGTTGATCCTCTACTCTCAAGTGTGGTGTTCTGGAAACTATAGAGTACCTGATTACAATCTGCAATGCATTCGAGACATTGAGGGCCATGATGTTGGATCTATGTCCTAATTGAGGAGAAGTCAGTGAGTTAACAGAACTTTGTGCTCTCAGCATTTTATTTATGGATTGAAGGCGGTGATATGGCTGTATTATTTTGATCTAGAAACCCTAAATAGAGGAAGAGGAAGGTGCAGATTCCAAGGATTCCATATTTGAGATAGCATAATTTCTTCTACTTTTGAGTGTTGTAATGTAACAGATGGGTTAGGTGGTAATTCAAGTACATCAAAGGACATATTTAAGAGTAAGGATACATATTTAATAAGTATATTGTGAATAAAATTATTGTTAACTTTTTCTTTGACAAGTATATTTCCCTACAAGAGTTTTATTCTTATCTAATAATTCAAGTTTATTAGAATTTAATGTTACAAGAGTGTTTCTGTGAGACACAGGAAATGGAAGGAGGTACATAATACAGTATTTCGGGGATTGTAGCTATGAGAAGGCCTGGATGGATGTGTTCACTTATTAAAGATTATGAATAGGTGTCTTGGCTAGTCTATGGAGCTATATCTGGTGTGTCAGAAAGATCAGGCACTGATTTAAGCACCATCAGAAAGGAGGTAATCGAAGGGAACAACATGCTTTCAGACAGTACATAGATAAAGGAAAGTGCAAACTAAAAAATAATAACCTCAGATATATTTAGAAACAGAGGCAGAGACATTCTGGTTGGATCACGGAGAGAACTAATTGATGCCTCTCCTTGCACCGAACTTCATATTCTCATTGCAAACATTGACGCCAAGAGGCGCCCTAAAAATATATTTATTTTTGTTTGTTCAAAATATCTGTATAAATTGGTTTATTGATAAAATATACAACTACTTGATACTTACAATGTCGCGTTTTCTTCTCGAGGCAAAGTCCCTGGGAGCTCAATTAAGAAATCGCCATGGAATAGCAAACTCCACAGATATCTTTTCAGCTTGCCTCTGTGGTGGCATACGCAAGTATACGGAAGGATCAGGAGGATATGGGTGATACCTCTCTCAGAAATGGGTGAAAAAATATAATTTTTATTCCCACCAAAATAACACTTGTATATTGAGTAATATTTATGCCATAAAGTAATAAATAAGGAAAAACAAATCAATATCTTATCTTTAAAACTTACGGTTAATTTGGCAATTATAAATATTTAAGTGATTACTTGCCTTTTTCTCATTAGATCTCTTTCTCCCCAAAAAAGGAAACACATGAAATGTTTTTTCTCTAAATAACAATATTTTTTTTATTCTTTATTGCGTATAGTTCAAATTTATTAAGCAAAACTTTTCTAATTACAATATATTTTTAAGGTTTCTAGCACTGGTCAAGGCCAGTGACGACCAGTATTGCAAGATTAGTTCTGTATTTTCCCCCTAAAACTCTCTAAATTTTCCCATAAATCCATCAACTTTAACCCTAAACTTATCTAAATTTCCTCTAAATCCACCAACAAACCCTAAATGCTTAATTCTTATTTTTCTATTATTGAATAATTAATAGTTGACCATCAAAATTATGTGAAGGGATGAGATGGTCCGGGAGGCGGTCAAAAAGAATGGATCACAAATAGTAAATAATATTTATTAGAGACAGACGTTTCGACCCACTTAGTAGGTCTACATCAGGGCTAAATAAACAAGATAGAAAAATAAAAATAAAACAATGATATATACAGTGAATGACATTAAAATTTACAAAGCTTTCTAATAAATAGTTTTTACTATTTTTGATCCATTCTTTTTGACCACCTCAGGGACCATCTCATTCCTTCATATTTTTCTATTAGTGTAACCAAATTACCCCCTAGTATAAGATAAGAATAAATAATTAAAAAGTATTTAAAGTTTATTTTATTTTTTTAATAGATCAAATTACTGATTACAAACAAACTTGAAAAACACATAACAAGGTACAAGAGAGAAGAACGTCAATATAAAAAAAAAAAAAAAAAGGATCCAAAATTATTAGTTCAAAATTGTCGCCAATACGGTTTCATCATATCATTTATGGAATATTATAATATCAGAAAAGTTAGCATACATCTAATATGAAGTAGTTTTATAATAAACTAGTTTAAAGAATAAGTCAAAGTAATAATTGCGAATAAACTAAAAACAAAACTAAAATTGAATATAATCTGCAAAACAGAATCAAAAAGTTTAGATTAAAATTAACCCTTTACAGATTTAGCATTACGCTCATAAAAACATTTTTTATATTAGGAATTATAGTATGAGCTAGGAATTCAATTTAATAATAATTAAATTGAGGAAAAGTTAAAACAGTAAATACAAAGTTAATAATGCAACAAAAAATTAATAAATAAAGTTATCAAAATAAAGGAAAAATAATATTTACTTGTGTGAAATAGAGAAATTAACTAATGTGTTTAACTTCTTATAATAACTGTTGCTAAAATCCTAACATTCAAACCAATCTTTTCTAATCATTCTAATTTATAGTTTCTAATCAGCTAAAAATGGGGGGCATTTAACAGGTGATTAAAAAAAAAGACCCCAAAAACAAATACCCTATAAAAACTCTAGAAATTTTCTAACACTAAAAAAAAACCCAGAGGTACTGAAAGGTACAAGAAGATATAGGTTGTATCAATGCATGGGCACATACGCAATGATTTGAGGGTGAATATTAAAAAAACCCAGAACATCCTCATCGGGTCCAACCAATAATCTCAATTCCCTTCCTTATTATCCCTTACTCTACCTCAACCGCCTAGCTATACACTTCCATACCACTTTCAGAAGTCTGGGAGTGATTTTTGATCAACACCTATCCTGGAATCACACCCCAAATCAGCCGAAAGTCCATTGCTATCCTTAAACAGTTCCTAAAATTTCGAAATTCTATACCTCCTAAAATCCATCAGCTCCTTGTATTTTCCTCATTTTTCCCCACTTTGATTATGGCTGCCTTGTGTATGGCGGACTGTCTGCCGGGTTTGAGATGAGACTGAAGAGACTAATGAATTGCTTCATTAGATTCATCTTCGGGATCCCCAGGCGCTCCCATGTCTTCAGTTGGTATGCCGAGTTAAAGTGGCTTCAACCTGTTTTCCGACTGCAATACTTCCTAGGCATCTATCTTTTCCGAACCTTCAAAACCAAAAAGCCTCCTTATATTCTTGATTTGTTCACCCCATGTTCTTCAGTACACTCTTTAAATACCAGATCCCAACCTACAAACTTGTATAATACCCTTTCATTGAACTGCCTCTTTCAAAAGATCTTTACCTTTCGAGCTACTTCATTTTGGAATTCCTTACCCAACTCCATTCGCATATCCTTAAACTCATTCAAGCATCAATTATTTCTCCACCTCCTTAACTATCAATCTTCCGCATTTAGTTTATAATTTTATGTTTATTATGTCTATTGTTTGTTAGTGCAAATAGGTTTACATATATATTTAATTATGATTTAAATGTCTGTGATTATTAAAATCTCCTTTATTTCATTTTATTATTTAACTTTTCTTAATTATTACTCTATGTAAGCCAGACACATAGTACAATTACTGAACTTTTCTGTTATTGTAAGGGGACTAAAAGTCCCAGAATAAAATTTATTTTCATTCATTCATTCAGAGGGTGAAAAAAAAAAACTAAATCTAGGGGGAAATACCCTCCTGAGAGAGTCATCAGTATTTGGTGTGCCTAGGTCATTAATAGTCGGTTTTTAGGCCACTTCCGGCAATCGGTAGGAGTTGTGTTTACGTTCCATAATAAATTGAAACCTAAATTTCGAACTTTAGAAAGGCGCTTAAGCCTTCTTCAAAAAATTTCGTCGATTTGATCACGCCCAATTGTAAAATAAAAACCAAAAGGCGCAATATAACCATTGCAAAAATATCTGATGTGGACAACACATGACTTCCTTGTACGCCCATTAAATTATAAATCCGTGGCTCAAAAAGTGATACTGAATTTGGTTACTAGTTTCCGATTAAGGAAGCTAAAGGAAGTAAAAAAATAATCCAAGGAAGAATAAAACAGAGAGATACGAGGAAGTCAGAAGCCCAATAAATAAGTACGGAAGCAGGATGACTAGCCGCCAGAAGAATCAGTCTCAGAAGTTCCTTACGCAATATCTCAGCTAATAATGGTCCGATTTAAATGATTTTTATTTCGTTTTGTAGGGAATTTCATTAGCTTTCGTATAAATACAATAAAAGCACCAAAAACGGACGGATTTTTTTTTATTCGATATTTGGATTCTACGTATCTTGAAACGTAAAACATACTCAAATTTTGAGGGGGGGAGGGGGTTACAAAAATTTTCTATTGAAAGTCTAATATGACCTTGAAATAAAGTACCTCTTCCGGTTTTCCAATTTAGACCAAATTCTAGTATGTTATTTAAATCAATATATAAAGTATAAATACTAAATTGGAGAAGTTTTGCATAATATTTTAATATCTTTTTGATGGAAATCAATTATGATCTTCAAGTAAAGTACCACTTCCGGTGATTAAGCAGTGACCAAAAAGGGAGGTTCACAACTAGATTTTACAACAATCCTAAATACAAAATTTGAACTTTCCACGGCTAACCGTTTTTGAGTTATGCGAAATACGAACGTACGTACAGACGCCACGACGAAACTAGTCAAAATGGATTCAGGGATGGTCAAAATGGATATTTCCGTTGAAATCTGAAAACCCAAAAATTTTCGCGATTACAATACATCCTTTACTTCTTACAAGGAAGTAAAAAGGATTGAATCAATACGGAACCGTATATCAAATGGGACTGAATAAAACCGTGATCAGAATTTAAAACACAAGTGTTTAGCTATAAAGAAAAAAAAAAATTATGAATTATGGGACTTGAGAAAATTCCAGTAAGATTTTCGAAAATTCCAAGAAAGCTCATTCCACCCGCTGGAAAATTTAAGTTGTATAAGATCTTTATCAAATATCTAATTGACAGGAATTTAATTATTAGTTTAAATTAAATTCGGTGCAACTGTACAATCGGACGCACTATCAGGCTAGATTGTTGAGGAAAACTTGTTTTACAACTAGGAGATTTAACAAAGAATTTCCAATATACATTATTTCCTTCAGTCATTGGGTCATTTTCATTTAAAATGGCACTTTGATGCCCGGGTTCTTCTAGTGGCTGTCAAAGGAAAAACATTTTTATTTATTGACCTCTATTGGTTGCATAGGACTTCTTCCAAAAGATGACTTCTATGATCTTCTAGAGAAAGTTTATGAAGAATGCCCAAGATATGATATAAAAATTATATTAGGTGATATTATATATATGATATTTACGACCCTAGAGCCTTTCCCCAGAAACATGGCCTTAGTCATTAACACACACAAAACTAAGTATATGACTGTCGGAAATGACCGTAGATGCCCGGACATATTCTTCTACCTCCAAGTAGGAGAATATGTCTGAAGCGACACACGATTTTGTGTCTTTTGGTGTCCGTATAGCTGTCAATAACCGTTCCTCTAAGGAGATCGAAAGAAGAATCCAGGCGGCAAACAGAAGCTGCTATGGTCTCGTGAAGCATTTTCAGCCCAGGCTAATTACCAGAACTACAAAAGTCACCCTTTATATGACACTGGTCAGGCCCGTCCTCTCTTACCGATAGGAATCCTGGGTGATTGACAGGATTGATGAGCAAATACGGTCAGTATTCGAGAGGAAAGTATTGAGAAAAATCTATGGACCAGTACGAGAGAAAGACACCATTCTCTCGTACTGGTACATTAGATTTTTAGAAGCCGTCACATCAGAGAGCTTTACTCCGAATTTCACGACTCACCTGTGGTGGCTTTTGTGAATATCAATAGACTTCGCTGGACAGGAAAATAAGACGATTGGAATACCGAAAGTCCACTGGATGGGTCAGAGAGGCGCGACGATTTGGTGCGAAATGGTGGACCATGGCGCTGAATAGAGAGGAATGGACGAATTTTCTACGAGAAGTCAATGTCCGCATAGGACTGTAGAGCCAAGGATGTATGTATGTATGTATTGGTTGCATATTGCAGGCTATGTCAAATCGTATGAATATGTGCCATTAATTGTTAATTTTAATTGCTTGTTACCGTAAACAAAAAAGAAATGTTAAAATAACCTCCATTACGTTACCGTCCTAAAGCTAATTATAAATTTGAAACTCACACGGAATCTTCAAAATGAAGATATGAAAAATCTAGTTCCCAGTATTGTTTTGTTATTAACTATATTAGGAAAAATGGTGAAAAATATTGTTTTAATACTCCATTACGCTGCCCTCGTTTTTTTCACGGTAATTTAGTGATTCATTCCCCATATTTTATTGAAGTAAACAAGTTATTAGTGTAAAAGCAATCGAAACCTCCATTACGTTACCGTGTGGAGATTCTAATGGAATTAGAAGATAAAGTACAGTTATTAATACGTAACGTATATACCTATACCACTATACGATAGTTACCATAAGTAAATATATTAATAGTACCATCTTTATTCCACTGGACCCGGGCCCAGAGTTCCGCAATCGACAAAGCTCCTTTTCTCTTGTACATATTTAAACGTTTATTACTTTTCAAATATAAATACAAATAATGACTTAAACTAGTATGCTGTTTATTTCTGTTGATAACCCAAAGCTGCTCAGAAAATAAATTCTCTAACATGGAAAGCCCCTTATTTTAAAGTACCATGGGGTGCCAAAATTCAAAGAAACTAAAATTTGACAAATAAACTACATATTAGGTGTTCAGAAGTATTGTTATGACATGTTTAGTCGACTCAGAAAACAGTTATGAAAAAAAAAAATTCAAGAAATTTTTAACTTGCTCAGATTTCAATATTGCCACTTTATTTGAAAATGTCCTAATTACATCTTATTTGTAAGTGAACTGTATTTATTTATATTTTCGATTTAATTTCGTATTAAAACCGGGTTAATATAATTATATTCATTTCTCTTTTCTCATTTTTATAAATTATTATTATTTATTTTATACACCATTCACCGTTTACAGTTAATTAATTTCATTCTATTTCACACTACTGTTTACAAATTGTTTTTTTTTCTTTTATTAGAGGGATAATTTGTCCAAATTGATAATAAATATAAGAACCTAGAAGTCATTTGATTTTTTTTTCAATATATTCTAAATAGTTGGATATGAAACAAATTTAATTCGCTTTCGAATAGACATGATAAAACGAGTTTTTCCGACTCAGGGGATTAGAAATGAATAGACCAGTTTATAACTGCACATAGAAATTTTGACCCGTTAAAAATATTTTCCTCACCTACTTAGTAGCAATAGGAAAGTAAAAACATTTTTACTTCCTTGTACGAAGTAAAGGAAGTATTGTATTCGCGAAAATTTTCGGTTTTCAGATTTCAACGGAAATATCTATTTTGACAATCCCTGAATCCATTTTGACTAGTTTCGTCGTGGCGTCTATACGTACGTTCGTTCGTATTTCGCATAACTCAAAAACCGTTAGCCTTTTGTTTAGGGACTATAACTGGCCCCATAACATAATAAACTAGCAAGTTGAGGGAACTATCGCTCGGCAATGCTCTAGTTACTTCATATCATTCCACTAGGCTGCGCTGCCTGCTCTACTTCCTATGGCTACCGGATCTCTGGCTTTCGGAATATAGCCACAGTATTCCTCCGCCCGTAATCCAATCCTACTTACCCAATATTATCCAATTGCTTCTTCATTGATAGAAATAATTTTAAATTTGAGTTGAGCTGTTATGAGTATATACCTTTTTTTTTCTTCAAATATTAATTAATTTGTAGTTGTATAGAGTTCGCTGAAAATTAGCTAGTTGTCTGACAACTATATGAACTAATTTTACTCGGGCCTGGCTCAGGATAGTACCCAGGAACAGACAGGCTGACCTCTGGTCTGACTTCATTCAGTTATCTTCGTCAGTTAAGGAAGATCTTTCGTCCGGCATCTTTTTAGTCCCCTCGGTCACCTACAACCAAATATCTTATCTCTCTGTTTTCTATTGTATGCCCATGCAAATTATGCATCGACAGTAAAGAGTTATGTTCTGGTTGACTGTCGATAGTTGTAAGTCAGAATGTAGAGTTTTGTCGGTAGCGCACCATGATGGTTTTGCCATCAGTCGTAATATTTTCGATTGGAGAATTTTGAGTTTTTGAGAGTGAAGTTGTGCTTAAAACAAATAAAAATTATATCAGCAGAGCTGAATCTTTAAAAAGTATTTGTGTCGGATAGATTTCTACACCTGGGGAAATTTGTTCTGGTC
Source organism: Rhaphigaster nebulosa (assembly GCA_948150685.1). Taxonomy (NCBI): domain Eukaryota; kingdom Metazoa; phylum Arthropoda; class Insecta; order Hemiptera; family Pentatomidae; genus Rhaphigaster; species Rhaphigaster nebulosa. The sequence goes on along the minus strand of OX411310.1, from coordinate 65,389,541 downwards.
ATTGTATATTTATATGAAAAAATGCATCTGCATTAAAGTATTAAGTATGGGGTGGAAAAGATTGATAAATTTAAATTATTAAATCCTTTCTTTGTCAGCTCCCTTCTAAGGACGACAGGATTTCTGTTAAATTAAAATGACTGGATCCTCGCTCGTCCTCCAAAAAGGAGAGTCAATTTAAATAATGAAGCTAGAACGGACGGTGAGGAAGCAGAATACAGAATGCTGACTGAGGGGAAGCTCACAGCTGATTTAGCTCAGATTATAGATCGTTCCTTGCTATAGCTACAGCTCCGGTTCAAATAATTGTCGGATCGTATTTAGTAATTTCTATGCCATTTCATTCTCATGTATCTCCTGTAGATAAAATTTCCATTTTAGAAATGCTAACAACGTAATGATATTTACATTAAATTTCCTACAATCTTTAACATTTCTCAATTTATTTTGAGTGATGAATTATTATTTTCTTACCTTGGATCCTGGTTTTCATTATATTTTTTAAAGATAAAAAAATTCAAAAATTACTATTAAGATCCCACCACAAACAGCCTCACGAACAGCATTCAATATCCAACGGCTAGTCAACGTCTCATCATTATATTAGTTGAGGCACCTGTAGGACACACATCAGAGGTAGCGCTTCTCATTTCAGTAGCCTAAGCATGGCGAACATGGCAAACAGGGACGGGAACGTGTAGCATGCCATGTCGCCAGCGATGACGAATCGAAAGTAGAATATAGCTTTCAAGATAGTTGAGTGGTGAACTGTCTTCAAGTGGTGCACTTTCTATTTGGTTAGTCTTTTTTGTTGATGTGAGATTTGCGATCTCTGTTCTGCATTTCATGTCATCTTATATTTATGATAGAAAGTTAAAATTTCGTATTTAGGATTGTTGTAAAATCTAGTTGTGAACCTCTCTTTTTGGTCACTGCTTGATTACCGGAAGTGGTACTTTACTTGAAGGTCATAATTGATTTTTATCAAAAATTATATTAAAATACTATGCAAGACTTCTCAGATTTAATATTCATAACTTATATATTGATTTAAATAACATACTAGATTTTGGTTTAAATTGAAAAACCGGAAGCGGTACTTTACTTGAAGGTCATATTAGACTTTCATCAAAAATTATATTAAAATATAATGTAAAACATCTCAAATTTGGTAAATAGGACTTTTATATCGATATGAATGTATTTAACATATTTTGGTTAAAATTGGTGAGCCGAAAAGGGTACTTTACTTGAAGGTCATAACATCCAAAATTATATTTAAATTAAACACATAAATCATATGTTTCGGTAATAAAGGTTACAAACGCAATTTGTTTTCCAATCCAATTAAACATTTTTATTACTTGTTTTAAAAAGTGTTAAAATTGAGTGTAAAATACTGGTTTTCCTCCCTGTGTGTGTGTGTGTCAATAGATGGATGTCGCGACGCCGAGATACTGCAATCTTCGGAAACTAGTAACCAAATTCAGGATCACTTTTTGAACCACCGATCTATAGTTTAATAAGCGTACAAGGAAGTCATGTGTTGTCCACATCAGATATTTTAAGTCTTGATAAACATTTGGGTTTCAAATTCAGAGCACGGTTTTCATTAGTCGCATTACAATATACGGTTCCGTATTGATTCTATTCCTTTTGGTTTATTATTTTCAATAATGAACCTTCGTGATCGATCCCAGGATGATCCTCGGAACTCGATGTTTCCATCCGTCGTTTTGTTTCAAAATGGCCGCCGAGTAGCAATTTTATAAGTCCAAAACTCGGTCATTTATAAAGAGAGAGAGAAAATGCTACGTTTTGGAATCAGCATTCTAAGACATTAAACCAAAAAAAAATATATAAAAGCTTTTGGTTTATTATTTTCAATTTTGAACCTTTGTAATTGACCAAGGAAAAAAAGTCAACCTTTACGTTTAACCTTAAAAATTGAGGTTTTACGTTTCAATACGTAGAATCCAAATATCGAATAAAAAAGAATCCGTCCGTCCAAAAGAAATGCTTATAAAATTCTCTACAAAATAAAAAAAAAAATCATCTAAATCGGAGCAGTATTAGCAGAGATACCAGCGTATTGAACTTTGTTTACTAATTCTCCGGTGCTCGTAACCCTTGGCCTACTGTTACCCTTTTCCATTTCCCATTGTTACCCTGTCCCGGGCCTCTATCTTCCAATCGCCTACTCTCAGCTTCCTCGCATCGCTCTTCACTTTTTCCTTGGATCCATCCTCCACTTCCACCAACTTCTTGATCTTTCCTTTTTCCCTTTCCCACTGAAGTGCCTCCAACATTTTCCTTTTTACCATTTCACCCTCTATTCTGATCGCTTATCATGGGCTTATTTGCCTATTGGCTAAAAGGAAAATCGTGTAAATGAACAGGCCAGATATTTTTTAAATATAACTATTTGGAAATAATAAGCCATTGTATAATAATTTGCGTCTTTTTTTTTAAATAGTTGTGCTTTGTCATTGGTTTGTATTTTGTAGCAGAGCGTGATTAAATAATGAAATTCCTATCAATTAGTTGTTTGATAAAGTCTCCCTCCCTCCAGTACAAACCCTATACAGGTTCTCCAAAAATGTTCAAATACTCATGTGCTAACACGAGTTAGCCTTCGACTTCTTTGGTTGCAATTTGCTCGTTAAACAGCACGGAGGTAATTGTATTTCTTTAGTAGCTATTTTCATTGTTTAGTATAAATTCAATCCCAAATCGGTCCTATACCTTTTAAATTTCTAACCTGCTTTAATGAGCCATTAAAATCTTGAGATCTGAGAGGTAATTACAAGTATATTTATCCTTATTTTTTATTTTGAGAACGAATTAATTTGTTATATTATTATTTATTTTTATATTGAAGATAAACAAATGCAATGTTATACTCACCAGACCCGCCTAATTATTCAGAAGGTGATATTGGTTCTGAAATAATTAGTGAAATAACAATGGGTGGGGAAGAGAGCGAAGATGCATCTGCTGACAGTGGAGATGAGATACCAGGCCAAATTAATTACTATCAGTTGCTGCCTCAAGATATTTCAATTGGAGAAAGCAATGGAAATGTAAGTTTTAAAAAGTATAATTTGATGTTTTTCTAAGCTCAGATTATTTTCTTTAAAAAAAAAATCCAAGAACTAATTTACATTATCGATTCTGAGATCTATCAATATTCATTGCGAATGCTCAAAACATTTATGCACTTAGTTTCTTTCTTGTCATCCTATACATAACGATACATTAATTTGTAACTACACTTGATATTCACCGAGAGGTAATTAAGTATTGATAAAAAAAAAAAAAACTATATGTAAACTTGATATTGAATAGCTTTGAATTTTATATTATATTATTTCCCCCTAAATTCTTATTATTTCATAGCAACTATTCTATGCAGCTAACAATGTTCATGGTTCCCTATGCATTTTTAATTTCTGTTGGAAAATTACAATCCATTTTATGTAATTCTTAATCTTACTATCAGTTTAAATTTGTATTAATTGCATAACCAGAATATTAGTGTTTGGTTTTGTTTTTACAATTGAAATCAGCTGTTCATTTTATAGGAACATTCTATAGCAGAAGATGATTATTCATTGGAACCTACTGAACCACATGCCGCAGAAAATGGAGCAGAAGCAATACTTCAAACACCAACAAAGGTAGAATTTTAATTTTAGCTTGTCTCATTTTTCAAACATTGGCAAGTTAAAAATTAATAAAGCTGGCCAAAATAATAACCACAAATGCAACAATCAGAGATTATTTTTCATGTGAATGATTAATAAATAGATAAAATTATATAATTATGGCTATTCCAAAATATAATAAAAATGAGAGAATGGTGGTAGAAAGGTGGGTTATCAGAAATGATACCAGGACAGAGGGAATAGTGATTAACAATATATAGAAATGAAGTGTTCCTATTTCCAGAAGGGCTCAATCCGGGAAACGTAGGTAAAAGCAATAAATGCCTGCCGGCTTATACATGTACACACTCACAAGAAATTGCTAGTACCTAAGTTTCAGATTTCTAGTGCTTTCCTGTGGCCCATTATTAGCCCAAGTATTTTGAAACACTAATTTTTTACTTTCTCTTACCTATATACGAAGTATATAGTAAGGGGAAGTATTGCGATCGTGAAAATTTTCGAATTCGAGTTTTCGACGGAAATGCACGTTTTAAGATCCCTTGAGTCCAAATGACCAAGTCTCGCAAAATGGTCTGTGTGTCCGTGTGTATGTGATTAGTCTAGCTCAAAAACAAAAAGTTGTGCGATACTGAAATTCCGTATTTAAGGTTGGCATATGCATGTGATGTTACAGCAACATTTTCATCAAAATCGACTAACCGGAAGTGCCACTTTATGTAACCGATTTTACACTTTTTTACAATTTTCTCGAAAACGGCTAACGATTTTGATGAAACTTTCCTAAATTATTCTTCATAAAGATCTTTAACTTTTCATATATTTGGTACATCACCTAGGAAATGCAGAGAAAAAAAGTTATGATGAAAAGAATATTTTATTTGCGCATAACTTAAAAACCATAAATAGTAAGTTATGTATAGAATTGTATGAAAGGTAATTAAATCATCTAAAAAACAAAAAAAGAATCATCAAAATCCGGCCAATAATAGCAAAGATACAGCTCATCGGACTAACCGGAAATAGTATTTATATTATGGTTATTACAATTGTTTACAATTTTCTTGAAAACGGCTCTAACGATTTTGATGAAAATATCCTAAATTATTCTTCATAAAGGTTTTTAACTTTTCATTTAGTGAGTAAATCACTGAGGAATTTCAGGTAAAAAAAGTTATGATGATAAGAATATTTTGTTTGCGCATAGCTTAAAAAGTATGCATTTTATGAAAAAATATGTAAAAAATTGTATGGAAGGTAATTAAATTATCTAAAAAACAATAAAAGAATCATTAAACTCCAATAAAACTCCAAGAATCATTAAAGAATCAATAAAACTCCAACGATTTTGATGAAACTTGCCTAATGTCTTCTCCTTAAAGGCCTTTAACTTTTCATATATGTAGTATATCACCGAGGAAATGCAGCAAAAAAAATTATGATGAAAAGAATATTTTATTTGCGCTTAACTTAAAAAACATGCAATTTATAGTAAATGTTGTATAGAATTGTATGAAAGGTTATTAAATTATCTAAAAAACAAAAAAAGAATCATCAAAATCCGACCAATAATAGCAAAGATGCAGCGTATTTTATGAGGAACACAAGACCCTCGATGAATAACTGAGCGCATCTGAAAGGAGACGGATGCGACCGAACCTTCTCTCACCAATCTGTTATAAACAATATACTCTGTAATAAAGTAATTAAAGAATACAAAAGCGGAAATTAACTTAATAATTTCTACTTTCATATTATTTAATGCAAAGAAAATATTTCCATGAAAATTAAACCGAAACTTTTAAAATATATTTGCAACTTGACGAAGTTAAAATATATAGGTAGTGTACGGAATTGTTGTACTAAAATTGTTTAAAAAACTGTTTTATTGTACTGAAGTGGGAGAAGATGTGAATGTTGCTGAGTTTATTTCAAGCATTGTTTATGTGAACTTTTTAAAATTATATTAAAAAATTATTATTATAGGACGGTAAGGGAAAGTTGTGTGATGCGCGCACTCCACCAGATTTTTTTATAAGTACTATAAGTGAGAAAATTTTCTCAATTTGACTATTAGTCATGGACCTCATGAACTATCAACAGAAATTTTTGGGTCAAGTTCCAACATTTAGAACTTAGCATTCTATTTCTGAGAAAAGCTAAAAAAAAAAAATTTAATTTGGAGAAAAACAAATATAACCCTGCAGGTTGTTCAGTAGAACAGCTTAAAGAGCAAACTTCTTCAAATAAAGGTTTAATATTACAAATTGCCACTCTAAGCTCTTTTTCTATATTTAACTGAGATCTATATTTTGTGTTTAAAGCTGCCACCGCAGAAAATCCGGTTTCACAAAGGTAGGTTGTTGAAAATGGTAATAATATACGAAATGCTTTATTTTTTAGTGCAGAAAACTCATCATCCAAAATTCAAAGAGTGATTTATTATTAAATTGTTGTTTGATTTTGAAACTTGCTGAGAAGTCTATATAGATTTCTTCTTTGGCAGTTAAGAGACCTTCGGGAGTATTTTGAAATGGGCCCCTAATCCATTCGCAACTTCCTATCAAGTTGAAGTCAGCAAGAAAATACTTTTTAAAATTCTTTGCCAGCATGGTTAAATGATTTTCAAAGGTTACAAAAACAACATCCACATGTTTTTCTTCAGTATTGTAAGTTTTAACACATTCATACACTTTTACAAACATTTCTAGGTTTTTTGCTTTACATTTCAGCTCCACAATTCAATTTTTTCTAAAAAAACAAAAAAAAAACAATAAAAGCATTAACTTTATCACTCGTATCTCGAACAAAGATGTATTTGTTCCTTGGATTTGAAGATTCAAGGTATTTAAGTTCGCCAATATGTCGACCAAGTAGCTCAATTTCATCAGAAATAAACTATCTCGGCTTCCGGTCGGGTTTCATCTTCTAAAAAAGTGGAGATTTCATCTCTTAATTCATTAACCCGTTGCAAAAGAGCTCCCACATGATGACCATCTTGCCTCGCAATAAAAATAGTTATGCTAAATGTGCTGCAATCATGTCTTTTGAAAGTGCAGAAAATATTCTTGATTTTAGGGGGTTTCATTTTTATATAATTTACTACAGTTTTCACCATCGTTATCACCATATTTAGACCAGGACTTATTTCTTTGGATACCAGAGCTTCTCTTTGGATCAGACAATATGCCCAGGAGATTTTTGTTTCACAAGTGCTTGTACACTTAAGATTCTTCCAGACATTGTACCAGCACCATATTCATGGTGCATATTCCGACGCAATTTTTCCACTCTATATTTGCTTTGTTTAAGATACCAAATAATGCATGTGCTGTTGCTTTGAGACAATTGGTTTGCAGAATAATAGTTCTTCCACATCTGACATAGCATAACGAAAACGAACATAGTTAATTAAAGGAGCATCTTTATTGCTATCTGTTGCCTCATCAAACTGAATAGAAAATAAATTGTCACGCAACTTTCCAAAAAGCTGATGCTGTACATCTTCAGTTATATCATCAATTTTACAGGCAACAGTATCATTCGATACAGGCATGGACTGCAATTGTTTGGCAAAATTATCTCCTAACATAGTTTCCACAACCTCAATTGCAGCTGGCAGAATAAGCTCTTCACCGATATTGTGAGGCTGTTTACATCTGCCTATTTGATATGAAACTTTGTAAGAGAGGCAAGTAAAACTTTTTCATTCATAGAAAAAGTTTTTTTGAAATGCGATTTATGCTTTTCATTTGATTTTAATTTTAATTCGAAGAATTCTCGAGATTTGCTAACGCACTCACAATGAAGCGTTTCTAAATGTCATTTATGTTTATTAGGTTTCATGCTGTCTGCTGCCAAAATTGTTGAGCAAATGACACAAAAAGGCCTTTCTTCTGTGTTAACTTCAGTGCTGGTAAACCCAAAATTTAAATATTCTTCAAAATATTTTCTTGATTTTATTTTCGGAACCACTGTCCTCTGTGCACTTTTTGATGCTTCACTATCGTTTAATACTCACTTACGCCCACTTAAAAATTTGTCCATGATTCTGTTTACATACGCTGTATAGTTATACTGCTATAATGCTGTATAATGTTGTTAATTACAGATAACATACAAATGATAATATACACGTTTACGGTAGAGATAGAATGAAATAGATAAATGAAAATTGTGATAGAAAATCGCAAATACTAAAACATTGAGAAACACTGGAGTAGGACAAACCAAAGTCATAAGGCATCTTTGCCTAAGCCATATTGACACCCTCGATTTTTTTCAAATGGTGCTACTGTTTGAAATTTTTTAAAGAAATTGCTCTTTACTTCAAGTTTAACAAAATTTATTTAGTTTTTTATTTCTTAAATCTGTCTTTATTGGAAAAAAAAAAAATGTTTTAAATACAGTTTACATCAATATGGATAGAATTCATTAGTGCATCAAACACAAAAAATAAATAGTTAAAATTTAGAGGTATTCAAGGAGAAGATGGCTAGGGTGTTGTCAAGAGAGAAAACATATAGTATGTGTAATACTTCTTTTAATGTGTGCAAACGTTTTGGCATATTGAAAATTGTTGTACAGTTTCTGAATTTTTACTAGTTTAGAGTTGCTAGAGTATGCTGACATTTTCTAGTTTATAGAATTCTACATTGTCAATAGTAAATAAAGAGTTTAATTGGAAAAACATGTTTGTCTCAAACATTTTTACTGGACCCATATAGTGTAAGCATCATTTTTGTTTTATTTCAGGAACATGTAGATATTGAAGTGAATGATGAAGAAGTAAGAGCAGCAATGCAGAATATAATTTTACCACCGTCTGCTATACCTTCTTGGGCTGCTAATGTTCCTGAGTCCCAATGGACTGCTTTTCTTCTTTCAAGGATTACTAATTTGCACAGAAACAATAAATCGTAACCCTATGATAATGTATATATTTTGTTTTCATCACTATGTAGTATATAAAATATTGTGCTTATGTATATATTTTTATATAGTCCTTGTTTTAATTGTATAGATATGAATAATGTCAAGATATATTTGAATTTGACTCATTTTTTATTAAAAGCACTTTTTTTTTTCGTCAATTGTTTATTTGTATACTGATATTGCAAGCCACACCATCATCCCTTTTAAACTTTAATCTTGACTTATTTCCTTGTTCCGAAAACTGTTCTCTCGATAATCTTGGGAAGTTTATCTTATATTTCTTTTCATTGGCTCTTTTTACATTGGATATTATGCTGCAATCAATGCAGTACTAACGTTTTCAGTGTAACAATGGCTCTCATACATGAATAAATTTCCAGTGTTCATTTGACCAGAAGTCACTTTTAAAATTCATTTTGCCAATATTTAGGGTGAGCACCATTCTTCTGGTAGTGTTGTCTAAATTTATCTCTTCTACATCTTTCTGAGTTGTCTGAATTGCAAAATCCGTTATTATCTTCAATACTAAGTAAGAGAATCCTGCATTACCTTTCCTTTAGTATAATTACTAATGGTAAACACTCTTAATTTTAACTCATAAATTTAAATCCAATGCACAATAATAGATGATGTGAATAAAACTGAGGACATACTCAGTTTTATTTACTTCACCTAATTTCTTTGCCATTACTAATTTAAAACTAACTCTTAAGGAAATAACTTTCGGTATTCAAACAAACCAAGAGACTCAAGATTTAATATTAGAACAAAAGGTAAAAACTGAGGACATACTCAGTTTTATTTACTTCACCTAATTTCTTTGCCATTACTAATTTAAAACTAACTCTTAAGGAAATAACTTTCGGTATTCAAACAAACCAAGAGACTCAAGATTTAATATTAGAACAAAAGGTAAAAGAATACCAAGACAACAATTAATTCATAAAACCATCCGTGAAATAATAGAAAAGGAAAAAAAGAGAGAACTAACAAACTTAATAAAACTCGAGAGAATATAGAAATATCTGATGGTGAAATTTACATCTAAAACATAGAATATGGAAAAGCAAAACCAAAATATAAAAAAGGAAATTACTAAAACCAAACTAAATTAGCAACTATAAATAAAGAATATTTTAAACTGCATCCTAATCTTATTACACGACCGAGAAGGTAAATATAGATCGTCCTTCTGTATCTTTCTGACTTTATTAATCGCCTTGCTGATGAAACTTACTGACACTTTAGAAATAATAGACCTCACTCAAGGTGCTGGAATAATTTCAGTGAAATTATCTGATTCCTATTTACTTAATAATTATTATACCTTTGTACACACTGTTAATGTAGAAACATTAATTAACCAAGATTTTATCCATAATCAACACATACTCTACTAAAAAACTGACTATGAAAAATCATTGTTTAAATATCACAACTGCAATAAGAATAAATTAAATCATATTATTATTAATAAGCAGCTGAGACCAAAAAGAGGATTGATCAATATTTTAGGCAATGGTATTTCCTGGTTGACCGGTATTCCACATGCAGAAGATAAAGAATACTATTATAAAGCTATGCATGCTTTAGCACAAAATTTATTCAAATTAGAATCAAAATAGTAAATAAAAAACTGATAGAGAACTTTAGTCATGACTTACACATTATTCAGAGTAACAATCACAAAATATGTCACTTAAACCTTTTAGACACTCAAATTGAAATAAATCAACAATATATTATTTTTCTTAATGGACAAAACCAATGACATTGAAAACTTTATAAATTAAATATTATTCACTCCAGTATTTTAGAATTTAAAATCTTTACAAAAACGTTATAATGTAACTTTTATTACTAAAGACATAGAGGCAATCTGGCAGTTGAGCCAAGTTCACTGCTTAATGAAGAACAATATAATCTTTTATTTTATAAAAATACTCCTGCAATCAGTACCTATTGAAACTTACTTCTTACTATCTTATTCTGTAAATAAAAATAATGAATTAAGGACTATTCATGTAAACCCCCATTAATATTAAAACCAAAAGAACTACTCACTGCAATATTTCAAGAAACTTTGCATTGTAGAAATAGTACTCATGTAAATAATACTTGTATTAATCAAATAATTTCTAATATTAATCTATTAGATTGTAAGACAATTGTTACAAAAAGTAAACCTTTTATAAATTATATTCCATTAATTGACTATTATTTAACTTTTAATATCAATAAAAAGTAATAAACATGATGAAACAATATTTTTAACCAGCTGTAGTTTGATTTATTCATTGTACAACACACTAACCTTAGTAAAGTTTTGAAGATTTATATGACATTAATGTAAACTGTCACTTTATACTCCATTGTACAAATTACCTTCCAACAATAATAATACATCCTATCATATAATATTAGGTATTATCATTGTAATAATTTTTATTATTATACTCTATATATTACATTATTTTATACTATATCAATTTTAACAATTTTGCACATGCTGTAAAAAAATCAGAAGAGGTAGAGCAACCATCAAGAACACTGAAGTCACTCAACATGCACAACAGATTTACTCTGACCTGCCTTACATGTTTCCGCAGGAGCTCCAAAGTTAAGGAGGGATGAGTTAAATACAGAAAATCCTAGAAAATGGAAGATGCAAAATTCAACACTATATAGGAGGGAGGGAATACCAGAAGCCACTTCACTCTTCAACCGTTCATGTTACATCATTTACTCTTTTGCCTTTTTGTTATAAAACTTTATGTTCATTTATTATTATATTGTATGTGTTAACTAAATAAAATCTTTTTAAAAACGCATCCCCATTGCTGATACCCATAACTTGGGGAGAGGTTGTATGTAGTATGGGAATATTAATATAGAACTATGTCTGTACGATTATATTATGAATTTTAATAAAACAAATATTAATTAAGTATTTTATTAATTAAATATACAAAAGGAATATATTTGTTCATTTTATTGTTGTTTGATTTATTATAATAAAGACATAGAAGACGTTATAAAAGTATTTCTCTAGTCTATATATTTCTGCTGAATCATTTATAAATATACAGTATTGGTAACAATAAATTACTCAATACATTTTTTTTTTCAATAGTTGATATTTCTTAGGTGTGACAACTAACAGCTTGCAAATGCTGTTAATCCATGTCTAAATAAATCAACAATTACATTAGGTACAGATTGAGTGAGAAGAGACCTAGGGAGGTTTCCAACAATAATAAATTGCTCCAAGAACTGTAGCATGCTAAGGGCTTCTTGTGCTACATCCTGTTTTCCAGCCCTAAAATATAATCATATTACTGAACAGATTAAAATAAAATTGATTAACAAAGTTAAAACATTAGTTTTAAAATAAAAAAATGATGAATATCTTTTTTTCACTTACAATAGAGGGGAAAGCATATATGACTTTGCATACTGGCATCCAAAGACTATGTACTGTTTAGTGATGTTAACATTATACTGTTTCAATAAAGTATGAATACCCACAGCAAAAGGGGTTATACCTTCACCAGTTCTCTTACAAACCAAAGTAGCTGGAAACAAGAAAGAAATGACATTGATACTAATAAAATGAATAGGTCATCACTAATGGATTTCATTATGAAAATCAGTTGAAAACTTTAAATTTCTCTGACTGAGATGTATAGACAATCTTATAAGTAACATTTTACTTTATAATGTAAACAAGTATGAACTGTACTTGACAGTGTCTCAACCTTAACTGTGAACTGTACGGTCAGGAGTCTAACAGTCAACTGTGTAATGTATCATCTATCAAGTCTCAGACCAAACATTCACCACAAGAAAGTCGACCCTTTTATTTTTTGAATTTACTTTCTTCTTTTAAAATTCTCACTCAAATATTTTACATTTTAGTTCAAATAATTTTTTTCGTCTGTTATTAATTTGTTTTTAGTCAAATTTTGATTAGTATTTATTAGAAAGAATATCGTTTTTCAGATTTCTTCTGGCACACAACTGACGGTTTATCACTCATTGCACACATGAGTTCACTAGTTTCTTATTTTAAGCTTCACCAAGTTTTTAAATTATTAAATAGTTAAAATTTTGTATTTACAATATATATTAATGGACTAATACTATAATATATAAATGGGCAAAATCCTTTGTAAGCGCTAACCACGAAAACTACAGAACCAATCATTACCAAATTTTCACTATATCATCTTCCTGGTCCCTCGATAGTTTTGCAATAATAAAATCTACCAATATCTATATAACAGCTGCGCAATAGCCAAAAAACTACTTCTTCCCTTGAGTGTAGTGCCAGAATGGCTCAGATTTTAATGAAATGCCTTAATCCTTCTCCTTAAAGTCCTTTAACTTTCCATCCATGAATTATATCCCTGAGAAAAAGAAGGAAAAAGTTATGATGGAAAGAATATTTTATTTGTGCTTAACTCGAAAATTATAAATTTTTCACTGATTATAAGAAAAAAATCATCAAAATTGGACCATTATTTCCAAAGATACAGCACATTGAACATTGCAGCCATACTTTAATTTTCCTACCGATGCAAATTGGAGGAATTGCAGGTCATAAGCGTGCTGCGCTAGATATGGAAAGTATTGTAATTGGTTTAAATTTTCTATGTGCAGTTTTCAAAGCTTCTTCACATTGCAGAGCCTCCTGAGTAAAAAAAAAAACAAAGTATTTTTGGTCATTGGTATGTCTGTGTCACTATTATCTCTTAAACGGATGAACTAATTCTATTTTGAATTTCAATTAATTCGATTTTTTAATATACTACTTTTATACATACAATAATTTTTATCAAACTTTCAACTGTGTTCATTTTCTCCCTCTCCCTCTCTCACTCTCTCTCTCTCTCCCTCTCCCTCTCCCTCCCCTTCGCCCTTCCCCTCTCCCTCCCCTATATTTCTTTAGTAGAAAAAGGAGTAGACCGTCCATGGACCAAACCTCCAGGCGGCTGTTTTACATCCTGGAAAACCACACCGCGATTCACAATTTAGGTACACGGGGGAAGGGGGGAGGGAGGGGGGGTAGGGTCATCACTCCTACGCCCGGCGTATGTGAGTTGCCTCCAGTAGGCTGACGGACCTCACATACCCGGGGGAGTGGAGGGGTGATAAATTGCTTGAATTATTAATTTAATTCAATTAAAGTAATGCTGGCACCGGTATTCGAACTCACAATTTTTGCGTTTGTGAGAAGGTGCACTTTTTCAAGCGCGTTAACCCACTCGACCACCCCGACCCCATGTGTATATATATATATATATATATATATATATATATATATATATATATATATATATATATATATATATATATATATATATATATATTACTAAATCTATTTTACATCTTTTCCTAACATGGTTACCACATAGGACCACTTAATATTTTATACATGTTTTATGCCTTAGAGGCATACTACATGAATGATAATAATAATAAAATTTACATATTGATTGAAGTTCAACAAAATTTATGTGTTAAATTGAATCAAACAAATAAATAATCAAATAAAAATTAAATAAAGCCAACAAGAAATTATCTACGCTATCTTTGATCAGTGAGTCGAAGTTTATATTTTTAATAAATTTAAGCAAGTCTGTCTTGAATTTAGAAAGCAAATTTGCTTATTAATGCATAAATTTGCTTACCTAAAGATTTATCATATGTGAAGCGTGGCACATGAACTGAAGAAAATAAAAATGCAAAAAGGGATATGTAGGGTATATTTTTACACGTAATATAAATATTAGAATAGGGATCATTAGCTCCAATCCACATCAGCAGTTCAGATACCCTACTTAGTTCTGAAGATGATGGACCAGGTTTCGAATTATCTTTTTCATGGTCTAAAACTTGTATCAACAGTGCTCTAAAAAAAAAAAAAAAAGTTAAAGCATTTTAAAATATTTTAAATCTTAAATACAATAAGTAACTTACTCATTCACGGCTTGTAGTGAAGACGTATAATTTCGAGCATGGATTTTGGCACTTTGGTTGAGAGTGAAAGATATTTGTTTCCTTAGTATTTGAAGATTTCCAATTAGTACTATTGTGTCTATAAGATTAATAGCAGAAAAAAGTCTGGAAAGTCTCGTAGCAGCAGTAGGATATAATTTTGCTGGTTGATCTAAAATATGTATTTTTGTTATTCGCTCTTCTACATTTTGGCATACAAGTTAAATTTGAGAGTATAAAAAATATGTTTACAATTTTTTCACAGAAAATCTTATTTTAATTTTGGTGACATATTAATTAAAAATTTCAAAATGCCTATTAACTGTGAACTACTCAAGCTGTAATTAAATTATTGCAATATTTATACCTATAAACTATACAGATGAGCTTAAATTTTTTATGTTTTAGTTTATAGAGGGGAAGGAGAGGAGAGCTAGAGAAATGGATAGACGAGTGCATAAATCAAACATATTCTCTCCCCACCTCATGGAGACTAATTGAGCTTAATAGCTCTTCTCACTGTTTAGTTTTTCTCTGCTCTCCCTATTTAATTAACATCGATAGTCACATCTTTGCATTTATTCCTATTCTCTCTCAAAAAAAGAGTAGATAAAAAAATAAATATTTGATTTATTTTTAACTCACCTACAGTAATGGAATAGGGAGAAAGTGATTTAGCAATACTACCAAACATTTCCAGCCAAGCATTGTTGTTACAAGCTTCCTTTTCTAGAAAAGCCACCATATCCTAGAACAAAAAAAAAAAAGAAATTTAAATAAGTATTAATATAAACATTTCCTCTCAATTTCTAATTATTCTCCATCAGTTTTTAATTTTTGTGTAAACATTTCTTAATTTTATTACCAAAAGGTTTGAATTGCCATGATAAATTTTAATTAGACTGAAATATTATTAAAGTAAATTAAGGGTATTGGTGGTCTGAAATTTACTACAATGGCTGAGTATGTATTAAAATATAATGTTATATACAACACATAAAACAAAATATTAAAATTTAAACAACTTAAAAACGAAACGTCCTAAATAATAACTAAATAGAAAAATATTGCTGATTTAAAATACAAAGTCAAATTTAGTGCCGAATGCATGCACTCACTTACTAACTTTGTGGCTCTACAACCCTAGTATGACCTTGGCCTCCTCAACAATGCCTCTCCAATCCTCTCTATCAGCAGATCTATTTCTCCATCATCCAATTCCGATCCTCTGCAGATCGTCCTCTACATCATCGATCCATCACAGCATAGGCCTTCCTCTCCTTCTTTTGCCTCCTGGTTTACCATATAATAGTTTTTTCGGGTATCTATCTTCTTCCATCCTTTCTACGTGTCCAAGCCATCTTATATGGCTTGATTTGACTATATAGTTCTTAAAGTTCTCTATAATTACTTATCTTCCATTGGCCATCTATGCATACTGGCCCAAAGATCTGCTGAAGTACCTTTCTTTCCCAGATCTGCAAAATCTTCTTGCTTGCATTCTCAGGTTAGGACCCATGTTTTACTTGCGTATGTGACAATTGACCTTAAGATCGTTTTATAAATGCACGCACATCTAACGTATTAGTAGACGAGAGTTGAGGAAAGAGTGGGGAAAATGAGCACCTCACTGGCTCCTGAGATATCACGCAGTCAATATGTCAACGTTATCCGAGCCGTCGATCAGTCCACAATGCTAGTCAAGACATCTTTCAGACTAATCAACTGTTCAGAGAAGCTGAGAAGTAAATATCAACTGTATGAAGGCACCATCAACAAGAAAATATTGTAAAGTCAATCATGTTTATTTTTATTTATTTTCTTAACAATAGAGATTTAAATAAAAGATTTTCGCCAAATAAATTAATTCTTTCATTTTCAAACATTCAAACAGAACTCAAAAAATTTCAAACATAACCCCTCTCATTTACAATGTATGGATCCTCAGAAATAAAGTAAAATTGAAATAATTAACAAACTAAATTAAAAACTTTAAATGTAATTCAATTCTTTTTATATCAATATAATCTATATTTCAAAGAACATAAAAATATATATACACAAAACAAAAATAATAAACCCCCAGTGATTTAAATGAAGCTTCAGACATGATAATTAAATAGATTATACATCAAGACAAAGAAAATAAATTAAAAGATT
The DNA here is from genome assembly GCA_948150685.1 of Rhaphigaster nebulosa. NCBI lineage: Eukaryota > Metazoa > Arthropoda > Insecta > Hemiptera > Pentatomidae > Rhaphigaster > Rhaphigaster nebulosa. Next base: position 65,372,778 of record OX411310.1, on the reverse strand, counting down.
AAAATGAAATTTAAAATTATTAAAATCTAAACAAGTACTAATGACAAAGAAAATAAGGCTGGCCATGCCAAGCGGAAATGAAGAAAATGTCTCTTTAAATCTAAGGCTAACCACATTTATTGAGTCTTTCGTGATGAACTCTGCAAGGAATTACCTTAAAAAACGTGAGGATGTAATATTGTTTAATAAAAGATTATTTTTCCCATGTAATGATATCAGGACTGGTTTCTGAGCAGCCAAATAAGTAAAGCCACGGCTGAACCATGCGACGTCTAAATTTCCTTGCTGCCCATAATGGCGATGCATCAGTCTCAGGACTATACAGAGGCCCTTCTTCAGACACAGCAGGACATTCTCTGATGGCATGTCTCTCTAGTGGCTGTTGGAAGTAGCCGGGCACCATGGGTTGTTAAGGACATGGCTCCAGCCTTACGTAATGATGAAATCTTGATCAATATAGTTAATCATTCTTCTTACACAGCACTTATACACACACGCTTATACCATACATATTTCTAATATTTACAATTAAAAGTCTGAGGTGTAGAGAGGAACGTAGGCTATCAAACAAGGTTATTATTATTAATTAAAAATAGAAGATGAGAGCCAGGCTGTGGTCAAAATTAAATAGTTGTATAGAAATATTTGTTATTTGCTGATATTTTTGGCTAACTAAGTAAGCTTAAAACAAGATATGTACAAGTATGAGAATCTATTATATACAGATATAGAAAAAAATATAAAATATGAAATATAGTGAAAGTAAATAACAGATAAATTAAAAATGTGTGGTGCAGTGCACGTATCACACAATTTTCACTTACAATCCTACTATGAATATAGCTTGCACACGGTTAGATGGCATTCCGAGGGTAAACTCGTGGCACTTTTTTTTTCTTTACCCTTGAATTTTATTTATAAAATATTTACTAATATATACATATATTACAATATAACGATACCATCTTGTACTATATGTATATAGTATACTCAAGTAGTTTAGTTCCCATGGAAACATTTAAATAACATAAAACTAGAAATTATTAAATACAACAATCACTTTAATTTATATGTTTATCGTCATTAACACATAACACTCTTCATTAACTTCTACAATTTCATTTGTTAGATATTATTTTATATAAAATCTTTAGATTTCAAACATCTATATGGTTGATTCTAAATAAGCCTTCAAAAAAGTGAGTCAGTAAACACTTACCAAAAACCTGACAAAAATAATGAGAATCAATGAGTTTGTGCTGAACTCCAAATTTTGAGCCAGGCATTCAAGATTCCCAAATTTCAGAAGTGGCGGTAATGATAATAATTTTTTTGTTTGTGAAGTAGTAATGAGATCTGTGGGCTGTAATGAAGAACACACTTTCTAACTGTGTAATGAAGAATTATTCCAAACATGAAACATCCTGCATGTTGGTAACTTCTTTTGAAATTGAATTATTCAGAAATGATTTTCAACACATGAAGTGAATGTGATTTCAACACATAAACCAAATTAAGGATCACAAATAAGACACTGGAGATGTAATTTCAATTTATTGCGTCTTTGATAAAATTAATAAAGTAATTGATTTTCAATCAGGTTCTCATTATCACACCATTATTTCATTACCACCTCAAAATGATACAGTGGCAGTAATGGCAAGATTTAAGGATTGGAAATGAGAATTTGAAATTTAGCAGCCTACCAAAATAAAATTAATATTTGGACTCAGGGCATTTATATCCATTAAAAACAAGTAATTGAAAGTTTTCACAAATTTAATACTTTCCCTTACTATACATTTAATATATATATTTCTTTAATCTTCTTCAATCCAGACCAGCCTGCTCATCCATCGTCATTTCATTAATTAATACTTGTATAATAACTCAGCACTTCCGTTTTCCCATCTTCCTTTTTTTTTCCTTCAAATTTCCATCCACACTTCACCATCTTCCATTTCTCTTCAGACATCATTTCTTTACCCATGTTGAATCATCCCACTTTTTTTTCTTGGCTCCTATTTCAATGAGTCCTGTATTTCATTTATTTTTAGGGGGTTTCTTATCAGCTTGGTTATCTTTACCATTTTCATGAAAGCTTTTTTAATACAGGAATAGTTAGTTCCATATGACAGTTAACATTCCTGTATACACTCCTTCCCTCTTGGCCTTGTGTCTTACCTTTACATACTGAAAACTGACGATTGAATAGTTGGGTCCCTTGAACTTGGTGTCACTATTATATGCAATTTTCAGTGGATACAACATCGCTTGCAGCAATACATCGATCATAGTGACTTGTTTTTCATTTTTCTGGTATCAGTTGCAACAAACATCAGTTATTACAATGAAAAGCAGCAAACCCATTCGGAGTCTTTATAACTGATACCCAGTGAAATTGCAAACTTAATTTTATATGAACAAAAGAATCTAGGGAGGAACCACAAAGGCCTACAAAGTGGACTAGTACATCAGCATAAATTAAATAGTCCAGCACTGTTATGTCTTTCATTTTGGAACTATGGTTAACGTGATAACTGTACACTCTATACCACAATTACCATCAAGACATTGTCTCAAAATATATTAAGCTGGTTTTATTTTTAAAAAGCTAACACCATTAAGGAAGATCCACATTATAAGATATATAACATGTTTGATTAATAACAGATAGGATACCTTAAAAGACAGAAAAAATAAATAAAAATTAATTAAATATATTTTATTTACCTGTAACTGCTTTGCTATTATGAAAGATACAATTCGGTCCAGTCCTACTAAACCAGGTACACTCACAGCTTTCAATATACGCTTAAAAAGATCTAAATCTGCAACTTTTAGTTTTGTTTTGATATCTATCCATGTGGAATGCTGCTCTACATATAATGTATTTCTATAAAATAAATATAATATACCAAAAATTTATAAAGTTAATTAGATTAATTATTTAAAACTACTAACTTTGGATCTATCGTGTGAAGCAGCAGTTTTGCAAGGCGTCCTATGAAAGTAGCACCTAACAAGTCAGTATGAATACCTTTACGTACAACATTTTTACATTCAATCTCAACACTAGCCATTATCACATTTTTTAGTTCTTCCTAACAAATAGAAAAAATGATTATAAAAAAAGATATTGATAAATTTAATGATCATAAAACGTAATACTTATTACTATTGAAAAACAGAACCTAACAAATTAAAAATCTAACCTGCCACATTTTAACACCATTGATCCCAATGTAATCTTGAACATATTCAAAAGAATTTCTATGACCTTCCATAATTGCACCTAGTTCTTCCAGCCTTGATTTCAGATCCAACTTAAAAATTAGAAATGCCCTTTAATAGAAAATAAATAATTTATTAAGCATTAAAGATTATTTTTAATAAGTTAAAACATAATCATTGAAGAATGTTTTATTTATCTGTACGTACTTTCAGAGCTATTTTTTAATAGTTTTGGAATTGGCTTTCAGGAAGATAAGAAGTACACGCAGTAAAGTAATGTCTTTAATAATTTTACAAATTTTTTATAGAAATGAATTGCTAACAAATGGGCTTGGAGTAAACTAGTACTGGGTTCATTTTAGATAAGCTTCAGCTTACTATATCCCGAGACCAGTTTAGTCTGAAAATGATAGGTTATAGTAGGCTTAGACTAAAGTAGACCTGAACTAGGAAAAGTTCCTTAGACTCATAGGTAGAGAGTCACAGCTATTTAAATGTAGAATTACAATAGGATCCCTTTTGGAAATGTCTGTCTTGCTGGTCTTTTAAATATGGGAACATTTTATATTCTTCTTTTTGTTCTCAACAGAAGCATAAAGCAGTCATCAGTCTGCTCAATAGACCTTCTCCAGTCTTCTCTGATGGCAGCACGCTTGATGGAGATTCTTCAGATCATCCCAGATCTTGCTATCTCTCCTTCAGCCTTCCTCTGGATTTAATTCTTTAGGGATTTTTTGTTATACAATTCTCACACCCTCAATTCATCCATTTGCATTACATGTCCTAATCATTTAATCCGCTGTATTTTTTAAAATTAACAAATGTTTTATATTATAAATTTGTAATGATATAATGAACCTTTGAAACTTTAAATTATTAATGAAGGTAATAAAATTGTTAATTAGACTGTATTTTAAAGTTTAGATAAAATATTTCATAACAATATCTAGCAAAATTATAACCACACCACCCATCAGATCAGTGGTGGTTACTCCATTTGTGAATAAGAGTGCCTGATTTACCTAGCTTTATGAAAGAAAAATACAATGGCTTTATAGTAGTAAAAAGAAATATAGAACATTTGTTTGAGATTGAGGAGTAAATAAATAGAAATGGATTGTGACAGACATGACCCACACAGCTAGAGTAGTAAGTTCCCTGGGCTGGCTGTACCGGAAGATGGAGAAGGGGCTGATACACATTGTAGAGGATAGTTTCTGAAATGATCACCTTTTGTACACACTTTACTTGTGCAACAGGTCGCTGTTCGACTGCAAGAATTTTTTAAAACAGCTAATTTAGCATTAAAAAAAAAATTAAATAGGAACATTCTTGTAGGTAATTCAATGCTCTTCAATTTTTTACATGAAACGTTTTGTAATACTACCAACAGTTTTCAAGATATAAACAAAAAAATGAAAAACATGAATAGCAGAGATATTTATCGCATTAAATAATCCAAATATTTTGATGGGAAAATTAAAACTGAAAAGAATATAAATATTACTTTCTGCGATAGCAGCCAAAAACTAAATTCAATTTGATTTATAAAAAATCTTAAATTTAACTAATAAGCAAACATGTTATGTAGCAATAGTTAGGAAATAATATTACTAACTTAATTATACAAATCCTCACTTACAATCAATTTAATAATTATATTCACAATATATAATTGTTATACTGAATTTGAAAGGAAAAATTAAAATATTTTCTTAAGAAAAGTTAGCTTTTACCTTTATGACCAAAACCTTTTATAAATTACAAACATAAACGATGACTGTGTTAGCCCCAGTTGTTATTATACCTTTGATTTAGATGTAAAATTTAAACCTCCATCGAGAGCTGCTTTGATGTGCAATGTCAATTCATTCCTTATCCCACTCTCTAGCAACTCTCTTGGATCTACTCTAACTATACCCACGAGGGTAGACTTCATATTGAGAAGACCTTTTGAGAAAACAGAAACTCTGTGAGTCATTTTAGCTACCTGTTATAATTAAAAAACAAAACATAAAAGTAAGATATCAAGTAATAGATACATGCACACATACATAAAATATTAGGAGTTTACGGAAAGTAACGATATAAGGTACATAAATCCTTTAAACTGATACTAATAATATTTGTCACTATTGTAAATATTCATAGGCAACTAATATATTTTACCGTAAGTAGTATACCATTAAAATTTTATACTACTTACTTTAAACCTTGCTGGTAAACAAGCAAAATCCCTTAATTTCTCTTTATCTAATCGTGTAGGAAGTTCAGGAATTTCATTCGTCATAATGAGAGCTATTTGGGCCATCAGTTGAAATACAGATCTTGGAATGACTTGTAAAAGTAATCTTACACGATTCAAAAGCTGGTGGCTATAGTACATTGAAACTGAAGGTAAATCTCCATCATCAGCCTGGTTAATGCGGAGAAGGGGAGTTTCCATAGCTGAGCTCAACTAAAAAGATATTAAACCTAAATCAGTATACCTTACATTGAAAACACAACCGAACTATTTTTATTGACAATATATATTAACTAAATCTATTTATAAATATTATAGGAGTGCATTATAGAAATATACATCAGGCTATGCAGCTAAGTTACCAGTTTCAAGAGTTACATTTTTGGGGGAAAAGTTCAGTGACTGTTTATTTTGATTTTAAAGTATTAACCATATAGAACATAGGAGTTCCTTATGTACTACTGAAAAAAATTATATTTACATGATACTTAATACAATTAAAGTGGAAAATCAATTAGATCTCGATAGTGAGAATGGGAGATATACCCTATGTACCTTACATGGCATGAGAGGTAGAAGAATCTATGGTAACGATCTCCATATATTTCAAGTCAACCCAAAATTTTGTCTTAACGAAAGACTTGCCTACAAAGCTAATAATAGCAGTATGTACAATTCAAGGAATGATACAAGAAAACTAAAAAAAAAATTCAACAATCACTAAGCATTAAAAAAATGCTAAATTAGAGAAAGATAGAAAGAGGATAAAAAATCAAGATGGCATATTGGACAAGATAGATGCCTGTCCTATACTCTGCCTGCGAGGTTCTTCCTTAAATTGCAAAGTAAAAATGTTGGTCAGTGTTGATTCCTTAATTACCACTTAATTCAAATTATTATTCATAAATAAATATATACTATTTATTAGTTATTAAAGTCATTTTAATTTTAGGGTAATCCAAAAATTTACTCTAGCATTCAATAAAATCAAAAACTTTCCTAAAAAATTTTAATTAAAATTGTTATAGTATTCAATAAAATTAGAAACTTACCTATATAATTTTGTTCAAAATTATTACCTTCAGAAAAACTGATCTCAGCCTGTTTACAGTAACAGGATCATTTTTTATTCTTTCTTGGATTAAATTACTGAAGTGATCTATTAATATCCAACCATATGAAAAATCACCAATGATTTGCATATTCACCAGAAGAGTGTCCCTTACATTAACAGCACCCAACATTTCTTTTAGAAGGTCACAACATTCAGAAACCAACTGCTTTACACCTAGATTATTGTTTATTTGGCGAAAACCTAGAAAAATGTCACGCAAAAAAATAAGATAACTGACTACTAGATTTAATACAAATAAAAATTTTCAATTTCCGGCAAGTAAATATTAAGAACTTATTACATACCCTGCATTTCTTCCAACGCTTGAATCAACTGAGCAATCTTTCTAGCAGAAATATTTGGTTCTTCTATTTTTAAAGAATCTATTTCAACTGATATGTCACTAAACCATTTCCTCAAACTTTCTGAAATTATTATTTTCTGTGAATATTAAAAAAAAAAAATGAAGGTACTACAAGCTCTGAATATAACTAAGGAGTAACACAGTTTTATTTAAAAACTTGATGAAAATGATAAGGCATAATTTTTCCTTAAAGGTGGAATTTGGCCAATGTCTGAGATTGCGAGTATTATGTTGTTTTTAAATTTGTGGTACAAGGGAACAGCAAGTAATGACACAATTTTGAAAGAAATCTAAATAAAGTTAAAAATGGCAAGCATTCAAGGGCTGTAATTTTGTAAACACCAAACATCCAGTGAGAAGTCTTTTGTAAAGAGATTTTGATGAAAATCCTACATGTTCTATTCTGATCACTAAACGGAAAAAAATGGACCATCTTTGTTTGGTTCCTGTACACTTCAAATTATCATTTAATTTTCTCCAATTATATTTATAATCTAATACAATTTCTTTATGGTTCTTGTCTATTTGTTTGTAATTCTTTATTTTATAAATAGCACAAGACATAGTCAAAGCCAGATGTCAGAGGCTGCTAGAGGAGGCCTAGACTCGCTATCGAGTTGTACCAATTATGTATTGTGCCAAGTATGTCATGTGTTGTTTGATTTCATTGTTGTTGTTTTAATTAATTATATTAATACCAGTATAAATGTTAAAAAATAATTAAGTTTATTTGCATCTATATTTTCTTTTTATTTAATTATAAGTTTACACTGTGCACGTGATCCTACTGAGTATTGATGAAGGTTAGAACAGATGAATGCAAGTCAGATAAGGATAAAACTATTTTAATAGGCAAATCTAAGTTTTTAAAAATACACCAGGTCATTCCTTTCTTGCATAAAATTTTAATGGTAGCATAATTAAACACAAATGAATATGTACTCTAGTCCAAAACACATAATGAAGCACAGTCCATCATTTATGTTTTTAAGATAAAAGTTTAAATAGTAATGAGTAGAAGATATGAAAATCTGTTCATTAATGATAACAATACAACTAGTATTATAAAATACTGAGTGTATCGGGTAATTCCATGAGGAATGCTCATGTTTCAAAAATAACTTGGATTGAATTGTATGTGTTGTTTTTTTAATCAACAGGGAATTTTCCCACCTTATTTCGTCTTTTTAAAATTTTTGGCTTTTTAAATATTTGGTTTTTGAATTGATTATTTTGTACAACCAAAATAAGCGATTCAATTTAAGTTAAACCACTAACAATATACAATTTTGAAAACCAATTAAGTCTGTATCAGCTGCATATGTTGTGATCAGCAGTCCGGCAAACACAGACTAAAAGCAGTGCCATTTAGATTCAGACCACTGAGCATTAATTTAATTCTGTGGCAGGCCTACTGGTTAAACCTCGAACTTCTTAATTTGACAAGAATATATAATAACAAGTAGATAATCCACTCTTTCTACCCTAGTTAGAGTATTAACAGAGGTTAAATTTAAATAAATCATTGCATGTAAAACCAAAACAATTTCGGTATACTTATTTGAAACATAAAAAAAAATTATTCAACCAAGAAAGGATTCTAATAGTTAAATATTTCAACAAGTATGATTTGAATAAACTAACTACACTAATTCCACAACTAACACTAATGCTTTTCATAGATAAAAATTATGACTAACCACTTTTCTTTACCCGCATTACTTGCTTATTTCCAGCAAATATTTCGATCAACTCTTGTATTCTTGTTAAGCTTTCTTTCTTTCCCATCTCCCAATTTTCAGTTCTTTCATTCAAGACCTAAGTAAACAGAAATAAACTAGATTACTGATGATCATTAGTAAACAATATAAAAATGAATTAAAAAAAATACTCACTGATTTAAATAAGTCACTAATCTTATTTTCATACTGCGCTGTGTTAAAAAGCAATTGAAGTATTTTTTCCTCATCTAATTGTATGGTTGAAATAACTTGATCACGAATTTGTTTACATTTTTTGTTAGTTTCAATCACTATTGTTGAATTAAAAATAATGAATTAAACTTTAACAAAATAAAAAGCTGCCAAGAACTTAATAATAAATCAAATTATCATGGTATATTACCTAATTATTACTTTAAAAAATAATGTGAGTATACTATAAACAAAAAGGCTTCAGGGCCCTATGAAGATGATGAAACATCTATCATACCCAATTTAAATAAGGCTGGAAGAATATATAAATTACTCTCAATCAACCAAATAAATAAGTTTTTTTTTGCTATTAAAATAACAGCCAATATTTCATCTGCTGAGCTATGAAGGCCATTTTCATTTGTTTTATTTTATTATTTTTATTATATTTTCACCTGTGATCCTGACAAATTATTATTATTATCCATCACTTCTATTCTCAATCGAGTAAAAACTTGTAATTCAATGATTATTCAAAATTATTATTCAAAAATTATTAAAAAAAACTTACCAAATGGGTTACTTTTTTACTCTTAATGTTATAACAATTAAAACTATGCTTTCTAACATCCCTTCCTCCTTCGTTACTTTCCGGTATTACAGGCAGAGAGTATATGATTAAGATGGAAGGTCATTTCTCATTTAACAGAAAGTTTTAGTTTGGCAAAAATTCATCTCTTGAATTATTGATCTAATAGTTCAATTACTAATAAATATTACTTCCATTTTAAAGAATTTTATGTCTCTAATCACAATAATATTATTGACGCACAATCGCCGATAGAAAATTAAAAAGATTTTTTTTAGACGTGATTCAAATAATGAATAAAAAATTATAAGATGCTCAGACTCATAACACAAAGACATAATTGCCCACTGAGAAATTCGATGATGGATCAAAAAAAAAAATTACACCATAGCTGTGATAATAAGAAGCACATCTTTTGAGCTGTTTTTGTTGAGGGAAGAAAATTTAGACAACTGGTAACTGACTTTAAAGATGTGAGTTCACAGACTATGCCATTATCAGAGTTAAGAGGAAAATTCTTTAATTACTCACTCTTCCACTGTCATGCCCCCACATCGGATAAACAAGACCAGGAGGCAGCAAATCATAAAAATCCTTTATGACAGCACAATTAGAACATGCCTTCGATCTGACATTAAAATAATTGCAGAGGATTTTAATACTAAGGTTGATAAGGACCCATTGGAAGGTACAGTTTCCATGAAACCTGTAAGAAAAATGGCCAGACTCACTAATTTATGTGCATCACAGAATCTTGTTGTAGGAAATAGATCTTTTACCTCATAAAAAGATCCATCTAGATACCTGTAGATCCTCCAATGGGAATATAGGTTACCATGTGCCTACAAAATCTTCTCGAACATACTTTAAAGCACCTTCTACCATATGTTGAAAAGACCCTGGGGAGATATTAATGCGGTTTTTGTCAGAAAAAATTCATGAATGATCAAATATTCTCTTTACACATTGTTATGGGGCGTGGCCAAGACTACCAGGTACCCACACACCACTTATTTGTGAATTTCAAATCAGCCTATAATAGTGTTCAGTGTGAACCTCTATACCAAGCCATAAAAAGCTTTAATATCCCAGTAAAACTTATACGCCTGGTAAAACTGACTTAGGATAAGATTGAGAATGTGGTGTATTCGAGGTGATTTCTCTCAGGAATTTTAACAAGGAAACTCCCTTACGTGCTTATTGTTTAATTTATGTCTGGAAAAAGCAGTAAGAGAATTTGGGATCCGGACTAGAGAAACCATTTTGAATCAGACAATCCAAATTCTTGGCTATGCAAATGATTTAGATATCATTGGAAGATCAAGAACTGATGTAGAAGAGGTATTACTCGCCCTTGAATCATCTGCCAGAAAAATTGGCCTTGTTGTGAACCCTAAGAAAACCAAATATATGATCACTAAAGAAGTTATGCCTCCAGATAAAGTCACTGTTCAATTTGTATAGAAAGACAATTGTAAATCACCTTACACATTTGAACACGTTAGTGAATTTGTATATCTGGGCTCTCAAGTAAACGAAAATAATGATATCTCGGCTGAAATTAGAAGAAGAATAGCATCTGCTAATAGATGCTATTTTGGATTTCGTCGACAACTGGTAAGCAGTTTGCTTTCAAGAGCTACAAAAATAAGACTGCATAAAACTCTAATCGGGCCTGTGCTTACTTATGGATCTGAAACATGGGCTTTTTCTAAAAGTGATGAGCGAGACCTATGTGTATTTGAAAGAAAGATTCTCTGACATATTTATGGTCCACTAAGAGAGAACACAATATGGAGAAGGCAAACAAACAACCCTTTATTAAAGAAACCAGATGTTGCTAAAATGATAAAGCTTGGCAGGCTTCGATGGGCGGGGCATGTGGCGAGGATGGATGCCCATGAGATTTCAAGGAAACTACGCAATGAGAAATTAAATGGAACACTACTGAGAAGCCGCCCCATATTATGATGGGCTGATGGTGTAAAAGAAGACTCGAGGAACGTGCTTGGTGTTCAAAGTTAACGGACAGCTGCACTTGACCGAATGAACTGGTAAAAGCTACTTGAGGAGGCCAGGACCCAGTGATGGGTTGTAGTGCTGATTGATGATGATGATAATTTTATCACTGACCTTCAGTAATTATTGTATATTTTATGCTTATTGGCGATCATCAGTTATAGATATTTTTAAACAAAAACTCTAAAAACTATTTTAAAAAATAATGATATAATAGAGCACTGAGATCAACAACAGAAAACTGGTTTGTTACAAGGCCAAAACTAAAATGAGACAGCTGAAGTTAGAAACCGCCACCCTCGACGTAAACTATTGGTTAAAGCCGGCCTTGCCCTCCCCTACCATCCACTGCCCAGCCGTCTTCCCAAATCTCTCGGACCATAGTAACTATCACTAGTGTATTGATGTGTTCAAGGTGTTAAGTTAATTAAATCTAATCTCCACAAGTTGTTTTTATGCTAATAAAGCAAACATAGTTTCTCTATAATAAAGTTGATTATAGAATCACTGTTAATAGTTAACATTTTTTTTCAAATATTTCAAACCTGCATGATGCTGTGCTGAGTGAAGAAAAAGCCATCTAAGAGTAACATTGCTATCCCTTGATAGACAAAGGATATTACTTATGTTGTCCATAAGATAACTTTTACTAAGAACTCCTTCACTTAAAATTTTGTTTGTATCATCAAGTAATTTCTGTAAAAGTAATTGTACAAAAAAAAATTGAGATTGAAATAAAAAATATTCAAGAAGGTGATTGATTACTAACCTCGAGGTTTTTTGCATGTTGTTGAGCATAATCTTGAATATTAGATAGCTCCAATGTATTGGCGAGAGCCATTCTGGCTGCCTTAAAGGACTCCCAAAATTCAATTAAATTTACTGTTACACCCATATAAATATTTACTATCTGGAAAAGATTCCTTAATTTTATTCTATAAGTAATAATGAAATAATTTTAATTTTTTTATTCTATTTTAAAACTGGGTATGTATTTACATGTGAGACAAATTATTATTTAGTTGAAATCCGCATGATGGTATAGAAGGATCAATCTAATTAGGGATTGATAAATTATTTGCCACTTCTATAATTTTGTTTTTATTGAGAACTAGTTTTGAATGTTATACATTCATTTTCAGTTCTAACAGCACACAAAAATTCAAATTCATATCACATTTAATTATAACTGTATTTTGAATTGCTTATTTTTGAATTTTTGAGTATTTTTAGAACTGAAGATGAATGTATAACATTCTAAACTAATTTTCAATAAAAACAAAACTATAGAAGTGGCAAATAATTTATCAATCCTTAAATAAATTATTATTTTATTATAAAAACTGCCTTTCAGGAAAAACAGTAACTCAGAGGGCTTTGATTATTTTTGGTGAATAACAGAAAGTTGTAAGTGAGTGATGGAATGGAGGACGGACAGTTGGCATCACTACAGAATTAATCAAAAATCAAGAAAAGGAAATATAGTGTTTCAAATGACCAGTTGGTAGTAGGATTCTTCTTCATCTTCCTTCTTTGTGCCTCTAAGCGTGGATGTGCCTCAGTCCAAGTCAGCCAAGCATCACGATCCCGAGCCAGGGCTCTTATGGAGATCAGACTTTTCCTTTTTCTGTCCCATCCTGGAGATGTGATCGGTCCATAACAGTCTGGGTCCTCCTCGAGGGCGACATCCAGTGGGCCTGGCTTCAAAAAACTTTAGTGGATCCCGGTTTTCATTCATTCGGCTTAGATGGCAGTGTCCTTCAAGGTGGGTACTCCAAGATCTTCGCGTATCTGCTCATTTCGGACCTGGTCTCTCCTTGTTCGGCCTGTCACTCTCCAGAGGTACTTCATTTCAGCGGCTGTAGCTCTACTCCAGTGCCTGTCCAGCGGGACCCAGTTTTCACTGCCATAAAGAAGGCTAGGAAAGTAGATGGTCTTGAATATGTGTAGTTTTACACTGTTTTCTACCTCCCTTTTCCCCACTACTGAGCTGCAAAGCTGATAATACATATTAGGGACTTGAATAAGTTCTCGCTGTTTCGCGACAGATGGTGTTATCTTAGTCTTTTTGCATCAGGCAATACTATAGCCAACTTTATCGTGAAGCTCCACCATTAGACTCGAAATCACAGTATATGTTATTCCGCCGAAGTGTAAACAACATACTTTTTCATAGCGTTAAACATGTCGAATTTCATACCAAAAAAAAGAGCATTTGCGGAGAATTTTACTGCATTCCTTTTTTTTAAAAAAATCTGCATCTGTAGCACATAGAATTCTTGTGGAGACTTACGGCGACCATGCTCTGTCGGAAACAACATGCAGAGATTGGTTTAGACGCTTTAAAAATAATGATTTTAATATTGAAGATAAAGAACGCTCTGGCGCACCGAAAAAATTTGAAGACAAAGAATTGGAAGCATTAATCGATTAAGACCCAAGACAGATGCAAAATGAACTTGCAGAATCATTAGGAGTTGATCACACAACAGTTTCCAAACGTTTAAAAGCATTAGGAATGATTCAAAAGCAAGGAAATTGGGTGTCGTAAGAATAAAGGCCGAGAGACGTCGAATGGCGTTTTTTCACATGTGAACAGCTGCTCCAACAGCAGAAAAGGAAAGATTTTTTGCATCCCGAAGCGTAAAAAATCGTGGGGTAAGCCCGGCCATGCATCAACATCAACGGCAAAGCCGAATATCCATGGTTCCAAGCTCATGCTCTGTATTTGGTGGGATCAGCTGGGTGTAGTGTATTATGAGCTCCTCAAACCCAACGAAACCATCACGGGAGATCGCTATCGACTACAATTAATGCGTTTGAGCCGAGCATTGAAGGAAAAACGGCCTCAATACGAGGAAGGACACGACAAAGTAATTTTGCAGCATGACAAGGCTCGGCCACATGTTACAAAACCGGTCAAAACCTACTTGGAAACGCTCAAATGGGAAGTCCTAACCCACCCGCCGTATTCACCGGACATTGCTCCTTCCGATTACCACTTGTTCCGATCAATGACTCATGGCCTGGCTGAGCAGCAGTTCCAATCTTATGAAGATGCCAAAAAATGGATAGATTCGTGGATAACTTCAAAAGATGAGTCGTTCTTTCAATATGGTATTCGTATGCTGCCAGAAAGATGGGAGAAAGTAGTGGCTAGCGATGGACAATACTTTCAATGACATGTTCTTTACTAATATTTTTAAATAAAGCATTTATTTTCACGAAAAAACAGCGAGAACTTATTCAAGTCTCTAATATTATTTGCTTTTTTGATCTTGTTGGAAAGCTCTTTATCAATTTTTCCATTTCTGCTGAGCACAATCCCAAAATAAGTGTAGTCCTCTACTATTTCCAATACCTCCTCTTATCTTCTTCTCCAACCAAAGTGCATCACCTTATTTTTCTTTGTATTTAGTACCATGCCCTTTCTTTCCAACTCGGCTTCCCACTCAATGACTGCTTGCTGGAGATTTTCATGGGAATCAGCAGTGAGGACAATATCGTCTGCAAAAAGTAGAACTTGGACCAGTATTGTCCTCATATTCCACTTTGTCCATGTCGTCCTCCGCTTGCATATTTTTAAAATTTCATCCATGAATATAGTGAAAAGGAGAGGACTAAGGCTGTCACCTTGTTTAACTCCTTTAATCATGTTAAAAGTCCTAGATTCAGTTACGTCTATTCTAATTATGCCTTTAGAGCCATGGTACGTAGATTTTATTGCACCAATCAATTCCTTGGGCACATTTTTAGTGGCTAAAGCTGCCCATAGACTACTTGGGAGAGATAAATAGGCCTTCACTAGGATAAATAGGTTTTCACAATTACTTGAGCTTCCTTTCTTATGGATTGGTATGGTAATATCTTACTCCCATTCCTTGGGTATAACTTTAGCAGAAAATATATTTTGGAAAAAATCTTGTAGAGCTTTTTGAAGATCCGGACCTCCAAACTTCATAAGTTCTGGTGCAATACCATCTCTACCTGCTGCTTTGCCAATTCTCATCTTCTCTATAGCACATATGATATCCTCCTCCCAGATCACATCATCATATTCTTCCTCTCTTGTTAGAATATTGCAGCATAATGACATCACCATCTCTCCAATAATTCCTCATCCCCAGTGATTAATTATCCTCTTTCTAATTAATCATTATCATTTCTAATAGGTTAACTTATCTTACCTTTCAATGCTTTTATCCTTATCTAGAAGATTTGTGTGTTTTGTTTATAGCCATTTTGCAGGCATTTGCCAAACTCCTCCAGCTTTTCTTCTTTGCCACTATGACAACAATTTTAGCTTCTTTTCTTCTTCTGAAATAGAGCTCCCAATTGGCTACACTCTTGACTCTATAATATTCTTTCCAGGCTACCTTCTTCCTAGCTATCGCAGCTTTCACACTGTGGAGACTACCTTCATGCCACATACTCTTTCTGCTGCCTCGAGAATTGCATGCTTCAGTCAGGCCCATACTATGTCAATATTATCTTCCATATCAAGATAATATGTAGCAGGATTATGTGACAATTAGTATCATATATAAACCATCCAGCACAGCAATATTTAAAGTTGGAGCGGAAACATCCAAACCACTTGTTATTTAAAATCTGTGATACAAATTTTAAGATACAAATATCAGGGATAAAGCCGGCTATGTACATGTGAACAACAGTTCGTCAACAACGGTTCGGCTGACCAATTTCAGGGATGTGGCTTTCTACAAATAGCAGATGTGGTCTGACGAACCGTTGTTCCGATGTGTGTGGTAGGCTAAAGGTACATCAATGACAATAAAGTAAGTGAATAAAGATTTCAAGTGGTATAAAAATAAAAAAAACAATTAACTATAATGTAATCATCAATAAGAAACTAAGGTAACCTGTTTAGGCAATGCGCAAATGAAGAGTATGCTTTGTATATTTATTTTTAAGATTACAGAAATATTTCCAGTGAGGCAAACAAAACTTGTATTGAGTAAACAAATAAGCGAACACAAAGATAATGTAAAACTAGTATTTCTTACCCAATTATCAGGAAAAAACTTGTCCACTATTTCCCTCATTCTTGCTGTTTGATGATGAAGAATATTTGGAACAAAAAAAAGTATGACGAATAACATAGCTGCTTGCTGAGAAAAAGCAGTAGTTGAATGCTGAGGTTGAGGGAGTGCTTTTTGTTGATGATAAATGTCTTCAGTACGGAGCTTTCCTATGACTAATTCTAGAAACTTATCACCTATTGGAATCCTCCTAATTAACATAAAATATTTATTAAAGTTTCAAGGAAAGGTAAGGCCCAAGTCAGTAAATCATTTAACTTGACAGTAACATTTAAAAAAGAACAATTAATTACATGAATAAAACAGATACAACCAATTCAAAAGAACTAATATTACAGGAAGACATTTAGAACATTACCTACCTAACTCGGGCTGCTATTAGAAAAAAATATTTGTACACAAAAAATTATAATACAGTGGAACCTTGCTATAATGTGGGCAAAGCGGAATGAAGCTGCCTATATTGCAGAGGTACCCTCACTATAATGGGCCAAAAAAAAAAAATATATTGTACATCAATAATAATAAGACATAAATAACAAATGTCAAAAAAAATATTGTTTATCAGTATATACTAATGCTAATTCGTGTTATTATTTATTATTTCAAAAACAACAGTTATATTAAGTTGCTTTGAGCCCTTTTTCTTCGTCTTTATATTTGTTTGGTGTTATTGGAAAAAGCTTTGTAAATATTAAATAAAATTTCTACATATTATACAAAAAATGTTTGCATTAAAAAAAAAAATTCAATCAATTATTTTTTTCTACAGTGCGTAGAGATAAAAGAATTATATTATCATCTTAATTTAAGACTAATCAAAGATTGAAACCAGCTTTAGACCAGCATTATACATATTTGAATCTGCAGTATAACGAGCTGTGTTATAATGAGGGTCCACTGTAATAGCAAGAAAGATCAATAATAGCAAGATTTCTTGTATCAGCAATAAAGATCTAATATTATTAGAAGAGAGACCTCAATTTGGAAAATAATGAAATTTTATATTTATTAATATATACTACTTATATTTACTGGGTAAAATTATTAATTTACTAAAAACATATTGTAACAATAGGTTGCCGATCAATCCTTGTAAGTTTTATAAAATAAACAATAAATTATTGATAATATTAAACAACTCTAAGGATATAACAGAATTTTTCGGAACACCAACTTTTAACCCACATTCACCAAAAATGTATATTTCATGATTGAAATAGGTTCCATCAAACAAATGATGTTATTAAATTGGAGTGAGTTTGCTCGACTGTAGATATACTTAAGGCAGAAGAAGTTTGTCGGGCAGTGGAGTCAAAGATTAACACATTAATAAGAAAGACTTATTTATTTTTTGCCAACGTTTCGGCCTAAGTTTTAGACCATCATCAGGGCAGTGCAGTCAAGCGCCAATTCAATGAGTTAACGCCTCGACTGCACGCCTCTTTGCCCTGACGATGGTCTAAAACTTAGGCCGAAAAATGAACAAATTTGCGTACTAATTCTGAAGAGCTACTGGTGGGCATAGCTTCTCACAACTTTACAATGCAGCTGGCTTAGCAGTAGTGGTCGCCGCATTACCGCTCTCTACCATCATTTGTAATAACTAATTGCTATGAATTCAATCGTAACATTCAAATTATTATTGCTTTAATTAGATTTTATTTAACTTTATTAGTACTGTAGACTTCCGCTCGCTACAGAGATAAACAAAGCCCAACGGATCCTTTTCAGTTGATGTCAGTGCCTTACCGTAATTTGGATTATTACTGCTTTAATTAGATCACAGCTGTCAACTTCCGCTTGCTAAAGAGACATACAAACCTCCAAAAGATCCTTTTCAGTTGCGGTCGGGCCCTTACCGTAAATTAAAATTATTACTGCTTTAGGTGCAACTTCTCCAGACCATCAGAAGTCAAGAGCATTAATAATTTTTAATAATATCTAATTAAAACGGTAATAATTTTAATAATTCCAATGAAAACAAAGCATTTAGTTACACAGATGGTACAAGAGAGCAGTAGTGCGGCAACCACTACAGATACTGCAGCTGCATCATAAGTTGTATCCCCATCTGTCAAGAAGCCACGCCCACCAGTAGCTCTGTGAAACTAGTACCCAACTTTGTTATCAGTCTGACCACTACTGACAAGGAGCCCAGGAACCCATTGAGAGTTTCTTGATCTTGAGTAAGAGAGTTAAAACAGCTGTGGTGCTTATAATTTAGCTAAATCAAGTTGAAAATTTATCTATAGGTATATCATAACAAGAGAGGAAAAAAAACAAAACCCAAAAGGATTATTGTCGGAAGTGATCTAACAGATAACAATAGTCTTTATTATTTTAATAAAAATAATCCCAAAACAACAATAATAACAATATAAAGAGGATAAATTAGTGTGATGGGACTATAAAAGTATCTAAAGCCAAGAGGAACCTGATCCAATCAGTGAATAACCATAATGTGTTGGGGCCAGAAGTTAGTATGTTATACCATTACCAAGAATGCAATCAAAGTATTGAATTTAAGATACAAAAATTGCTGCCATAAAATTTTAAGAATAACAAAGTTTCTTCCAAAGATAAATCAAAATATCAGATTAATGAGAAGTTTGAACAATATCTTAATTAGATAATTTGACAAGTAGGACTGGAGTAATAAAATCAATATATATATAAACTAAATATTCGTAAAAAGTAATTTTCAATTTTATATACGTTCAAAAATGTATTTATTTGCAAGTGACTTACTTGAAGAGATCTTGCGGATAATTAACAGGTCTTTTGACACCAGCAGTATTGGTGAATCCTGTAGATCTAATTAATTGACAGACATGATCAAGTGTATCTGCTGTTTTGTATCGCGAATAAGCTACTACCAATCTCTCACGAATTGGAGAAACATGATAAATTTCCATCAAGAACAGCATGACACCATATAAATAAATGCTTTCACACTAAAACATATATTATACATAAATATTCAAGATAAATTCAAGAATATTTATATCAGTTTTGACCAGCATTGATAAGTACCATTAGCTGCAATCCATCTTCACTTAGGAAAATAGTATCAAGATTCTGTTGGATATACACTCCTTCATCAACTTCTTCTAGAAAAAAGTTCAAGTCCCTGATATACTTGAATATACCTTCATAGGCATTATAAAACCTCTCCAATATCTCACCATAATGCTCCCATAGCTCATCAGAAATATCCTGAAGGTTCTGTGAAAACATATAATCATTGTTAGATGGAAGCATTCAATAATGATCAATAGCTTATGCAGCACACATTGCAAGAAAACCTCATTGGCCTCAATTTTTTTATCTATTACTTCAGATGAAGTAAAATAGTTAAAATCATGAATGATGTCTCCATATTTCTGTTGATCAGATTTATTATCAAGCCTAAAATAATAAATATAATTAGATTGGAACACTGGCTGATTCAACTAGGTATAATAACTGGCATTAATACCTAAAAACAGGTGGTATGTGGTCTTTTAATCTAGAAATTTCAGCTATGACAGCATTTCCCCTAGATACTAACTGCAGGAGGGTCTGGCCACAGGGATTATTTTTGGAAAGAAAATCTTCTTCCATTTTAATAAAAAATAATTACACAAAAACAATTACATTCAACTCATTTTCTATCAAAGCACTTATTGTTGCTAAATACGTTCACATTAAGTTCTAACATGGGTCTCTAAGATGCAGGAAACACATAAAATATGACAGCATTAATGTGATCATCTGATACCGTTTTAATTTCATTCATCAATGAACAAATTTCAATTTTATTATGGATATATCTTTTAATCGAAATCGTTCTTATCAACACAGATTCAGACAATTCAAATGGACTTCAATAACCTTTTGTTTATCAGCTAACTACAAGCTGACAACCTAATAAAACAAATAAAAATATCATATATATATATATATATATATATATATATATATATATATATATATATATATATATATATATATATATATATATATAAAAGATTATAAGAAACATACATCTATTGAATACGTATTGAAACGTTTATAGGTAATCCTTCTGCCGAGCTCCTAACGACCTTAGCCCGGTCCAAATTTTCAAGGTGGTTATTAAACTGCATTATTGCATTTTCATTAAATTACCTATATTCCAGATATATTAGATAGGGAGAAGCGGATATATTTGCTAGGGAAAGGCGGATAATTCAAAACGTTTGCTGAAGGGTCAACATCTACCTAACATATCTCCGGCGAGAATTTCAAATGAATCACGGGAAATTCAGAAAGTAGAAGAAATTGGAAAGGTGGTGGAGGTAGCAATACCCCTCCGTAAAACGGCGGAAAATCTCTTAACCCTACTTAAACATTCTGGGTAAGGTTGGTTAAAGTATTTGTTGTGGATTTGCGCAGCGTGCGTGAAGTACAATCAGGTCTTAAAATCTAGACCGGTTCGAAGTCGTTAGAAGTTCTGCGGAAGAATCACTAGTTTTTTTTTATGGTTTCTTCTCCAAGTTTAGGAGAATTTTCATTTCTGACTTTCACTAACGTTTCAGGAAACATCTTCAGAAAACGTGGTTAATACAATTGAGTGTCCAGAAGTTTCTTTGCTCTGTTTCCAAATTAATAAAAAGTTTTTAGGTAGACTTGTGAAGAAAGCCATACTGGAAGCTGCTACGACTACATGTGGAATTGTTATTATTTCATCGAAAAGGAAAAAAACCAAGTAGTGGAATGAAAGGGTGAAGGCATCAGTCTCAAGGAAGAAGGAGGCTTGGAAGAACTACCACAGACATAAGATCCCTGAAAATTGGGAACTTTATGTCCGAAGAAGAAATGAGTCAAAACTGGTGGTGAGAGTGGCCAAAAGATGGAGCTGGAAAGAATTCGGTTAAAGCATACAAATTGACTACAAAGAAAACGTCTAAGTTTTTGGAAAAGCGTGAAAGCATTGAAAAAAAAGAAAAGCAAACCAATAAGAAATGTTAAAGATGAAAGAGGCAGATTGGTCTCTAAAGATAAAGATATTTTGGAAGGATGGAGACACTATTACTCAGAGATTTTTTCTGAATATGCTGAGGAGATAATAACCAGAGGAAATGTTCAGGAGGAACACAATGAGGTGATCTGGGAAGAAGAGATAGAAGCTGCAATGAAAAAGTTAAGACTTGGTAAGGCAGCTGGCAGAGACTCCCGAGTTAATCAAATTTGGTGGAGCGGAACTGTTAAAAGCGTTACAGTATCTTTTCCAGAAAATATATACCGAAAAAGCTATCCCTAAAGAATGGGAATACAATATAATAATCCCTATTCATAAAAAAGGAAGTGCAAGCGAATGTGGGAACTATAGACCTATCTGCCTATCTCAGGTTGTATACAAGTTATACACTTCAATATTAGAAAAGAAACTGAGGATGCTAGTAGAGAAGGATTTGGAAGAGGAGCAATGTGCATTCCGACCACAACGCCAAACCCAAGATCTCATTTACTCTGAGAGCTATCATTGACAAATCTTGGGATCAAGGTAAGAGTGTCTTCTTGGCATTCCTAGACCTGAAGGCTGCCTTTGACTCTGTTCCTAGACAAGAATTATGGAATGTCCTCTCCGCCAAGAATATCCCACGAGGATTAATAGATGCTGTCAAGTCCACATACCATAATTCCAAAGGTACAATTAGAATTAACGGAAGATAGTCGGATATATTTGGCATGTAGAAAGGTGTGAAGCAAGGAGATAGCTTAAGTGCTCTCTTATTCATTATATACATGGACGAAATTTTGAAGATGTGCAAATGAAGGATAGCTCGCACTGTTGTAAGCAAATGGAATATGAGGACAATTCTGGCGCAAGTGATGATGTTTGCAGATGATATTGTTTTCATAGCGGATTCAGAAGCGCAATTGCAGCAGGCAGTAATGGAATGGGAGGCGGAGCTGGAAAGAAAAGGAAAGACCATCAATGTCGGAAAGAGCAAAGTAATGCATATAGGCAGGGAACAGGAAGTTGTTGAAATTCGCTTCAAAGGTGAAGTAATGGAAATGGTGGGTGACTTCATTTACCTAGGGACAGTGATCTGCAGGTATGGGAGGGAGGTTGGACCAGGAGATCTCCAATAGGATAAAGAAGACAAATTCTATGTACTACGACCTCTGTAACACATTGATAGGTAAAAGGGAAGTAGAGAAAAATGTTAAAATACACATTTTTAAAGCCATTTACCTACCTACCATATAATATGAAAGTGAAAGCTGGATACCTCTAGACAAGCACCTAAGCAGAATAACAGCTGCTGAAATGAAATATCTCCGAAGAGTAGCTGGTCGAACAAGAAGAGATCGCATTAAAAATGAGCGGACACGAGAAGATCTCGGAGTTGCTTCCTTGAAGAATACCCTCGAAAAAAGACAACTTCGATGGGATGGACACCTTTGACGGATGGTTGAGAATCGTGGCCCTCGAAAATTCTTTGAAGCTATACCCATGGGGAAACGCCCAAGAGGGCGACCTAGAATGCAATGGACTGAACACATTTCTAGAATTGGACAGAAGAGAGACAAGCGCATAAATGCCATCGGGAGGCCTGGCATGCTTAAACTGAGGCACCTCCACGCTGAGAGGCACTATGGAGGAAGAAGAAGAAGAAGAATATATGTACGTAGAATCCCAATATCTAATAAAAAAAAAAGTCCGTCCGTCCGCCATTCTTTAAAACTACTGGGCCGATTTTTTAGAGATTTGGCATCAAAGTCACAGGTCAACCCAGTATAACCCTCGAAATTCGACATTACCCTTTGCTATGTTGTTTTAAAATAGCGGTTGATTCAATATCTTATACACTCATAACTTGGCTATTTATGAAGACATAGGAAAAATATAAAGTGTTTTGGCATACCAAAGCATGAAAAAAAATCTATATAACAACTTTTGATTTATTATTTTCAATAATAATTTTTCTTTATTATTTTTTTTTTTAATGTTCAATCGAAAGATAATTAAATTCCCTATATTAAAAAAAAAATTGAACTTTTCTCCCTGAAGTGCGCCTCCAACATTTTCCTCTATTAGTATAGAATAGTTTTTACCCTTCATTCTGATTACATGTCCTGTCCGTCTTAGCCTATTTGATTAGATACTTTGATAGAGTTTATTTCGAACACACAGCTTACGCCAATCATCTTGGGACAAGCGCCAAGTTTCTGCTCGATAGGTGCCTACTGCTTTCTATATAGGCTTATGTAATTTTAATTTCGTTGATTTAGACAACAGTTGAGACTTTACTTTGCTATATTACCCGCCATTATTATGATTATTATTACATGAAGGTCGGGTTTACCGCGACCCGTGTGGATCTTTTGTGAGATATCCCTCTGACTAGAGATACCATTGGAATTGTATGCTTCTTATGACGCACATTAATTCCTTGGGATTAATTCTAGTAATGTCTTCAGGCTTAATTATTGCCTGATGTAGGTGCTTTAGCCTTTAGAAGGCAAGAGCTTCACATTCATAGAGGATGTGTTCTGCTTTTTCTTCTTCCTCAAGGCACAGACGGCATGTGCTTTTTCTAATTTTCTACTATTTTCATATTTTTGAGATGACAATTTATCTGGTGATGGCCCGTGAGGAGACCCGTTATCGTTCTCAACTCATTCTTTGTCAAGTTCAGATAGAATTTTGCCTTTTCCTTTGACACATTAATGAAGAGTTGTATTGTTTTATACCAGGTTTGGTATTCCAGCATGTTTTCTTCTTATTTGTTTCTTAAGTGTTCATTTCTCTCCTAATTACACTAGTGGATATGTTACAGTATGGCTCAGAACCAACTAGCAATTTTTCTGAGCCCTTTCGTGCTAGCTCATCAGCTATCTCATTACCTTCGATTCCTTCGTGTCCGGGAGTCCATGTTAGGGTGAGTTTATTGCCTTTAGCTAATTGCTTTAGGATATCGAGACAATTCCAGACTAGTTATGATATAATTTTATAAGAGTTTAGGACTTTTGTGATATAATATATATGTTTTTTCCCTTTGAGCTCTTATTGAGATTTTCTCATACAATTGAGATTTTCCCATTGCAAGGGTTCTTTTCCTTCCTTAACTGAACCATCTGTATGCCAGACAGTGGCTTCATTTTCAGATTTGGGTCCTCCTTGTTTCCATATTTTTCTTTCTGGAATAAGTACTTTGAATTTCTTATTTAAATCTAGTTTCCTGGGCAAGTGATCACTCAGTGAACTAATCAAATCCTTTCCCTTCACTCCACTTAGTATTTTATGCCTTTGATAGTCTTCTGGCTAGTAATTCCAGATACGTTGTAGCCTAAGGACACTTGATAATACCTCTTTTTGAATTCAAATGTGTAATGGCGTTATGTTCAGCACTACTTCCGTGGGACACTTCTAATTGTCGGTGTGATTCCCAAGCAAGCCATCCTCTGAACTTTATGCAGCTTCATTTGTGTAGTTTTCTCCTTTGTTTTTGGCCACCAGATTACTGATGGCTATAATGGCTATTAGGTTATAATGGGTCTAACGACCCTAGTATATAACTATTCTAGTATTTTGGGTTTGATACCCCATTTTTTTCCAAATAAACTTGTACAGATCCAAAGTGAAGCATTTGCTTTTCCTATGATTCTGTTTATTAGGGCATTCCATATGAATTTATGATCCAGGATAACTCCGAAATATTTAACCTCATTTGTTATTTTAATACTTATGCCCTTCTTATGCCCTTCGAGCATAAGTGGTTCTGGATTAAGAATCCTTTTCCTGGTAAAGGGTACAGTAGTAGTTTTGCTTGGGTTGATGCTTAGTCCCTGTTCCTTAAACCACTTCCAAGCAAGTTTTAGAGTTTTTTTTTCCATTTTTACCCTTAATATGGCTTCATAATTGCCTTTTATGATTATCGCTAGACCATAATCTGCATACCCGATTATTTCAATACTTATAATTTTGAATTTTAATTCTGATTTATGATTTCTTTGTTCAAAGGAAAATTGGTACAGTTTAAATTGTATAAATCAGTTACTTGTAAATCCTGAATGGCGCGGTCGCCCCCTCTCCTGTAAACCTTCTCGTCCCTCTAAATGTGTGTATTTATTGCTTGTATCTATGTTTTTAGCCCCAATGAAGGCCTTGACAAATAAAACATTACTCAACCTTTTTTGTGTGTGTTTGATTACGACCATTTCTCCTACCATAATCTTGATTTAAAAAAACAAAACAAAGAGTGATTAAAAGGAGAGCATAACTCGACTATCTGCAAAGTTAAAAATTCTTAGTTCTTAAATGGCTTTTAATGTATAGTTAGTAATGATAAACTCCAGATTGCTCTACTTTAGAAATGCCTGATTCGCTCATGCCCTCATCTTAGTCCATATTTAAAAAAAAAATGATTTCGTAGTTCACACAAACCTCTCTCTTATGCACTAAGACGATCCTTTACTTCTAAAAATTGATCAGGTTGGATATGTGATGTTGAACACACCGATCCCTCACCCAATGTGCTCGGCCATCAGATCCTTTTACCTTCAAACTCACCAACTACTTGCCATAATAATGTAAGTAGTAACATAATAACAATACTATGATTGACAAACAGATTAGATTTGAAGTATTTTATTATTTCAAGCTTCATATATACTGAGTTTTCAACGTGATGTATTAATTTAACTCCTGAGTCTTTGATGAATTTATGCTTTTTTCATTTAAATGAATTGCAAAGTTGGAATTCTCTGCCTTATTATTATATGTACGTATATGTTCCTTTAATCTCTGATTTAGTGATCTTCCAGTTTTTCCCTTATATTTGGCTGGAAAATCATTACAGTTTAGTTCGTATACTCCGCTTTTTTGGAAAGGGCCTATTTTGCCTTTAGGAGAAGGGAAATATGAGAATAGAGTTTTTTCTATTTTAAATGCAGGATTTAATCCTAGTATTTTCAATTCATTTCTGACTTTGGTGAATATAGGGCAATAATATGGAATCAAGACATAATGTTTCGGGATGGGCCTATCTTCGGGGGTTGTTGAATAGATATCATTAATTGTCTTTTTTTTACTTGTGAAAATATCTCTGACGTCGAATGATATTAATTCGCGTTATCCAGAATTACTATGTTCTTAATTTTGTTGACTAACGCTATAGAGTTTTTACCGTGTGTTGTGGGGGACAATGAGATTCTGGTTTTGAATAAATTGTTCAAGTAATGGGCAAGTTTATAGATCGGGCTATTGATGCAAGTAACGACTGGTCTTATAGGAATTTCCGGTTTGTGCATTTTTGGTAGACCATATAGTCGGAGAGGAAGCGGATTCATCTCAATGAGATTGTACGAGTATGTTTTATTATCCGGTATTAATATGCTGTTCTTTATATACTTGCGGACTTCGGTGGCAAATTTATTCACGGTATTCACCTGCGTAAGAGAAAATCTGACACCGTCTTATGTTCGAATAAGATCTGGAGTTCGAACAAGAGCAGCATCAAGAGCCATCCACCATGCAAGATGGCAATGGGTGAGACTAGAAATCAATCATTGGTTCTCAGTCAGGGACAGTATAAAATTATACCTTTACATCCTCCATTCTAAATTAACTTTTATCTTCCACCCACTTGAATTTGACCCTCTAGATAAACAAATTCGAACACTTGTCCAAAGCCTTATGTTGAAGTGACAAAATTATAGAAGTGGCAAATAATTTATCAATCCCTAATTAGATTGATCCTTCTATACAATCATGCGGATGTCAACTATATTATAATGTTTTTTATGAACAACTAAAACTTCCCTTAGATATTTCTTTATTTTGATAACATTAACATATTCATTCCTTAACATATTCTTTCATTATCAGGGTTTTTTTTTTTTTTACTTTTTCTCTTAAAATTTGTGTATTTAATAGTTGGCAGTAGTCCCTTAAGTCTGTGTTGTCCATTAATAATTATTTCGTCTTTAAGTCCAATTTTAACTAATTAAAAAAAAATACATAAGGGTTGTCTACTTTGAACTGATAACGATGTCAAAATTAGTTAAAATTGGGCTTATTGACGAAATAATTATTTATGGATAACACAGACTACTGCCAACTATTAAATATACAAATTTTAAGAGAAAAAGTAAAAAAAAATCCTGATGATGAAAGAAGATTTCGAAACGTGGGTTTAATGGAATAAATATGTTAATGTTATAAATTTTTAAAAAAATATATCTAAGGGAAGTTTTTGCTGTTCACAAAAAAACATTAGAATATATTGATGTTGAACTTCCACGAGTGAGTGAAATTTATATCATACGAGTAAAGTTTACAGTTATTTGAGAGAAAAATTCTTAGAAGAATGTTTGGCCCTGTGAAGAATGACGACTAGTAAAGGCTGAAACGTAATGCAGAAATGTACTAGATTTACTAGGAACCGGATGTGGTACAATATATGGGACTGGGCATGTCGCAAGAATGGATGGTGGCTGATCAATTTAGAAACTACTCATAGGATAGGCGGATGGAAAAAGAAAGAGAAGATGGCCACGAATGAGATAGACAGATGAGCTTGAAACCGATGCACAGAAACTTCTGGACACGCGAGCTTGGAAGGCGCTTATGTAAGACAGAGAAGAATAGAGGCAACGCCTTGCTGCACCGAAGATCAGTAGTGTATGTGATGATGTTTATCAGACAGTAACTCCTCACTAAGCTCTCCAGACCAGCCACAACTTTTATTACCTGATTTAATTTTAATTATGTACGAGTACTTCGATAATTTGAATTTTTTCTGTTGCTATAACATTTACAAACAGAAACAATTAAAATGATTGAAGGCTTTCCTTATAGGCTTTCCTTAATGATGGAAGGCTTTCCTTTACTCCACCAGGCCCACGTCCCTTTTCTCTTGTAAATGTTTAAATGTTTGTTACTTTTCAAATATTAATAAAAATAATGACTTAAACTAGTAAGTTATTTATTTCCTTTGGTAACCCAAAGTTGCACAGAAAATAAATTCTCTAATATGGAGGACACCATCTCTTAAAGTGCCATGGGCTGCCAAAATCCAAGGAACCAAAATTTGACAAATCAACTGCATGCAGGTGTTCAGAAGTATTGTTATGACATGCAACTTGCTCAGATTTCAAAAATGACGATTCATTTGAAAATGACCCAAAACCATATGTAAAATATTTAATATGCTGTGTCTTCGCTAATACTCCAACTGAAGGAGCACAGCTCACTACCGCACCCAATTACAGTGCATAAACTCACAAAGGTCACTATAGCCACCCCTTGCCGCCACCTATGCGGCTGGTCCAGCCCTACCAAGAAGATTGTGCTAGAGGATACTTGGGAAAAACTAGGTATGCCACTCCTCGGCCGCTGGGATAGTACAGGAGCCCGCTCAGTTTGCAAGGGAAGTTTTTGTTGTTCACAAAAAAAACATTAGAATATATTGATGTTAAACTTCCACGAGTGAGTGAAATTTATATCATATGAGTAAAGTTTACAGGTATTTGAGAGAAAAATTCTTAGAAGAATGTTTGGCCCTGTGAAAAATGACGACTAGTAAAGGCTGAAACTTAATGCAGAATTGTACTAGATTTACTAGGAACGGGATATGGTACAATACATGGGACTGGGCATGTCGCAAGATTGGAAAGAAAACGGACTCTTGGTGCGTTTATCTGGGCTTTGCCATATGCTTGGAAGGCTAAAGGGGAGTTGGATAGAGTCGCACCACCCTATACTGTGTGGGCACAGCAACCTGCTCTGGCTCCCCAGCGGTTTTTTCTTCACAAATGGGTGCGGTCTGCGAAAGCCACCAGAAGGGTACCTCCATCGCTCATCCGTAGGCTCCTCATTGCATAAGTCGAAATGAGGGCGAATGAGCCACGCCCCAGAAGAAGACCACTTGAGTTTATAAACTCTGGGCATCAGGCCGAACAGGGATGATTCCTTCTAACCTGCAAAAACGAAGAGTCTAGGGACTGGCTTCTCAGCTGGGTACATTCCACAGACAAGAGGTTTGTAGTGAGGCGATCCGCCGATGCTCTCTGGCCCACTAGAATTGCTATTGGGCATGGGGCCGAGGTTATCGAACCCTAAAGACTGATCAGTCTCCTGGAATATCAGAATACAGATCTGGCGGGAACGAACCAGTGGATGTTCTTAAAAGCGGGAGGCGATCCGGGGCATTTGAGAGGCATCTTCAGAATACCGGATTTCACAATCACCTGACTGGAGTCTCAGGGTTGGCGGATCAGCTATGAGCTGGCGGCGCCGAGCGTTAGGAGAGCTCCTTCGGCACCAATTAGACCTTATCCCTCGCAGAAGGATAATGGGAGGAACAGGCGTCAATAGGTCCCTGTTTCACCGACGTCCTCCTCTTTCATCTGCCACGACTATGGAGTTCGCTGTAAGTTCGAGGTAAGATAAATTAATTTACAACATAATAAGTTGGCCACGGCTGAATTGGCGAAGCTTCTTTCGAGGGTGAAATTCACCCTCGTCTTAATGCAAGAACCTTACTGTTTTAGGGGAATTATTAAAGGACTGGGGGGGGGAGGGGTATTGGCGGTAGAATTAGGAGTTTTTGCTACTACTCCCGGGGTAGGCAAAAAGGACCACTAGTCCCACTTGCTGGACATTGTCCCCTCACCTTTACCAGTACCAGTACCAGTAACACTAGTCCGAATTTGATATTGTTTTCGTATTTAAGGGATTTTAATTGGCTTTCGAATCATAATTAGACAATCAGCCAAAAATTTATACTTTTTAGTTTATGCGCAAATAAAATTTTCTTTTCCTCATAATTTTTTTCTTGGGGATGTATTTATATATAAATAGTTAAAGGGCTTTAAGGTGAAGACTTTAGGCGTTTCATCAAAATCGCTAGAGCTACTGCAAAAAAAACGTTTTTCGGTTATTGCGCACAGGGTAACAGATTTGGCACACAGGCATTGGGGGACAACATCCTACAATACGAAAAAATAAGCAACAAAATCGGTTGACCCTTTCAAGAGATAATCTGTGGCAAAGACACACACATAGACATTTTGGTTCTATTGTCAGTTGTACATCTATGTTACAGTATCATCAGATACATCAAAACCCACTTTAGTAGCAATATCTCGGTTCTTTTCAATGGTTACCTAAAGTATGCCGTTAATAACAGCACCAAAAGTGCTGAATGACACCGACGCTGTGCCTCCCGCTTCTACTATACGTTGAACGAAAGGCAAGACGTGCCTTCACATACTGTTCATCTAGAGAATTCCTACGATGAACTTGTTTGTACCTTCTTCATAGGAACATTTTTTGAAGCCTGGGCCGTTAAAATTAATAGCAAAATTTTTTTTCTAATACAAGTATTCCTCGGTTTGGTGGAAAAAGTGATCAATTGCATTTTTATGAAAATAAAGGTTTATTTAAAATAAAGGGTTATCTGTGTCTAAACCAAATTTCTCCATTATTGACAAAATTGTAAAATTACCAATGGTTATTACTAATTATTAATAATTTCACAATTTTGTCAATAATGAAGTGTAAATTTGGTTTAGACACAGGTAAATACCATCTTTTCATTTTCACCAAAATGCAGTTGATCACTTTTAGCTCCGATCCAACGATATACTTCTATAAGTACTATTTTCTTTTTTTTAATAAACTAAAATTCTATTCATTACTATAAAAAGTTCTCGTGAACTTTTTTCATTTATTATTATTCAATTCCATTTTTTAACGTTTACGTTTTTATGCTAACTTTGAGAAAAGCATTGAGCCTATAGATGCCCGTCAAGGCTCAACCTAAAGTCGAATAAATATTCTTCAAGTTCATTATTGATGACTTTTCTCATTGGATAAGTATTTACGGTGATATATGACAAATTTAGAGACCAAAATAAAGATTTTTCACATTTTGGAAAAATATTTCAATCTTTGAAGACCTACATATCAGGAACTGCTTAACGTACTGAGTTGGCTAAAGTCTCAAAATGTGATAAATTTAGTCTAGTATAAAATAGGTAACAATAATTATTTTCAATTTGATGGAAAATTCTTCAAACAGGAAGAAGGCTTACCGATGGGCTCTCCTCTCTCACCCCTTCTGGCAGATTTATGTATGGACAAATTAGAACAAAAAAATCTTGACCCAAACAATGCTCAATTAGCTCAACATATCATATCGTGGTATTGGACATTATATGCCTTTGGTCTGGTACGACAAGACAAATAAACAATTTCTATAAGGAAATAAACGAAATTCACCCCTCGATTAAATTCACAGTAGAACTGGAAAAAAACAAAACCATAAACTTTTTAGATTTAGAAATCACAATAAAAAACAAACATCATGAATTTGGAATTGCACGGAAACCCACCCACACGGATGTCGGTAGCACATAAACTCGCAGTTTTTAATAGCATGATTTACCGTCTTTTGAATGTACCATTATATGAAAAGAATTATAATAAATAAATTGAAATGACATATTTCATAACAAAAAATAACGTGTACAATAAAACCAATATCAATCACATTTTAAAAATATCTGATGTGGACAACACATGACTTCCTTGTACGCCTATTAAACTATAAATCGGTGGCTCAAAAAGAGATCCTGAATTTGATTACTAGTTTCCGAAGATTGCAGTATCTCAAAAACGACACTCGGCGTCGTGACTTCCAACTATTTACTATTGACACACACACATACTCTTGTTTCTGGAGAATAGATAGATGTCGCGACGCCGAGTGTCGTTTTTGAGATACTGCAATCTTCAGAAACTATTAACCAAATTCAGGATCACTTTTTGAGTCACCGATTAGTTTAGGTAGACGTACAAGGAAGTCATGTGTGTCCACATCAGATATTTTTGTATTTATTTTTACTTCCTTTTACGAAGTAAAGGAAATCAAATCAAATCAGCGACATCCAACTATTTACTATTGACATACCTACTCTTGTTTCTGGAGATCTCATCCCGTTATTATATATCGTTTTCTTTCAGCAGGAAACTAGTTTCCAAGAGATTTCTTCATGTTTCATGACAACATTAAAACTGTCAATATCACTAGATAAAGCATTGGAAATCGACAGTTTCGACATTTTAAGCGGAAAACCCCGCTTAACTTATTAATCTTATTCTCCTGCTGCAGACTTGTTCATCTCACAAATAGGGAGGGAAACCAGTATTTTACACTAAATTTTAACACTTAAAACAAGTAATAAAAATGTTTAATTGGAATGGATAAAACAATCGCGTTTGTAACCTTTATTACAGAAACATATGATTTATGTATTTAATTACTTCGGATTTAAACGGAAATATCCATTTTGGCCATCCCTGAATCAATTGTTACTAGTTTCGTCGTGACGTCTGTACGTATGTACGTACGTTCGATCCAATTAAACATTTTTATTACTTGTTAAAATTGGGTGCAAAATACTGATGAGTAAATAACGAGACCTGCAGAATGAAACAAGAAATGAATGAATGAACGGAATGAGACCTCCAGAAACAAGAGTATGTCTCTCTCTCCCTCTGTGTGTGTCAATAGATGGATTTCGCGACGGCGAGTGTCGTTTTTGAGATACTGCAATCTTCGGAATCTAGTAACATTGAGGATCACTTTTTTAACCACCGATTTATAGTTTAATAGGCGTTCAAGGAAGTCATGTGTTGTCTACATCAGATATTTTCTATTTTTATAAACCATAATTATTTTCAATTTGATGGAAAATTCTTCAAACAGAAAGAAGACTTACCGATGGGCTCCCCTCTCTCACCCCTTCTGGCAAATTTATTTATGGACATATTAGAACAAAAAATTCTTGACCCAAACAATTCTCAATTAGCTCAACATATCATATACTGGTATCGGTATGTAGATGACAAAATATGCCTATGGTTTGGTTCGACAAGACAAATAAATAATTTCTTAAACGAAATAAACGAAATTCATCCCTCGGTTAAATTCACAATAGAACAGGAAAAAAAATATTTTTAGATTTAGAAATGTTAGTAAAAACAAACATGAATTTTGAATTCAACCCACACGGATGTCGTTATAAACAATGAAGCTAGCAGCCTTTAATAGCACGATTTGCCGTCTTTTGAACATACCATTAAATGAAAAGAACTATAATAAAGAAATTGAAATAACATATTCCCTAGCAAAAATTACGAGTACAATAAAACCATTATCAATCACATTTTAAAAAAACAAAAGTTAGGATAAAAGTTTATTTAGAATGGAGGATGTAAAGGTATAATTTTATACTGTCCCTGACTGAGAACCAATGATTGATTTCTAGTCTCACCCATTGCCATCTTGCATAGTGGATGGCTCTTGATACTGCTCTTGTTCGAACTCCAGATCTTATTCGAACATAAGACGGTGTCAGATTTTCTCTTACGCAGGTGAATACCGTGAATAAATTTGCCACC
Source organism: Rhaphigaster nebulosa (assembly GCA_948150685.1). Lineage (NCBI taxonomy): Eukaryota > Metazoa > Arthropoda > Insecta > Hemiptera > Pentatomidae > Rhaphigaster > Rhaphigaster nebulosa. The sequence goes on along the minus strand of OX411310.1, from coordinate 65,338,791 downwards.
GAAGTCCGCAAGTATATAAAGAACAGCATATTAATACCGGATAATAAAACATACTCGTACAATCTCATTGAGATGAATCCGCTTCCTCTCCGACTATATGGTCTACCAAAAATGCACAAACCGGAAATACCTATAAGACCAGTCGTTACTTGCATCAATAGCCCGATCTATAAACTTGCCCATTACTTGAACAATTTATTCAAAACCAGAATCTCATTGTCCCCCACAACACACGGTAAAAAACTCTATAGCGTTAGTCAACAAAATTAAGAACATAGTAATTCTGGATAACGCGAATTAATATCATTCGACATCACAAATATTTTCACAAGTAAAAAAAAGACAGTTAATGATATCTATTCAACAACCCCCGAAGATAGGCCCATCCCGAAACATTATGTCTTGATTCCATATTATTGCCCTATATTCACCAAAGTCAGAAATGAATTGAAAATACTAGGATTAAATCCTGCATTTAAAATTGAAAAAACTCTATTCTCATATTTCCCTTCTCCTAAAGGCAAAATAGGCCCTTTCCAAAAAAGCGGAGTATAAATTATAATGATTTTGATTAATGAAATGATTTGATGAAATTGTAATGATACAACTAAATTGTAATGATTTTCCAGCCAAATATACTGGGCAACACTGACATTGAGCTCAGGTCAGCTTTCCCATCTTTTACCGAATACATCTCTTGCCCTCATCACATTCTCTTCTACGTCTACCTTACCAGTACAATGTTATCAGATTACAAAGATCCATTAACTTGTAACAGACGTGAGATTATATAGCGCCAAGAGTCGAAATTACAGTTAAATTCTGGAGTGAACTTGACTACAGGAAGTTCGTGGCGGGGAGAAGCGGATAATTCAAAACTTTTGTTGATTGGGCTACATCTACTTATCATATCTCTGATGGGAATTTTAAATAAATCACGGAAAATTCAAAAAGTAGAAGATATACGAAGGGTCGTGCGGGGTAACAATACCCTTCCGTAAATACAGGAAACATAGCCTAACTGCACATCAGCATTCTATATTAGTAAACCCACTCCCATCAGTAGTTCTGTGGAACTTTTGACAAAAAAAGAATTGGAAACTTATTATTCCTTGTAAACTTCATAAATATTATTCAATCATTTATAACAACTTAAGGTAGAAGTTTGTCGGGATGGGGTAGCGATCAAAGATTAATACATAAATGAGTAAGACTTATTTATTGTCTTATATACAATAAATAAGTCTTACTTATTAATGTGTTAATCTTTGACCGCACGCCCCCTCCACCCGACAAACTTCTACCTCAAGTATATCTACATTCGACCAACTCACTCCATTTATAACAATGTTTAGGCCTTCTCTTAGCCCATTTTCAAGTTATCTTTATCTGTCACTTTTACATTAATATTTGTCAGATATGTAACATTATTATCCCATTACTCCATATTTGCATAAGAAGAATCTTATTTGTCCAGAATAGCTCTCCATTTCTTGATCTTTGAGTTTGAATAGCTCACTCAGAATATAAATATAATAATTTTAAAATTCTTATATACTCTAATGAAAAACTTGAAAGTGAGATTTTGAACTCATTTAGAAGAAGTAAAAACAAGAGAATATTGAAAAAATAATTTGCTAAGTTTAGTGCACATATTTCCTCCAAGCTCGATTACTTCCACCTGAATCCGTAGCCGCTTTCGATTTTTACAACTATAGCAAAGCCTAATTACAAATTAAAGGCAACACACTGTTTATTTTATTTATCTGAGTAGGTAATGGGTTAATAAAATAAAATGTTTGATCAAGAATAAAAAAAAAAAGGATTAATAGAAAGGAGTTTTAGAACTTATTTTCACCACCCAATCTTTCATCATTATACATTTCATTTAATCAAGCATGATGGCAAATAATCAGTCAGGAAGTGTGAAATTGTTGAAAGTGCTTGTGAAACATTGAACTTATAACTATCATAGGACTATTAACCTAATAGAGAGATTAAGTCTTAGTATCTATCAGCTGACCAGACTTTATGAGCGTAGATTACTACAAGCCTCTACTTCCTTCCTTGGTCAGCAGAGTTAGAGGCATAAACATCTCTGGCCTACTCATGATCTGAAGACCCTCTCATTATGCTTGATCTCCCTTAGAAGTTAACATGTCTAGCCTATCATGACAGTAAGACCCTTCACATCTGCAGCAGAATTTAAATACAAAATATCTACTGCCTATTATCATGGTAGAGACGCTGATCTATCTTGTTGATAAGCAGACAGACCTTCAGGACTCAGCTTTATTTAGGCAGCTTACAACGGCCAGAAAATCACCACATATAATGATTTGCTTCATATCATTTCATAAATTGCATTGCATATTTTAATTAACAAAGCCAGTAGCAGCATATGATTCCTTACAGACTATTTTGTTCTGTGTATTAAAAATGTCAGTAAAAAATACCATATCCTGGCCAATGATATTCATAGTCCCTATTCTTGAGAGAAAAAAAAAATCATCTTAATAATAAAACTTTTTTTAGGTAAAATTGATCACAACTCAGTTTTATGTTTTAGACAAAAAAAAAAACAACTTAAGCTTTACAAGTAGAACAATGAAGGTTTACTATTTGTAGTTAAATGCAATAAACTTACCAAACAAGCATGTTGTAACAGACATATTTTAAAATATTTATCATGTGAAAGTTCCATGTATCTTTGTATTTATTAAGAATTGCAAACATTACTCAACATTATGAATTTGTCTCAACATAATTTGAAATATTTTTTATTTAATCATTTGTTTTTTATTTTAAGTAAGCTTTAATGTGTGTTTGTATGTACATATTCATATTTATATTTTTTTCTTTACAAAAATTATAATTAAAATTGCTTTTTTAATTTAATAATTATTACACAAGTTTTGCTAATGAAACAATGAAGGATTAAATAAAAAAAAACAAACATGGATTCTTATAAAAATTTTAAATTTTATTTTAATTGGCAAATTAGATATTGCAAAGGAAAACAATATAATTACAAGGCATATATGTGAAGGGTAGCAGGGAGGGCAGGCAGGGAAGTGTGTTATGCCCTTCCACTACCATTCGTTAAACACAAACTTTGTCTCGTTGCTTGCAAGTTCATAAACATTAAGTGATTGCAGCTGTTTCATGAAGACTAACCAAGTAGAAAACTTTAAGCTATGCACTCTCTCCTTCCTCTAAAAATGTCCATTAATGATTCTTTATAACAGTTAAATGTTCACATAGCTTGTAAGTTTTCAGTATGGTGTGCATCACAACATTATTGATTCTCATCCATTCTTATTTTCATGAGAATGTAGTTTGGTTCAAAGTTGAAGTAAAAACAAAAAAAAAAAATACCAAAACTCTTCATATAAACATCTCCATGTGATTTGTGTTATAAACACTTTAGCCTCGAGGATGGTGTACTGAAGAAGCTGTTTAATAACATTTTATTTCGATTAACGTTGAGAAGTCTGCTCCTTTTGCCTCCTTTTCTAATGCTGTTTTGTGCACTTCAAAACTCACTATAAACACACACACATGCATACAACTCATTTAAAAAAGTACTGCACTGATAAACAGGAGGTGGGTCAGACCGGAGGAAGGACTTGTAATGTGGTCAGTCCATAAAGCCACACTGTTATTTCCGAAAAATTGACCAGCAACTATACCCTGAAGCGTAAACGCAGTTCTGTACAAAGCTTGGCGGTACAATTGTACATTTTTATAACGCATTTATTTATATTTTCATTTAAATATATATATATATATATATATATATATATATATATATATATATATATATATATATATATATATATATAATTTTTATCTATATATGTAACAATACTTTCAATATACAAATACATACATATATATATATATATATATATATATATATATATATATATATATATATATATATATGTGTATATATATATACATATACACACACATATATCACAATATATAATAAATATATATAAAACAAGTATTCGTTAATAAAAACAATAAAGCTATTTGTTTTATTTCGAGATAAAAAAATTACTGAGACAATGGTCAGACATCAGCAAGTCTTGATGTTATTGATGGAGATCGTGAATGTATAACCACTTTATGACCATTTTTGGTAACAAACCCATCACTTTCCACAAGGACAGCAGTGTCTCTAGCACGCTCAGGTGATTCTGGGGAAGTTTGACGAGCTTGTTTATGTTTTCGCCACGCTGTTTGGATTAGTCGAGCACAATACTCTTCACGCTGCCTCCAAAGTGTTGATGATACAGCTTCATAACCTACTTCATCTGGTCTTCCGGGTGCTACCTCTCCTAGCTCTGCTGTTTCCTCAATTGGATTACCCTTTCGTGCGAAGAAATCTTTAGTGAGGGCATCCAAAATATCTACACAGAACATCATGTCCCCTTTACAAATTGGAATATCCATAGAAACAATCTTGTATTTATTAGGTTTATGGATTTGTAAAGGAGGTTCCAGAACATCTAAGAAATCGGACAGTTGCTCATATTTGATATACTGTGTGCCATCAGGATCAAATTGCTGCCATATTTCATAATACATATCATAATCATCATCAGTAAGGCCTTCTTGGACATCTTCTGTTGCCTGAGAATAATTTTCCAAAATAACAGCTATGTACATATTAATAACAATAAGAAAGCTAATGACAAGATATGAGAGAAGAAATGCAATCCCAATAGTAGAAGACCCACAATCTCCAGGCGAACCCATTTCTGGATTTGGTTTACTACAGTTTTCTTCATTTATTATACCATCCAAGACACCATCCCAGCCTGCTGATGTAGACATCTAAATATTAAAAAATAGAAAAAAAAATCATTTATAACACTTATAAGCCACCAATTAAAATTCAATAAATATAAATAGATATATGTTAAGTGTGAGTAATTAATTACAGGAGATTATAGTTAAAATTTAACATACAATCACTGTGTTATTTAATTTTTGCAGATGTTTCGAACTATTGGGTGAGAGTAAGTTTCAAAGGATTTACAAGAGAGGGTTTTATTATTATTAAATAGCATAAGACCTTAACCTAACCACCTTCATGTTAAAGTTTCATCATTAAGCTTAAATTGCCAGTATATGCCACTTTGTTGAAGTGTAAGCAACATAGTTTTTTTGTACTCTAAATATGTCAAGTTTTTTGCTAACAAAACGCAATTTGCGGAAAACTTTACTTTTCTGTTTTTATATGAACAAAAAACCAAATGAAGGTCATCAATTGCTGTATGAGGCTTATAGAGACCATGATCCATCAATTTCAACTTGGTAGTTCTGATTTAGACAATTCAACCGCAGTGATTTTGACAGATGGTAAGGAACGTGGAAGAAGGCCAGGACTTGAAGATCCAGAATTGGAGGCATTACTGAATGTAGATTCGTGTAGAATGCAAGAAGAATTTGCAGGATCATTGGCAATGATTTAACAAGCATTTTCATTATGCCTCAAAGCCATGGGAATGATCCCAAAACAAGGTACTTTGAAGTCATACAGATTAGAGCTAAGAGACATGAAAAGGAAATTTTTCACTTTTACAGTCAAAAAATACTGAGAAACACTCATACAGGATATCCTAACCTACCCACCACATGGGCATATGAAATTGCCCATCTATATTCTCCACATTCTATATTCTTTAGGCATTGCTCCTTCTGATTACTACTTGTTTCAATCAATAACTCATGACTTGATTGAACAGTATTTCCGTTCTTACAAGGAATGAAAAAAAATAGGTCAATTCTTTAATTGCCTCCAAAGACCAGCCGTTGTTTCAACATGGAGTTTGTATGCTGCCAGAAAGATAGGAAAAAGTAGTGGCAAGCGATGGAAATACTTTGAGTAATCATTTTTTTACCATTTTTACACAATAAAGCCCTAATTTTCATAAAAAATTCTTCAAAACTTACTTTGACCCCCAGTACTTTATAGGCCTTTAGGCAAGGCTTCATCAGAAAGCTATAAGTATGAATAAGAAATGTAACTAGGGTACAAAACTTAATAAAGAATTAAGATCATTCCATTTCAAATCAACCAATGGCCTGTAGCTTGAAGCCTCAGAAATTAATAACTTTGTACTTATGTAATGCTATCAATTAGGTTGATTTGGTGTGAAATGACCCTTAAAATAATGTAAATATGGTACACAATGCAAGTAGTAAAAATAAAAACAAAACATAAAATAAAAAATATACATAAAACATAGGGAACTCATCAAAGCAAGTACTGAAGAGGAAAAGAAGCATTCTTTGGTTGGAGAAAGAATACAATAAATGAAAAAGAAAAAAGTGAAGAAATGGAAATTAGTTGGCAGTTTGCAGGCAACCATGGAGGTAGGGATAGGAGCAACAATAAAAAAAAAAAAAAAATCCTTGCTTTTGTCCTTAATAATATTAGACAATATCTCTGATTCTTCAATACCTTTGTTCCCTGAACACATTAATTTATCAGGAAATATGTCCTCAATCCAGATAAAATTCTGGATATAAAAATAAAATAAAAATTTTATCTGCCTTAAACTTTTCCAAACCTCAACCTCCTGATCACCATTAAATGTAAAACTAACAATTCACTTTTATTGACTTTTATTGACATATCCACTAATTGGTAGTCAAAACCAACTTACACTGCCTTATATTATCTTTTTTTAAAATATTATTATATTTTATAAATTATCTTCACTGCATTATATACCTCTTATATTCTCTTTCTCACCACCAGAGAATAGACGAAAGCCTAATCCTTCACTGCCTAACATTATCTGATCCCGAATACTACAAGAACCCCAGGACTTAGGACTTACCTTGGCTATTGGGTGGATCCACAGGTGGCGGATAGTGGAATAACCTGTAGATATACAGGATAGCTGTGAATAAAGTTTAACCCAAATAAGTAGCCTCGGACCAGAGGTTAGGAGAGGATAACGCCGATAAAAATCAACTAGGCTCGGGGACGAAAATCTCTAATCAAAATGACCTGGCCCTCCAGATTGGGAGTTGAGCGCAGGGTTTACAACCCTACCTCGGAAAAGAAACATTTTTGCGAAACCCAAGAACAATAATAAAGGTCTGGACCGGTATCCGGACGGGTATGACCGAAAGGTCGGGTAGGGGAATAAAAAAAAAAAAAAAAAAAAAAATAGGAGCAGAGGAGAAGAGTGGTTTGATGATGAATGTTTAGAAATATTAAAGAAAAGAAACGATCTTCAATTAGCGATGATGCAACGCTCCACTAGACAAAGTGTGACAGCATATGAGGAAAGCCGTAGGGATGCTAAAAAACTTATATGTACGAAGAAAAGAGAGTAGATGAGAGAAATGATTTATTAAAAATCAATGCTGCCCAATTACATTGGGTTGCTATACTACACAGCATACTAATCAATCCATAAAATAGAAAAAATTGAGGAATCACATACAAATAATGAAACCAGAAAATTCTACGGAGCTGTAAGGTATATAAGTCGTGGCTTTCAACCACAAGTGGCAAAAATAGGAATGGTAACATAATCGAAGGGAGAAACCTAGTGATCGACTGATGGGCCGATCATTTTGGCAAATTACTTAACAAGAATAAAAATGAAGAAATTAATGTTGAGGTATTATTACTGAACGTGAATGACATTGAGCCACTTGATATGGATGAAGTAATTCAGAATTTAAAAAATAATAAAGCATCAGGCAAAGATTTATTAATGGCTGAATTCTTTAAAAGCAGTAGCGAGAATATGCTAACACACCTATATAATTTGGTCTTTGACATATGGATGAATGAAAGCATGCCTCAAGAGTGGGGGACGAGTTTGATTTGCCCCATCTTTAAAAAAGGAGATAAATTACAGAGGAATATCGCTCTTAGGTGTAGCATACAAAATATTCTCGAATATTATCTCAAAGAAACTTAATTTCTTTCCTGAAAGCATTCTAGGAGAATATCAGTGCGGGGTCCGGAAAGGAAAAGGAACAGTTGATCAAATGTTTACAATGAAGCAAATGTTAGAAAAATGTTGGGAACATAAAACTACCCTTCATATTCTTTTCATCCACTATCGACAAGCTTTCGACAGCATTAATAGGGCTAACTTAATTGGAGCACTAGTAGAATATAACATGCCAAAAAAGGTAATAAGATTGATACAGATAAGCAATAGCAATGCCAGAGTGCTTGCCAGTGGTAATATAAGTTGTTCATTTTCAATATCAACCGGTGTAAGGCAGAGAGATGCCTTGTCCGTCACTCTGTTTAATCCAGCATTACATAAAGTAGTAAATAGTATAAATACACAAGCAAATATAATATATTCCAGTAGTCAAATATGTGCTATATGCAGACGATATAGGTCTTCTGGCTAGAAGTGTTCAAACGCTTAGTGAAATTTCCAATAACCTCAATACTGAGAGCAACAATATGGGCCTTGAAATAAATGATTCGAAAACGAAGTATACGGGCTTTGCTCCAGATAATTTAAGATTTACCCATAATCATAATCTTGTGGTGGAAGAGCATATTTTTGAAAATGTTAATACCTTTACTTACCTGGAGTCAGAACTAAATAATGAAAATAAAATGATAACAGAGGTGCAAAATAGAATTATGGCCCCTAACCCTGCAGTTTTTGCAAACTTAAAGTTTTTAAATCATCATTGCTGTCAAGGAAAACAAAAGTAAGGTTATACATAACTTTAATTAGACCTATTCTTACATATGCTGCTGAAACGTGGATGTTTACTACCACCATTGCAAATACATTAAGAGTCTTCGAGAGGAAAATACTTAGGAAAATATTTTTGGCCCCTTCTTCGATGAAGTAATTCAAAAATGGAGAATAAGAACAAATAATGAGCTCAACGACTTATACAATAATACTGAAATTGCAAGCTTTATAAAATCCCGCCGAATCAAATGGCTGGAGCACGTTTTAAGAATGCCGGCTGATAGAATGCCAAAAAAGATGCTCCAAAGCAGAATTTATGGTCCAGAAGAAGAGGAAGACCTAGAAAAGGATGGATGGATGATGAGGATGATGGCCTCAAACGGTTGGGAGTAACAAACTGGAAGGAAAGGGCTAAGGATAGGAATATCTGGAGGACTATTGTTCAGGGAACCAAGGCCCACACTGGGCTATAGAGCTACACAGTAAGTTATACCACAAGAACCACCTATCACACCTACACCAAAAAAAAAAAAGATCGTCCAATCGAATAGTTTTCCTCTTTACATCATTAAATATAAAAACTGGTCCATGATTATACATGCGACTCTAAAAGTCCTTTTACCATCCCAATTGAATTCCTCCTTGAGCAGTAAAACCAAGAATCATCTCAAAATCCTTAAAAACTAGCCCTCCTTATGAAAATCCCTCTAATGTTTTTAACATAGATCCCTTACTTATATCCTATAATTTAGGAAAACATAAAGCTGTTGATCCTTCGCTATCCCAGCTCATCTTTTACACCCTTTCTCCAAACACCAATTCGTTATCACATCTCATAATCATACCATCACCTCTAAATAATATTCCTAATCATACTTTCATGGCCATTGGTTAGAAAGGTGACTTGGTCAATATTCAACCTCAACCTCCAGGTTTTTCTTTCAATCTTTTGAATAGCCAGGGCCCTCTCTTTATAAAGGTTGAGTGAGCACCAAGAGGATCTGCAGCCTCAGGGTTAATCATGACTGATGGAACAACAAGTAAAATTTTTACTACACCCGGAAACTTAAAAATGAACCAAGAGTTATAGATCCCACCACACTCCCAGAAAAATAAATATATAAATGGACTTCCTAAAACATATTAATTTAATTTTTCCATCTTAAAGTTTATTTAATATTTTCTTCATACTGGCAATTTTTTGGTTTATTATTTTCAATAATGAACCTTGGTAATCGATCAAGAAAAAAAAAATTAATTTCCCTCTCAAAATTTGAGGTTTTAAATTTCAAAACATGTAGAATCCAAAAATTGAAAAAAATTCTGTCTGCCTGTGACTTTCCTCCGAGACTAGTGGGAGATAGTTTAAATTTGGCACTGAAGTCATCCCAGGATGATCCTCAGAGCTCGACATTACCAACCACCTTGTTAAGAGGTTTTATATTGCCCATAATTTGGCCATTTATGAAGATAGAGGAACAATATAAAGTATTTTGGAATCATTATATCAAAGCCTTCAATAAATAAAAACTTGCAATCTCTATCTATTTGGAAATAATAAACCATTATGTAATATTTTGTAGTGTTTTTACTTTCATACAAAATTATTTCACAACCATCTGTGGATCAATTCATTAGAAATTTAAGTCTTGTAACTTTATAAATTATTTTCTAATATAATAATGGTTTTATTGGAAAGTAGGAAGGCATTAAAGATGAATCTGAGGTTGTACATGTTCATAAGAAGAAATCTGAGAAAAGAAAGATTTATTTAGCACATAATAATGTTCAAAATATAATTTGTAAGTTGAGAGAGAAGTGAGAGACAGATTTGAAAAAATAAAACAAAAACCTTTTGCGAGAAAAACATTATTTTAAATACATGTTTAACATTACTTTATGCTTTCATAAGACCAAGGTTAAATTCTGTCTTTGAATATAGACTATGGAGGATAAGGTTCAGCTTGCAGTACCTTAATTGAATTTTTATTGATGAAGTTGCATTGAATGGAATAAATAAGTGTCATTTCTTTAAAATAATGCATAAACCTTACACATTAACCAGGTGTATGCATAGTGAACAATATCTTTTAGATTTTTAGATTTGAGAAGTAAATATAAGAATAAAATATTAAATATGTACCTGAAAAAGAAGTATCATCGACTGGCCAAAGGTCTTGAAGTTATAAACATCATCAAGACCACTTTTTTCCTTGACATGCATGAAGAATGACATTCCGAAAATAGCGAAAATAAACATAACAAGAAAAAGCAGCAGACAGATGTTGAAAAGTGCTGGAAGTGACATTGCCAGAGCAAAAAGAAGGGTACGAATTCCTTTGGCACCTTTGACCAGCCTCAGAACTCTGCCAACTTTTGCTACCCGAACTACTCTTAATAGTGTAGGACTTACAAAATACTTCTCAATTATGTCACTGAGCACCAAACCTATAAACAAAGCATTAAAAGGAATTAATTCTACCATGGAGATAATTAACATTTATGGTTAATATGTATATATGAATATTTTAAAACGATAAAAAAGGTAAAAATCAACCATTATTATTTTGTTGATATGAAATTTTTTCTCCTACTGTTAAATAGAATACATGTTCCTACTCATTTTATTCTATTTTGCGAGTATTATAATCCTGTATATTTTCAACATGAGTGCAATTATATGCTTTGTTGAGGCCTCTCTTTGCTTAGTTAAAACTCTTGGACTTAAAAATTTTGTCAGCTAGTTTTGAAAACTCATCAATTTTCGGAGGTCAGATGATAAATGATAATTCTGTTTTGGTGTTAAATTGAACTATATTTCATTCCTAAACCCCATTCCAAATGAGAACAAGTTTTAGTTCAATTGTCTATCAGCTTAAATCTGGAGTTATGACTAAGACCTCCTCTATTCAAGGTAACTGACATTTATCCTCCTCATTTACATCTAATACAGGAGGCCGTGTTGGTATTTTGTGACAACCTCATACACAAATAATATTATTAAAATTTTATTGACCTCGAGGAAAGAAGAAAAAAAAAACAATTGGCATATTTTGTTATTTTATATCTGATGATTCATGCTATAGCAAAAGTCAAATAACCCAATCATTTAACTTACCCCATAAACATACCCTAATAATTGTCTACTTTTTGACAAGAACTTTTAATCAAAAAATATTATTCTGCATGGAGAGGATTGTCCCCTGCCTAAAAACATGATATTTCGCACGATAATCTGATATGAAAAAATATTGATTTTAAACCTGATGTTACAATATGAAGGATAAAGCCAAAATAAAATTTTAAAAAATACAAGATGACGATTTGGCAATTGTCTAAGACAATAACGGCAATCAGCCTATGGCACAGCCAAATATTGAAATAGCTCCAAAGATAATCGAGCTAGAAAAGATAAAATGAAGTTTTATACAAAGAGACAAGGTAGATGGTAAACATGCAACCATTTACCAACCCTAAACTTAGCACGTCTTACTGAGACAGACATTGATGACAACATGCTCTAACTCAAAAATAGAAAAAAATACCAAGTTCTCTCTTTTTGTACCATTGTCATAAAAAAATGTTGATAAAGTCAAATTATTTCAACGCAGTTATTGTTTAAAGACAAACATAAAAAAAAAAAAAGGTTTTCTATTTAACCTTCCAGCGCAGCTGATAAGTGCACATATTTTTTCTTTTTCCCGCCACGGCTAAGCACATGCATGAAGGGTACTAGCCCACCATCTATACTTCTAACTTTTGTTTCCCCTGATGGCATTCCTTTCGCCGCCATTGAACAACTCGCGAGTGCTGCTACATCAAGTTTATGACCACCCTGGTGCAATGCAACTATTCATAAAAGTTTTTAAATGCGAGATTTTTTTTGTTTTTCTCCATAAATAGGTAATTGCTTTCCATGTAAGTTCTACAATAATTTTATTGCCTCCTAAATTGATCTGAACTAAAGGTAATAATTTCTGCACCCTGCAATGTGACTATGCATGCTATTTCACTAATATAATGTGGTTTTAGAATGGACCCAACATGGAACCAACTGCAATCTTACAGACTCCCAAGACATCAGTAGACTTCATCGGGTATTATTTGATGATGAAACGACCAACTATGAGGGCTTTGAAGACAAATCGGATACCAATAGTAAAGATAACATCGAAGAGGTAGTTGAAGACTTCAAAAGCAAGCAAAGTTTTGATGAACCAGAAGAAGAGGACTAGGAAAATTTAGGCGAAGACATGTTTTAAACAAACAACGAATGAAAAACAAAAAGTTGACCTGATTCTATGAAGTAAATGTCATCCAACTAAAGAAAGAAAGTAGCAAAACAGAATTTGTTATTTCACCCTCCAGGTTTGATTGGTGAGGCAAAAAAGGTGAAAACCATTTTAGGCATCTTCTGTTTGATGAGTCAATTCTGAAGTCTTTTGTTACATTGACAAACCAACAAGTGTATATTGACTTTGTGAGACCGGAGTTCACACGGCCAAGAGATGCTCGTTCAATAAACTGCATTACGATAAAAGCTTTCATCGATTTGTTACACCTTGCTGGTATATACCAGGCATCACTACTGAATTTGAACAAGCTATGGTATGGTAATGGAGATGGTGTGAAAGCTTTCAGGCTCACTCAAACTCTTTCGATTTTCGAAGAAGCATTATGTTTGACACCAGATGGACACAAGCAAAGAGAAAAGAAATTGACTAACTTGCTGTCGTAAGGAAACTATTTAAAAAGTTTCTCTCTTGGTGAAAGTGTCATGCTGGACAAAAAATTGCAATCTTTCATAGAAATTGTAGTTTTCATCAGTACATCACACTTCTTATCTTTATATATATAATATTTGTTATTTAAGTTAATATTTTCTAAAGAAGATTGAGTTTTACAAAGCAATAATTTGCAAAGATTGTTATACAAGTAATAATAACATCAGTACTGATGATAAAAGTTCCTAAACAATTTAGGCTGTTCAGATATTTTTTTGTTAGAATATTTTTAGACGCTATAAATGTTTAATTTGAAGTTACATAGACTTTACTGGCACTTGCTATCTTTTTATGTTTTATTTTTGTTATTTTATTTCATGCCTTCCAAAGAAGGAGGCTGTGTTTGGCAATAAATGCGCCATTTATATAATACTTAATTGTTTTATTATCACTCCCTCAGGTTTAAAATCATTCTTTGGCTTGAAAGAACAGGTTTTGGATGAGGATAGAATAGGAGAGTACCTCACAGGTGCAACACAGAGCCTATGGAAATTGGAAAAAGAGGCGTGCCTAACGGAAGATTAAGAGGGCTTTGGATTTTACGTTATTTGAATTCTCCCTCCTGTCCCCCTTATAAAACATAAACAGTTTAAATATTCACATAAATAAATATAATACAACATACATATACAAACATTATTATGTTATACATATATTATATATACATACGTAATTACATATACATGCATATATTATATTATACATATATAAATATTATAAATAAACAAATATTAGATTGTTTATCTCTTACCTAATATAGATAGTATAACAACCACAAAATCAAAGAGGTTCCAGGGCTCTTTGAAATAGTGGTAACGAAGAGCAAAGATTTTCATTAGGCACTCGCTTGAAAAAATAACAATGAAAATCATGTTGAGCATATCAAGAACAAAACTAAACATTTCAGTCTGTTGGTAATGATCCATTGTCATTGTGAGCATGTTAAAACCGATGAACAACATGATAATCATATCAAACTTTTTATCTGTCACAATTTCAAAAACAATTCCTTGAGGTCTCCACTAAAAGGGATAATAATAATACTATTATTATAAGATAACAATATACTTTAAAAGTTGTTCAAGAGTGAGTGATTTATTTTACCCTTGGCCGGGGAATAGCCTTCAATGGCTTTTTGGAACCCATCTTTTTCATTGCATTGTAATACTTCTTTTGATCTTCTGTCATGAACATCTCAAGAGAACCTCCAGCTTAAAGAACAAAAATGGACATATTTATTCATTGATAAACAATGGAAACATTATTTAAAGGTAAACAAAAATCGACAAAAAAGGGAACTTGAAATCTAATACAGTTCATGTGAAGAAAATCATAAAGGCTGATTTTTGTATCAAAAACCTCGTTAAATAAATTTGTATATTTATTCAACTTTACATTACTCTATGGAAACTATGATTTCCGCTAACATGAATCAGGATGATCATCTAAAGCAGGCTTGGCCAATCCAAATGGTTTCATTGGCCACCTGGATGATGCGCAACATTACAGCTAGCTGCACTTTCAGTAAACATGCTTTTAAAAAATGTAATAGAAATAAATAAAAAAAAAGAATAAAACTATATTGTTATACTAGAGTCAATATAATTATCTCTCAGGTCTAAATTAATGAGATATCTGTTTATCCTTTCTTTAAATTAATTTTTGTGATCCTTACAGAAACATTTGGCATTGATGGATATCAAGTATAGAACTGGAGCTCGTAGTAGCACTTGCACATTAAAACTATGACAAATACAAATTTTTATTAATTTAATATTGTTAGTACCTACTTAAAATAAAAGATAAAAGTTTCAAAAGAAATATAAAATTGTTCTGCATCAGGCCTGCTCTATAAAATATGTTTAATAATTTAAGAAGATAGTTTTTTATTTTAAAGCTAACATCTTTTTTAGTGTTTTTTTTTCTTAACCCATTCTGTACCGAGAGCACACCCGTGCACTCATCAAGTCTCTTCTCAGTGACTGAGCACGCACTATTGCGCTTTCCCTACCCCTTTTCAATGACTGAGAGCGGGCCTGTGCGCTCATTCCCTTCAGTATTTATAATGTCTCCAATCTCCTATCCTCAATATTTATACGCTCTCCAGTCATTCATACAAGCCTTCCTTGCGAATTCAGTATACCAGAAAGGATTTGAAAACCAGGAGAAGTTCACCGTTGAGAAGTTAAAATTTAATTAGTAAATAAACTAATAAATTTTATTTTAGAGAAAAACAATTAAGGATTTTTTTATAATATTCTTAACTTACATTTAAGTTAATATTCTTAATTAACAAAAAAGAAACTCCGAAGTTTTTTTTTTTATTGCACAATATGATCAGCAAGCAATATAGCCACTGTATTGAATATGTTAAATGATCAAAGTTAATATTTATAATATAATTGTTTGTTTTTTTTATTTGTTTATAAAATTAACTTTGATGAAATGAAAATTATGAGGACTTAACATCCTTTTAGACTAATTTATAATACATTATGATAATGGACTGATCATTCTGCCAAGAATCGCTTTAAAAAAGAAAAAAAGGAACCAACTTTTCCAAAATAAAAAAAAATTTGCACTATAACTCATTTAATAGAATAGCCATGATAAAAATAATACAAAAACCTCATACAGTTTGATATTTATAGAAATAAACATGGAAGCAAAGGGAGGAGAGATAAAGCATTTTTGAGAGACAGGAGATGGGTCAAGAAATAGGATTAAAATTTGGAAATAGAGAAAGTGCTGCAAACTGGGAGGGAGAGGAAATGGAATTAAAAAAAGGATGTAGCTAAGTTAATAAAATATTTGTCAAATGCCATTTTATATAATGGATACAGAGATCAGAGGGATGGGAGCAATTATTGAGGGAGTTGAAAAAGTAAATTTGAGTTAATTAAGTTAGATAAAATGAGGAGGGTGGTAGGATGGATAGTATGGAGCATGAAGAAAGCAATTGTGTTAGTAATTGGGATACAATACAAATAGAAACCCGGCAAAGAAATCTCAGAGTATAGAAGTAATCATGAGAGGAATTTGGCAGGAAAATACAAGAAATCTTTAGAGAATACTAATAATTTTTTACATGGTAAGAAAAGAGAGATAAGCTATAAGACCCTTTATGGTTGTTTTAATATGAACAGCTATTAATTGGGCTGTTTAATTTCTTTGATTAATTTATTATTAAATACAGAACTAAACAATAATACATATAAAAAAAAGAAAAAAAAAAGGAACTTGATAACTTGAAAGATACTTATCTTCTTTTTTTGTTCATTGAAATTGTCAATGATCACACCAATAAACAGATTAAGAGTAAAAAAAGAACCAAATATTATAAAAAATACAAAGTATAAATACATATATATATTTGTTTCTCTTATGGGTTGTTTTCCAATCTGAAACATTAGAACAAGAATTATTACTAAATATTGTTAAAATAAATATGATAAAAACACTGAAAATTATTAACACCAACATCTCTAGAATCTATGGCATCATTCATGATTGGGATCCAGCCCTTAAAAGTAGCCACTTGAAAAAGACATAAATATGCTTTTCCTACATGATCAAAATTCATAGGAGAATTTTCCCACGTTAAATTTTCAGCTTCACAAACGTTCCTGTCAGGAATTATTTCATAGCTCAAAACAACTTTGTTTGCATCCACACACTGCAATAAATACACAGTTAACAAAATATATTGAATTGATAAAAAAATTATAGAAAAAATAATTATTTGATAAAAATTTACCTTATAATACTTCCCAGCGAACAGTTGAACACCCATAATGGCAAAAATTAACCAGAATATTAAACAAACTAATAACACATTGAAGATACTTGGTATAGCTTGAACTAAAGCGTTTACAACAACCTATGTATAAAAAAAGAGAAAAATGTATATTAACAATAATTTCTGGTGTTTAAAGAATTATACTTTATTAAATATGATAATAAATGAAAGAGAGTTAATAAATAATACTTCAAGTTAATAGTATTATAAATATCAAAAATAATTAATTAATACAATAAATTAATTCTATAAACAAATCATATTTTAACAAATAAAAGCAACAGCAGACACTAAGCCAATGCAATACATGCATATAAAGCATTAAACATCACTAAGAAAAAAAGAACAAAGATGCTCTAAATATGAACATATAAAATTTATGCAGTGTGCGCCACACAGAAAGCATGTCAGCTGCGAGTCACAAGAAGAGAGGCCATAACTCTTATACTCGGCTTTGTAAAAATTGTATTTCTCTAGCAAGGTCATATGCAGTCTTCAATAATTTTTCTGTGTGGGGCTCTCTGGCATCAGAAGATGAACCATCACTAATAAGTAAAAATCTAAGGGCATACGGTGCACTACGAACTATATAATTATGAGGTGTGAATAGAGTAAAAGTTGCCCTCTTAAAATAATAATTCAATGAATCTTCAATAATATATTTTTATAAAACAAATTTCATGAAAATTAGTTATAGAAATTTTAATTTAATACTTCAAATATTAAGTTGGCAATCAGGATTAATAATTTTTAAAAAACTATGCAGTGTTTGGGAAAACTCATTATTATTTGAGAAAACTACAATAAAAAAAAAGAATGTGTTACAACAGGATTTCGAAAAGTATCGAAATATTATATAACATGTAAGATCAGAACAATCCCTCATAATTGACACATATGATTTAATTCTTCAATTTAGTGTATGCTTAGAAGTTAATTCTAAAATAAATTAATAAATATTTTATAAAATTAAAAACTTATAATAATTTTATTTTATTCTGTAATTTACAAAAATAAAATAAGATAATATATAATATACATTCACTATATACAATATTGTTATTTGTCCAGAATCCTCAGTCTATTCCCATGATAAGGTACAAAAGATCACAACACACACTATGTAAATGATCGTCACCAACTAACACATACAATTGCAAACTTACAGTCAATAACAAAAAATTTCAGATGACTTTATAGTTTGCTGTTTTTTTGGGCAGTTACATGTATTCATGTGCTAATGTATTTAAGGAAAGTTTTAAATTCCAAAATCACCGATCATTGTAAAATTCCTGTCAAAAATTTAAATACAAGTTTCGATCTAATAGAAATTTTTTTTTATCAATAATTAAAGACAAATAGTTCATGTAACAAAATTTCCCTGACAGCTGTTGTTTGTTTAGTAAACATAAGCAGCGCTAAACACAATCTTTAATCTCTACCCAACCAACCACTAATAGTAAACAAATTAGGAAAGTCTGTACCCTTCTATTTAGAGTTTTTAGTAATTATTTGAATTTTCTTACAGTCAGAATGAGTCCAAAATCGTTTGGAGTTTAATAAATCACCATTTCTACTTGTGAAAAAGGATCAAGTGTCCGCAAATCGGGTGATGGTAGACTGAAGTAAATGAAGTGTAACCCATGTAATTCAAAGGTATAAGTACGAAGATCAGATAGATTTCAAAGATTCTACCGGCCGTCCAAGAGTATTGAGCGAGCGAGAAAGGCATACCTTAGTCTGGAAAATTAAAAATAAGCCCTTGATGAGTGCAGCTCAGATCGTCTCTGAGATATTCAAAGAAAAGAGAAAGCAAGTTCATCCACGGAATGTGAGAAGAATTCTAAAAGCAGCAGGATAAAAATTCTAAGAGTAACAAGGAAAAAAACACTTGTTAGTGAAAAAAGTAGAACAAAAATTGTGCTTCGAAAAAGAGTTCCAGAATCATTCAGATAATTTTTTGTTATGAATTAAATATTTTAAGTTCTGAAAGTTGTAATAAAATTTGGAGAAGGCATAAAGAATCTTTTATTTTATTTAAAAATATAAATAAATTTTATTAATTTTTAATGAAAAATTGTACTGCCCGAAATTTTTTGTTACTGATTGTAGGTCAGACTCTTTCTTCTATACAACAATGAACCGTATTACACTTTTTCATGAGAATTTTTTTTATTTTCCACCCAAAAGAATATTCTATGTTAATATTATATTTTAAAGCTATTGTGAAAAAAGAAATTCCTTTACTGTAAAGAAAATAGAATATTAAAAATCTCTCTAAAACTTCCTGAAAAAATCTAATTATGGACAGCATATTCAGAGAAAAAAAAAAATTAACATGCCTTCTTTATTGAAATTTTTTCTTCACACATATCATTTAATATGGTATGTTAGACAATTACTCCCATCTTAAATAATAACCATTTATCAAATATGATCTTTACTTTTACACAAAAATAAATAGAATGCATACTAGCATAGTATCGTGAGATTTGGCAGGTTAATTTGAACTGACATATGAACAGAGTTATATTAAATATCATATTAAATTTTAAATTAAATATGTAAAAATGAATAAAATCTAATTTTCTTAAGCAATTATGATAACTATCTTTTGTATAATTATATTAAAAGGCGAAACAAAAAAAGTCTACCGATATTAAACACATATAATTGCAATAATATTGTATATAACAGGTCAGATTAAATAAATAATTAAAAATTGTTTTTAAAGTACAAGATTAGGAAAATAAATCCTGTTACCAGAATTGGAATCATAGAACTTAGAAGCAACAATATTCAGAATCAAAGAACTTAAAAGGTAATAATTAAAACTTCACATTCACTAAGTTATCACATATCAGTAATAACTGAGACATACTTTCATGTGTTTTTTTTTTTTAGTTCACTATTGAAATAGTGAAAACTTTAATTATTAAACAACAAATACATCATTAAAAGGACTCACAGGAAATGTATATAAAGAGGTAGCAATTTAGTATTTTGCTTTCTTTTATTGGTAAAAAAATATTTAATGATAAAATAAAGAGTTATATATAATACCAAGAAATACCAAAACAAATCATATGCTGTGAACCTAGAGGAGATAATAGTTGGTGATTAATAAAATGAATGATTATTATAAAAAAAAAACTGAAGAGTAAAGTGTTATCTCTTATTTTTTTTTTTTATTTTTAACTTCTAAGTTCTTTTTTTTTTTTCTTTTCAAAACAATCTAATAAATTCATCCATAAGTAGAAGTAATCTGGTAAGTTCTAGGAACTTCATTTATAACTAAATAAAGAACCAAAAATTTAACCATCTAAAACATGCTTTATAATCAAGAATGAATAAAAAAAACATTAGATCCTTATTTATTCACAACATCTAAACATCTTATTGAAAAAATGATCTGAGAATATCAATGGAATTAACTTGCTCAATAATAACATATTTAATAAGAAAGATTTAAAAAAGTACAATACCTAAAAAAGACACCCATTATTATTGTTTTTTTTTCATTATTAAAAAATGTATTTAATTACTGCTATAGGTCTCATAGACCCATTAAAGAATCTTTCTTCCTCTGGCAGTGATTGCCTTGATTTCAGCTGCCATTATCCCCCTAATGATGTTTCAAGAGTCATTGATCATATGGTAAAAATGTTGCAGCCTGGATTCCCTACTCATTGCCTTCCATCTTTGGCTTATACTTGCATGAAATAGCCTGACTATCATCTGACTTTTCAAACAAATCAAATTACTTCTGGTTGTCTTCGTCTTCAGAATCCTCTACTTTAAAATAACAACAGGGTCCTTTCTTTCTGTTATAGTCAAGCTCAAATGAAGTACATTTAAGACTTAAAATACAGTAAAATAGGATGGAAAATTAAAGAAAATCCTAGTAATAAAGTTCTACTTTGAGTTAATGTAAAAACAAAATAACATAGGCTAAGAATATGATAATTTCATAGAATATAGCACTGATTACAATTAATATCCCCTTTTTTTACAGTATATTTCTTGTTATCTCTAAGCTACAATTTTTAATTCACCACTTTTGGGGGAAAAAATTTCTTTAAATATGACAAACTTCCATACTGAATTTTATACACTGAGATAAATATTTTCAAAAGAAAATTAATTTGAAAGCTATAAATTAAAATTCATTTTAAATAATTTTACAATCATCTCATTAATGAAGATAATATGGATTAATATTTGTCAGAAATTCTCAACATATATCAAAAACTGAGTTCAATTAGAAAATAAAATACTATAACTACAATAACTCAAATAAAAATGAGCTTTCTCATATACTTTTCCATGATACTATTTATAAAAGTTATATCAAACTCATGAAATACAAGTTTTGAATTCTATACAATTAAGAGTAATTTAAATATGACAGAGAATTCACTGCATACTATGTCTGATGCCAAAAACTGATTTCAACGAATAACATGAAAAAAAACAAAAAAAAACACGGCCATGAAAAAAATGTTTAATAAACTGTTCAAAAATTTCAAAACATATGAAAAAATAAATAAAAAATGATATATGATGAGGGTCGACTACTAGGTTTGGACTAAACATACCCTCATGCCTTGCATCCGGGACATTGCCCTTAAAGGACGCAAAGCGCGGAGAGTTCGCATTGTTTTGAATGCCTGAATCCCTCCCGCACCAAGCAGGGACGCCGTGAAGTTTATCAGAGATACCTGGTGGCCGAAACAGACACTTCATAGCACAACACACACACACACAAAAATATAAATAATAATAGGTTAGTTTATATCCACATGATACAAGTACAAGGAAACTAAGTGGAATATTCTGAATACATATTTAGCACACACAAAAATATTTAAAAAAGAAAACATAATCAAAGTTACGCAGGAACATTATAATACCCATTGCCTTGGATAGAAATTATGGTGTTTACATACATATGTGCTCCATAAAAACAACAAACAGGTGGATAACAGGAAAAATACTTTTTGAACATCAATTACTAAATCACTCATTGTTTAAGAAATCATATCTCAAGAACAGTATATAAATGAACCACAATATCTTATTTATTGTGCTTAGTGAGAAAATAAATCAGGGATTGCTTCAATGTATTTATTCTTAATTTAAAACAAATATTGACAGTAAAGTTACTGACTAATTAATTTGTACACCAACCGAGAACAAAATATTAATTTCTTTAAAATTAAGAAAGATGAAAGCAAATTAATTCAAAACTCAAACTAACCATAAAATGCAATTTCAGTACGTATTTATTTTAATAAACAGAATTGAACTATTAATAAAAATAAGGATTAAGCATAACATTTATTACTTCTATAATGGCATTTGTTATCAAGCACTTTGGCTGAACTGCATAAAAAATGCCAACACAAATCAATAGCAAAGAAAGAATGTTTTACCACATTGGTATATAGACAACCCCTGCTTTCGGGAACACAACAAATTTGAATGTGCAACACTTATTCACAATATAACACATAGATGTTAAAACAGAAAGAATAAAGGGGAAAAGTAAAAACAACGAAAGCAATGGCTTTGCTTTTTGCAAAAGGATTTTTCACTTCATTTATATAATCAATGGATGCTAAAGCGGGCCATAAACTTACGCGCATGCCTTCCCAACGGGAAACAGCGCGGAGCGGCCTAAGGGCTCGCAAAGTTCGCATTGATCGGAATGCAGGAATGTCCGCTGCTCCCGTCCAAATTGCAACCAAGTTTATCAGCGACAGCTAAAAATAATCTCAAACATTCTTTGATATGTTCATTGTTAAATAAACACAAAGTTATATAAAGTTTGGGCTGCATGTCAGTTTTATTAAAAATTAATTACATAATATAAATCTTTTTATAAACAGATAATGATAAAATATAAATAAATAATTAAAAAACTATAGAATGAAAATAATAAAATAAAATTAATGTTCTCCTCAATGTTCTTACCTTTTTGCTCTTTCTGTTTCTGTGTTTTAATTATGCTACAAGTACACAGCATTAAATTTTGCCAAAAACTACAAACTAATGAAAAATTATTCACTTAAAATAATCAAATGTTTTGCATGGTGTTGATAAATATGGCTTCTTTACTTTCAATGAAAAACCAAATAGCCAAATAAATGTAGATGGTTAGAATATAAAAGAAATGAGATATATGTGTACAATTTATCTATTATTAAAAATAATAATATAATGAACTAAGGTTATATTTTTAAGTAGATAGTTATGATTTTAACATATTAACTCATTTCTGCCGAAAGTTGCGAAATGCAACATTAATTTCAACACTTTTTCCTAAAGACAAACAAAATTATTTTTAGTTTCTTTATTTTATCTTAACTTCCTAAATTTTGTGCATGAAAAAAATATTTTTTTCACCAGACTACAATGATTCTTAGGTAATCTGCATTTGTTTAAAATGTTCATTTCAGAACATGTTCAGCGTGCTCTAAATATGAGTGTAAAAAGTGTCAGGTTCATTTACATACATCTTTTTTTTTTCTTTTTTTTAATTTCCAGCTATAATCTAATGAATGAATAATTTTGTATACATTGTTTAACAAAGCTCAACATATACCTTAAAGAGAATTTTTTTTAATGTAACTTTTTCCACCCAATGTTGCGAAAACTAAAAAAAAAATTTGTTGATACCTGGAGCAGTTGTAATGAAATAGTAAATTGTTATACATAATTTAGGGCATCATCAACTTGTTTGCAATGGATAAAAACAATATTTAAATTTTTTCATTCATTGGGCAGAAATGGATTATGCTGGTTGACTGGTATTTTTAGATCTAGAAAATATTCAAAAAATTTTCATTTAAAAATGAGAAATGATTTACTTGAAAAAGGTTAACATAGATCCTCTAGACAAAAAAAAATTAAATGAAAACATCACAGAAAAACCAATAATCGTTATATCAAACAAAGTATTATTGAAAATAATTAAAAAAATCTTTTTCCTAAAGCATTGCTGCGAGGTGAAATAACTTAGTAATTCTTAATTATTCTTAGGGAGTCCAAAGGGACCATTTGTTGAAACATTACTTCATATGTCATCCGGCTATATATATATTGTTCTTCAGCTATTAAAATTTTCGACCTTATATTGTTCCTTTGTCTAATATTGTATTTTAGAAATTCAGATCTTCATTTAATAAGCGAGATATTGAGAAAACAATCAGTGAAAGTCCGTTTGTGCTGTAAATTTTGGCTGTCCATAGCAGATTCTGGGATACAAAGTCCATCTTTTAAATATAATTTCAATATTTTTTTGGTTTATGTTTTTGAATTTTTTTTTTCAAGTTTCTAGTTTGTATACAATTTTTTTTAATATCTAATGCAAAGCAGTTTTAATGTCATGGTAAATTTCGTATAGAAAAATGTAACAAGAAAAAGTTTAGTACAAAGTACTGCTTCCTAAATACATACTATATAGCAAATTTAAAATAATGGCTTTGTGAGAAGATTATAATTTTTCTAAACAATTGTTTGGTTTTTTTTTCAAAAGATTACAAAATGGTAAAAGGTGAGACAGGAGACAGTTATATGACAAGTGAAAAACTTGAATATAATAGAATAGAGGAAACATTATCAACATATTGTTAGTAAGTAATAAAGTAATATGCAAACTAAATATTGGGGATTTCCAAACACCAAGATTACAGGAATACGAGACTGGATATGATGGATTTTGGTTTTCCTTATGGTGAATATTATTTTATCTCTCCAATGAGTTACTGTTCTCTGAATCCTAAAATCATAAGGTATTTCTCATACTGTCAAAAAATGTTAGGTGACATGATATTTTAATCCTTTTTGCCATTATCACCAGTGATTAGAACATACAATGCTTGGCATATGAAATAATATAATCTTAATACATGAAACTATGTGAATTTAAAATAATATTTCAGATGCTGAATGAAATCATTAAGACGGAAATACACAATACATAAAAACTGAGTAGAAGTATTTCATTTTTTGAATAGGAGGCGTAAACGGTAAGGTGAATTCCATAATTTTTCCATAATTAAATACATACATCCATACAAACAATCAATATAATTTATCTTACATTGTTTCCCAGCACATCCTCTTAACAATAACAAATAGCTGGCTAATGGAATAAGTTTAAGATGGCAAAAAATACTTTGTTTAGAATTTAAAATAGATACGTACACATACTAATTCACAATTGTCCTATTACATAATAATCATTGATATTGAAACCAAGAGGATAGTATTTAAATTAAATATTTACAAATGATCATCAATCTACTTTCAGAAATTAAGTAAAAAAGCCACAAGCTGTACCAAGACCATACAAATAAACATACAACTATCAGAAAAAGAAATATAATTTAAATCTAATGTTAACTGAGATATAGCTACTGAAGTATTTACTTAAATAGTTTATTAAGAATAAATATTGAAATCATTAAACCTATTAGTGCTTTTAAAAATAACTATAATTCAATAGATTTGTTTTAATAAAACAATTTTTAAAACTAAACACATTCACTAACCATGAATAAATAGATGAATTTTTATAAAATTTGACATTTAGTAAGCAAATAAATTTTAAATTTGATTAGAAAATGATATACTGAAGACATTTAGGTAAGGACATATTACTTGACTAGAAAGTATAGGAACAAGTAGATTACGTGAATTTTCCAACATTGATTTCATTCAAGTTTGGGTTTCAATACATAATTACCATATTAAAAAAATGTCAGAAGGACTATAGACCAATAATTGAAGCGGCCATCTATTCATGGCTTAATATTTGCATTTAGATAGACAATTCTAACAATAGCTAGGATACTAATATTTTTATTATTTGTTTACAAAAATACTAAACTAACAGTAAGTATTGAATCAAAATAAGAAAATTAGAAGTCGATAAAGTCTTACCATGACAATTATGAAGTCCAACCAACACCAAGCATTTGTGAAATATTTTTGAAAACCAAGAGCAAGCCATTTGATTAACATTTCCAAAAAAAATATAACAGTAAAAATTCTGTCCATATAATACAAAATATCTTGAAGAATTGGCCGTGATGCCAAATGCACATCTTCTAAAGCCTAAAAAAAAAAACATCATAATATGAGTCAATAAAGATGGAAATACTAAAAAAATAGTTATTAAGGTGAAATCAAATCTATCTTTTAGCATTTTTTGGACATTCTCGTAGATGCTCACGGCCTTGTATCTCAGTAGCTATTCCGAATTTTAAAACATATTACATACAAAACTTGCAGGAAGTTTAATGTTGTTTTAAATTTGAAATGACACAGTTTTACCTTAAATACATTGGAAACGAGTTACTGATGAATAACTGAAAAAACCAAACTGATTATAGGCGAAAAACCAAAAAGTCCTAAAATTTTGAGGTTTTTTATATGCCAAAAGTTCTTCTGGGGTCACCCATGTTAGCATTTTTGTTTTTACATGTTTGTATCCATACAAACAAGTTGAAAAAAATAATAGTTTCTACCCTATCTTTAACGTCATACAAACACTAGTGAATGAAAGTTAGAAATATGGAAATAATAAACATATCTACCTACAATTACTAATTACATTTTGGTTAAGTAAAATTTAAGAAAAGTCTTCATTTTCATGATTGATGTTATTATATCATTAAATTAAACTTGCCATCATAAAGATTATTTACTCGAGAAAAATTGCGGGACCAACTACTTCCCCTCCCTCCCACTCTCCTTCTTCTTCCCTGATGTTATGAAGAGGAGGTGGCAAAAACTCTTGGGTCTATGAGAGTCAAAATTTAATGTAACTTCATAACATAAACACCATTGTAACTAAAATCTTAAATCGTTTTAGATTCCAATGATTTTAGCGCAGTTAACAGTTCTAAAAATTCAAACAGAACTCCTGAATTTTCTAGAAACGTCACGGCTTCTATAATTACCGTAGTTATTTCCGTTTAGTAAAAAAATGCATAAAAATCAATCTTACAGAGGATTAAATTTCCTACTAGATTCATACAAAATATTACTTAGATGCTAAGATACAGTGAAATAAGAATTTTAGAGAAAGTGGACTGGGAACTGAAAATATCACCAGCTATTCAAATTAGTATTCCTGAATGTAATATTATAATTAATCAATTATGTATCCGATAAATGTGCGTACTTCATACATACAACTTGCAGGAAATTTAACGTTCTTTTAAATTGGCAATGACACATTTTTACCTTAAATGCACTGGAATCAAGTAACTGAGGAATAACTGAAAAAAGTACTTTTTTCTAGTGGTTTTTCCTAGTTGGAAAACTCACTAGAAGGGGGTCAAAAACTAGGATTTTTCACAAGAGGGACAATACATACAATATTGATATACCTGAAAATCAAAATTACTCCACCTTTTGAAATCCACAATGATATCTCTACTGGGCTAATATGCCAATTACCGGAGATTGGTAGATAGCCAATTTCGAGAGATGTACTTGACTGAATTTAAAAATTTGATAGTCAGTGGACGCAGAATTTGATGCTTTCCCTGAGAGAACTCATGTTTAAACTACAGAAACCACATAAAATAATTTATCTCAGTTCTTGAAAAAGTTAGAAAAAATCCCCATTTTTAGTTTTTTTTCTTAGTTTTTGACCACACCACTAAATTGAATTGTTATGGTGATACATCGAAAATACGCTGAAGCAATGAATAAATTTTTAATTATTACTATTTAGTTCCAAATACATACCGAGACATATAATTGTAAATATTTTTCTATACTACGTTAGCTCAATGGCCAATAAACGCGACCTAGCACATCTAAACAGCCAACTTGGACTCGATTGGACCTGTAACCACTAAGGTAAGGAATTCGAGAGACACATTGGACCTGGTCCCATTTGGATCTGGAACCATTAACGGAACTATTCCAACTACAGAACTAGAATGATTCTTAATGAGCTCCGATCTCGGTTATCACCTAAAAAAGCCGAAATGTTACTCTTTGTAAATTCTAATCTGCGTGCTCAATACCTATGTTCCTATTATTAGTATTAAATTCCTTCTTGAAGTAATTTGTAAATTTTATAAGTATATTTGTGATTTAGAAAATTTAAATAATTTGCAGTTTGAAGTAAGAATAAATATATATATATATATAAAAAAAAGTCACAGTAATGAGTAAATACAAAATAAATTTTTAATTAACAATTAGTATTAGGCTCCACATACATATTCAGATGTATAAATGTCCATAAATATTTGTTTGTAGTACATTAGTTAAATGGTCAATAAAAATGACAAACAGTTCCAGCACATCCCTAATCCAAACCATCTACGGTACAATAATCATACATTGTCAACAGAAAATACTCTTGGATAACTTTCCCTATCAACACATAATCCCTATCAAAGTCACTTAGACAAGTGAATAAAACTCAGAAGCCAATGCCTCCATGAGAATAATTACAATTCACTGCTTACCTTGGACGGTATAGCTACAAAAATCATAAGACCAAAAACAATTTGTACTTATTCCAATAAAAAAAAACCTGTACCACTAAACCCATGAATGGTCTTAGGTTCAGTGCTTTGTAAGGACTGTACTGTTTCTAAGCCATAGGTTGTGCAAGGAGGTAATTCGGACGAGATCTCGCTCAACCATCAGGTATTTCCCCCAATTAAGGGTATCCACTTTACAGAGGCTGGGTGAGCCCCAGGAGGGTCTCCCAATCCCACATGGTTGATCTATGACTGAATTCAGAATAAATAATTATCTGCATCAGCCGGTCTCGAACCCGGGACGACCACGAGATTAGTAGCACAGTGTACTTAATTCCAATGGAGATTATTCTTTAGGAAAAAAAACAAATAATAGGTGCAATGGGGGACATATGAATTTGAGTATTTAATTTTAATTTTTCTTTTAAACTAAACTGAATGGGAAGAAGTACAGCAACAAAGGAAGAAATGGAAAGGGAACGAGGATGGTAAATACATTCAGGGATGAAGTTTTGGAAATTGAAAGGATTGTATTGGATATTGAAAGGATCCCTACATGATAGGGAACAAATAAAGGTTAGAGAGGTGAAATATGGTGTTGTGGGGGCTCAGCGAGGAGGATTAATGGCTCATAAAACTACAAGATAATGCCAAAACTGGATTGTAAACGAAGAAATATTATTGACATATGGAAGGGATATTATAACTTAATCAAGATTAAGGATTTTAATCTTTCATTAAATAACATTGAGAACTTATGAGAGAAATGTATGTAGAATTTTATTATTTATGATTTATTATTAAAACAAATAATATCTTATTACTATTGCAGATTAGACCTTACTATACTCACCAAAGCAAGACTGCTGAGCAAAATCATGGTAATAACAGCTGTTTCAAAATATTTGTTCTCTATCAGTTGAAATGTCTTGAGACGTAGATTGGCCCAACCTTGCCAAAATGGGGCATCATCATCTCCAGCTAAGAATGGAAATCTTTTATAACAATGATCAGGACAACAATCAGCTGGATAATCTGCTATCAACAAATCTTCTCCACCAGCTTCTATGACAATGTCTTCTTCTTCAATATCTAGAAAAAAAAGAAATGCAACATAAATAAGCATTATTTGGAAATAATTTAAGTTAAAAAAATTCTGAATTATTAGAAAATAAGGATGGAAACAATAACAAATAAACAAGATATTTACATTACAGAAAAAGTTGGAAAAGCTAAGCTGTAAGAATGAAAGGATAAGATCAAGTTGGGATAAAAGAAGGATTGGTAAATAAAGGGAGAGGATACTTTAATATATTTTTTATAATATTAGTGATGCCAGAGTTGGTAGAAGATATGTTTGATTTATAAACATGATGATTGTTGATAGTTTGGAAAGGAATCTTTCATCGAGATTGGGAACCAGAACTTGTGTTGTCAAATATAAAAGGTCAGGTATGTATTAATCAGATAAATCTTCTCAAAATAAATAAATAAAAGGGCCAAAGAAATCTGATGAAAAAGTAAAAAATATTAGTCAAAGTTTGGTGGAGTATTTGAAGACAATTTCAAGTAATTTTACAATGCTGTCGCATTATCAGTGTCTGTCTCCCGAAGTTACTCGAAGGCCACTACAGCTGCACTCTCCAGTGCCATTTGTGGAAACTAACTGCTTTGTATTAAATTCTAAAATTCTTATTCATTGGAATTATTAAAATTATTACCGCTTTAATTAGATATTATTAAAAATTATTAATGCTGTCGATTACTGGTAGTCTGGGAAAGTTGTGCCTAAAGCAGTAATAATTTTAATTTATGGTAAGGCCTGACCTCAACTGAAAAGGATATTTTGGAGGTTTGTATGTCTCTTGAGCAAGCGGAAGTCGACAGCTGTGATCTAATTAAAACAGTAATAATTGAAATATACAGTAAGGCACTGACCTCAACTGAAAAAGATCCATTGGAGCTATGTTTATCTCATGAGCGAGCGTAGTAAGGGAATTTGCCAGCACTAATAATTTTAAATAGTATCTAATTAAAGAAGAGATAATAAAAGAGTATGAAACAACTATTGACGTTTGGCAAGATTTTAGTCTCAACTCCCTCTATTTCGAGATACTCTTTGACACTTTATTAGTGAGGCATGAGACAAGAATGCAGGGTTACCTATTATGATACATAAACATAAATGTGGTTTATTTCTTAAAGCTTTTAGCATAAACTGATAATATAGTTTATTCATCTTTGCTGAAGAGGGAAAGGATCTTGTATAGCCATAATTTTCTGCAAGAAGTATTAAGGCAAATAAATGTAATTATAAATGAAGAAAAAACAAAGATTAGGAGAATTAGAAGACTCAGAGAATACAACAGAAGAATTCTACACACAAACAAGAAAAGGTTAGAGCAGGTATAAAATTTCAAATATCTTGGTGCTCATCATAATGAAAAAGGACAAATTGATTTGGAGACCCAAAAAAAGGGTCCAATCAGCTGAAAGGCTCTACAATGTGGTCATACATGGTCTATCTCACTGTAAAGAAGTCTTAAAACAGACAGACATGATTATTTATATTACATGCTCTAGTGAATCATAGACTCTAATGATGGTACATTTAAATCAAATCCAGACTACCCGAATGTATTCCCCAAACAGCAGGGATTGAAATTGAGATTTTTTTAGAGAAAATATCAAATCATGACAAGATTATTATGATAATCATAATCACGACAACATATTAAAAATCACCTCATAATAATTATTGTTAAGTGAAAAAATTTTAAATTAAAAATAACTCTTATTTTTTAGTGTAATTTATTCTACTCAAAATGCTATAACTTGTTTAAAATTAAGCAGGGAATTAACCCAAATAGGATGTGAAAAAAATAACATTTACCTGCCTTCGAATACAGTTGAGAATGTCGCACAAGTAAGTGTAAAATCCGATCATTTGTAAGAATAGATGTTAACAACTTATAGTGTTGTTAGTGTTATTTTGAGCAACAAAAAAATATCGCTCAGGAATAAGAGTTATTTAACAAAAAAATTGCTTTAAAAATGAAAAAAATTTTAAACTGAAAACAAATAATCAGTTAATGATGCTTATATCTAGCAAATATAAGTCATAAATTAACAATTATTTCTTAAGAAAATACATAAATATTAATGATTAATTTTAACTTTTAACTAAAAAACATGAGTGATTTTTATTTTTTTCAAAAAGTACTTGCTATATTTTGATTTGGCCAAAAAATTAATTCTCAAATTCAACCTCTGCTAAAGAGTGTAGAAGGAAGAAATCGAAAGACTGGTGGAAGATAAGGCAGAACTGAACAGAGAAAATTGGTCCAGGCTGTTGTAGGTCTCTCAAACTGCAATGATTTGGTATCATTGAGGAATGATGATTAAAAAAAATGGATTAAAAACCTATAGGCTTTGTGGGTTTTAGATTTTCATGTATTATATGGTCCATTATATCATATGTCATATGGCCTCCAAAGTAATGAACAGGATGAATTTATTGCATTCTTACTTCATTTAGTGAATTTCCACAAATGTGGGACCAGTAATATTGCAGTTTCCAACCAATAACTCATTTTTGCTAAAATGTGGACTTAGCGTGTTTTTGATCTCCCTGCTTCAATCAAGAAGTAATAAAGGTTAAAATTAATATATATTTAGAGATAAGACTGATATTGAAAATGAACAAAGAGAGTAACATGGTTACCTGGCTCGTGCTCAAGATCTTCTTTACTTAAATCCTTTTTCTCTTCTCCATCAAGGCTCTCCATACTTCCTTTATGACTTTCATCTTTGTTCGGTCTATGTTTATGACTGCCATATGACTTGTTACTGAAAATAGTTCTTAATATAAATAATCCCTTAAAAAAATTCACAAATTACATCGCTTTAGACTTAGAGAGGAGGAGTCTGTAGTTTAAGAAAAAATAAGTTTTTAATAAGCAGCCAAATCTGAATAGAGAAGGAATAACTTTTCTTCTTTTACATTCTAGATACTGAGTAAACACAACACACAAACTCCCAAAACGAGTTAATATTACTTTTAAAATGATAGAAAGCTAATTAAAAAAATAACTAAAAGTAGACAATAAAGTACATAAGTGACAACTTATTACAGAAATACAAAAGTAACATGATTCTAAGAACATTTTTACAAGACAATAGCAAATAAAAGATACCTACTACTAAAACAATAAAATTATCTCAAAGATATGAACCTTAATTTAAGATATTAGTTTTTATTTCAAGACAATCGCATTTCAGTTACTTCTACTTCATACAGTCTATTGTTGGCTAGCGACCATTTTAAATTAGAATTATTCTTTTCTTCTGAACAGATTGATAGTTGTGATGCAAGTTTTATGAGTGTTCAATAACTACCTTCATATTAAATAAATAGTATTTTTAATATGTTTCAATTGTCTGAGGCAATATATATATATATATATATATATATATATATATATATATATATATATATATATATATATATATATATATATATATATATATATATGCAATAAATAAAGTGTCAATAATTCAATTTTTATTACGTTCATTTTTAACTAATTAATTTTGATATCAATTATAATTATAACAGCTTAACATTATAATTCATTCAGTTCTTGGTATTTATTGCTTATAAACAGTATTAAGTTCTTGTTCTGTATCTAGTAGGTTTTTAGCACCAGTACCTAGTGATGAGTTTTGTTTTTAATAACGAAGTTTATGAAAGTTAAACCACTTTCTTTTGTTCAAGTGAACATATAATACTATACAGTGAAGAAGATTCTCCATGAAACAACTTAATTAGAAACAAAATATCAAATGACAGTAAGGAAGATTTATTTTATATAATTGTATGTTAAATATTATTAATTTTTTATAGGTAATTGGTTCAAAAGGACCTTTATCACAATATTCTATTTAAAAATAGAGGTCAGAGAGTGTATTATAATTATAATAAGATGTAAATAAAAAGATATTTAGATTTCAGGATTCCTAGTTTTAAAAAAAAACCCTGATCTTTTCAAAAAATCAGGACTATCTGTAGAGTCTCACGAGTTAATGGACAATAGAGAGAAGTTGGGTCCCCAAGTAAGTTGGGGAAAATACCCCAAAAACTCTCTCATCATAACACGCCAACACCATAGTGTCAAGCATGAATATATATATATATATATATATATATATATATATATATATATATATATATATAGAGGGAGAGGGAGAGGGAGAGGGAGAGGGAGAGGGAGAGGGAGAGGGAGAGGGAGAGGGAGAGGGAGAGGGAGAGGGAGAGGGAGGGAGAGAGAGAGAGAGAGAGAGAGAGAGAGAGAGAGAGAGAGAGAGAGAGAGAGAGAGAGAGAGAGAGAATATGGGTAACTCAGTGATGATAATAACATGTTTAAAGCTAAAATGAAAGTTATGTATATTATGTCTAGCAATAGATTGATAAGTATGCTGTGTATGTAGAAACCCAAGGTATTTGGTCAGCATTGCTTCCTCAATAAATCAATAAAAATCGGGCCCAGTATATCTTTCAAAATCAGTTGAGGAAAATACAAATAGTTACTCAGTTTCAGAGTAATAAAGTTTCAGAGGAATAGTTATAGAGATAGTTTCAGTTTCCATGCAGATTTTTTCTCTTGAGGTTTTTAATGAATCTGAGGTTAGATTTTGGAAATTTGAAATGATGAATAACATTTCTAATAAAACGTTTTGCTTGAAACTCAATACATGGAGATTTCACATGGCTTCTATGTGTTGTCAGATTAAAAAAATGTACTATTTTGAAAAAGATAATTCATGGTGGTGAAAAAATCATAGGGAACACTAATGCCATGGAGGAAAGAACATAATGGTATAGAAAGAGGGAGAATATAGCGTAATAAAATTAAAGCATAAAATATCTAAAATTATTTTATAAAATAAAAACATTTCTGGATAGTCCACTTAACAATATGAATCATCTTTACTTCAGAACACTCTAAAAAACCAACATAAAGCATGGGAAATTCCTAAATTTAAGGGCACACAACATACAATGTAATATATTTTTTCTACTGAAAAATCTGTATGACACATCAGTAATATAAAGAATAAATCACAAAAGAGAAAGGGGGAGAGGGTTAAATAGAGGAGCATCCATATTAATAATCAATAATAAAAGTTTCCAATATAAAAGAGGAGCCATAAAAGAAGTTTACTAATTTCTGGTCCAGCTACACCAGGAGGGAACTGGCAAAGAATAAAGAATATAGTTTACTTGATTTTATAAATATTATTCAATAGTTAAAAGTTAATGAAAATGTTATTTGTCAAATTTATGAGCATATTTAGCTAAATTTGAATTATAAAATTATTAAATAAATAATAATGGAAAAATATGCAATAAAAAAAGTTTAGATTATAAACTGGTTAATCATCAAAATATTTATGAAAAAGTAGGCAATTTATTAGTTATTCAATAATTATATTTATTTTTACTTATCAAACAAACATTAAAGATTGGTGGGGGTTGGCAGAGCCGACTAGTTAGAGCTCTGTAACAATAAGACCTATATAACAATATCGAATCCCAGCCCCACTTTCCAACACGGCTAGTTAATCAATTTGGGAAATTAGTCCATAAACTTCTAGATAGGGTAGGCCTAGTCTACAAGTAAAAAAATATTAGTATATAAAATATTATATAAAAGTTATGACAATTATTAATTTAACATTGCAAAATGAATGTTAGATAAAATAGTAAATAGAGGGAAAATTATGGAATCTAACTGAGAATACATTTACTTTAATATTTAAAAAATAATGATTTATTTTTATTTTTTTCTTAATATTCATAAAGATAATGTGACTATATTATATTATAATGAAATATTTTAATTTTTAATAGAAAAAATTGCTAAGATTTCTAAAATTAATTATTGAAATACCTGTTCAGGTCCATATCCCTTGGTAGATACCTTAAAAAATAATAAACTTCATAAAAAACAATTCTTGGTGAATTTATTAGTAAATTAACTTATAAAACAAAGAATTAAGCATGTTGAATAATAAATTAACTGATCTGCCGATTGCTTCTAGATAAATTTAAAAAAAATATGTATATTTATTTAATATAAGTAGTCCTATTTCGAACAATTACCAAGATATAGACATAATATACACTAAAGCTCTATGTATCAACAATATTACTCATACATTAATTACTTGTCTTAAATATGAAAAATATTTTGACTTTTATCAGTTATAAGTTTTGTTGAAAAATTTTACCAGACCCACTTTGATAACAGCTAATTTATTGTTAATAAACATTGAAAGTTTAAGTCAGTATTTTAGTTTAGAAGACATGATTATCCTAAGATGAGTTGTTTATGAAATAGTATAGAGGATCTTTTGAGCATTGAAAAGTTGGGAAGGAAATGGGAATCTAGTAAAATCGTAAACCTAAAGTAAATCGCTGGTTTACAGAAAAGTAATCTAGGATGAGATGAAAAAAAAACTAACAACAGATGACAGAATCGAATCTCAAGTTTACTAAAGTAAGTGATGATATTATATTTTTATAAACTTTTAGATGGCATTATAGTTCAGGACTCTTGAAGGAAAAGTTATTCGTGATCCAAGAATTGATAAAACCAAAATAAATATTAACAATTGACTGAGAAACTAAGATAAGAGAAAGAAAATAACTGGGAAGTTGGGAATGATTTAATTTAATTGAATTGGGAATTAAAATTGAATTGAACCATGTCAATTGGCAATATGCCGAATGCTGATGAAGTAAATTTTTTTAAAAGAATTTTAGTTCAGAATTACCTTCTATTCACTATCTAATTCTGCATATGAAAAAAGTAACAATTAACAGTCCTCCCTCCTTCAGGCATATGTAATTTGTGAGATGAGTACATTTACTTTTGGTCTGCCATGTTTCTGTGTTTCATAACAGAGGATAGGGCTTCCTGATTTTCTGAAATCTAGGAGCCTCTTGACGAGTTGAATAAAAAAACAGAACATGGAATTGTATAACAATAAGCTGCTAAAAAGTTATTTCAGGGGTAAACTATAATAATTCAAAGCATAAAATTATACAGCAACATAACTATGAAGGTCCCTTTTCTTTAGGGCAAGTAGCGCACTTTAAAACATTAAACTGTGCATGATATTTAATATGCAATTACAATAGTTTACCATTAGGAAACAAATACAAAAATTAGATTGATAATAATGTATTCATTCACATTTGTTAAATATAATTTGACCAGTGAATATGCTGCAAGAAATAAATTTGGTATGATGGTAGTACCTAATGAAAGGTTCTTTTAGCATATTTGGTTTAAGCCTTCACTGAATGAATATTGGAATATTGTTCAATATGTATAATTAATATGATTATTTGCATAAGTTAATGATTATACTAAAAATCCCTAATGTGTATGCATATAAATTGTAACGATCGGTGTAAGTTTGAATGTAAAGCCTTAAAATAAGTAAGGTGAGTTCATTAATAGTAGGAAAAAAAAAACACAAAAATAATGTTTGTTTGATATGAATCATAATATTTTATATATTTATTTATATAAATATTATTAAATATCATAATATTTATTATATATTTTAATTTTAGAAATTTCAATCCTAAAGCAGTTACTATCTTAAGAAAGTAAGCTCAATGTGCAGAAAACTATAGTTGATAATTAATTAAACTCCGCTGAATCAATATTTATAGATTCTAGGCCCATTGTGAGGTCAATGATTTTTTGGATACTTTCTGCATAGTATTACTATTATCACAGATTTCTTTCATACCTGTACTTTCTGATCCCATTTTCATGTGGTCAAAACCTTTCGTAAAACGGTTGAGCATCATCAATCCAATAAATTCATTATTTGAACTGGCATCGATAGTGGTATGTTTTGGAGATATTGAGAGAATCTCATTAATCTACTTTTCCATGTAATTGAAATTCACCAACTCGATCCAGAAAAATTGTCTAATTTAGAATAATCTACTGGATAAGCTTCATAAGTATCTTTTACTTTATTCCACATTTCCTTGGCTGATTTACAAGTTTGTACAATAAAGTTTCAGATTTTATATTTTGCATTAAAATTATTTTCTGTTCCCATAACAATTTTTCCATGATTGCTCAAGCCCCAATTACAAACCAGCCAAAAGAGTATTTGCTTAGAACACCAGTTTTTGAGGGGTGGGAGAATTTGAAGTACGAAAAAAAAATAAAAGGACAAAACAATTTGAGTAAGCACTAAAGAAATAAGCACTAAACTTATAATATCCCCAAATTTACCATAGAGTACTACCATGGACAAAGAAAAGGGGAAATGTTGGTTTATACCAATAATTACTGTGTATTTAAAAATATTAGGCCTAAAACCAAATACTTAAGAAATAAACTTAAAACTCGTTCAACAGTATATAGTATACTATGACTCATGCTTCATTAACGGTAATTATAAGAACCATATCAAACTGCAACAACTATTTATTAAATATGAAAAATATCTGATGTGGACAACACACGACTTCCTTGCACGCCTATTAAACTATAAATCGGTGGCTCAAAAAGTGATCCTCAATTTGGTTACTAGTTTCGGAAGAATGCAGTGTCTCAAAAACGACACTCAACGTCACGACATCCATCTATTGACACACACAGACACACTCTTGTTTCTGGAGGTCTCATTCCGTTATTATATGTCGTTTTCCTTCATTTCCTAGTTTCCAAGAGATTTCTTCATGTTCCGTGACAATATTAAAACTGTCAATATCACTAGATAAAGCATTGGAAATCGACGATTTCGACATTTTAACCGGAAAAACCCACTTAACTAAAATCTTATTATCCTGCTGCAGACTTGTTGATCTCACAAATGGGGAAGAAAACCAGTATTTTACACTCAATTTTAATACTTAAAACAAGTAATAAAAATGTTTAATTGGATTGGAAACCAAATCACGTTTGTAACCTTTATTACCGAAACATATGATTTTTAATTTAAATATAATTTTTGATGTAAACTTATTATGACCTTCAAGTAAAGTACCCTTTCCGGCTCACCAATTTCAACCAAAATCTTGTATGTTATTTAGATTAGTATAGAAGTCTTATATACCAAATTTTAGAAGTTTTTCTTTAGATTTTAATATAATTTTTGATGAAATTCTAATATGACCTTCAAGTAAAATACCGCTTACGGTCTCCCAATGTTAACCAAAATTAATTATATTATTTAAATCAATATATAAGTTATATCTTTGAGAAGTTTTGCATAGTATTTTAATATAATTTTTGATGGAAATCAATTATGACCTTCAAGTAAAGTACCACTTCTGGTGATCAAGCAGTGACCAAAAAGGGAGGTTCACAACTAGATTTTACAACAATCCTAAATACAAAATTTCAACTTTCTACCGCTAACCGTTTTTGAATTATGCGAGATACGAACGTACGTACATACAGACGCCACGATGAAACTAGTCAAAATGGATTCAGGGATGGTCAAAATGGATATTTCCGTTGAAATCTGAAAACCGAAAATTTTCGC
This sequence comes from Rhaphigaster nebulosa, assembly GCA_948150685.1. NCBI lineage: Eukaryota > Metazoa > Arthropoda > Insecta > Hemiptera > Pentatomidae > Rhaphigaster > Rhaphigaster nebulosa. The sequence continues at coordinate 65,299,388 of OX411310.1, read as the reverse complement.
GATTACAATGCTTTCTTTACTTCGTACAAGGAAGTAAAAAGAGAAACAGCCAGTCAAGAAAATAATGGTCATTTAAATGTTTATAAGTTTGTTTATATTGAAGCGATGATTCAGTCATGAGTCGATCCAAAATACGATAGACATTTCTTCCCACTTCTTCCATGGATTCGTTATGTCTGTCTAATTCTAGCTCACCTTCAGTGCAGTTTTCTCTAAGCCTCCATTGCTATGTGATTTTCTACCTCGCTTAAGTGTCATCGGTGCCAGTGCAGACTTTTTTTAGCTCATCTGTTTTATGTCATTAATTCATGACCATCAGCCACCACATAATTTGTACAGTATCTCATTTCTTCAAGAAAGTCTGCAATTCCTTTTTTCTACTCTAATTCTATTCACTTTCCATTATTCCTGCTTTGTTTAGCATCTTACAGGAAAAGAATAAAGCAGAAGTCATCAAAATCATGAGTAGAACTACATATTAATACTTTATCTTTGACAGCACATGTAAATTTCACAGTCTTTCAATCTTCATTGAGTGATCCTCTGATTCTTTTCATTACATTTTGAAGCACCGTATGGTTTAAAATCTTTTTCTAATACTGCCTGTGTCTTAAAAAAACATGGCATTTAATTGCAGAAGTGGGTTCTAAACTGATAATAAATAGAGTTTAATTTGAAAAATTATGTAATGTTTGGGGAAACTAAAAAAGGAGGGAGAGGGGGCAGTTAAAGGTTATCTGTCCAGAATGCTAGCTATGAGAAATTGGAGTCTATAATCCTTGGTCATTGAAAGCATTTCCATCTGTTATAATTCTCTTGTCCGGACAACTTTTTGATTCCCGGCCAATTTATTGAATTTTCCATTTTTCTTTCTTTTAATTAAATGGAAAATTACATGAAAAACATACTTCAGAGAGAAAAATCATGTCTCATGACCAATACATGATTTCAATAAACTCGGTAATGAACAGTTTTAGAAAATTACCAACTTGGCTACTCAAACTATGATTCTTATTACCTAGGCCCATAACTATTTTTGGGATTATAAATATAATGAGTAATCAAAGCCAAGTTTGTGTGAAATACTTAATTAATAAAAAATAAACAAGAACAATTTATTGGCAGACATTCATACAACTTAACAGGGAAGGAGAAGGGAATACTAGTTAAAAGCCATTCTCAATCTTAACTTATGATAAAGTTTTAACAAAATACAAATAAATTTGATTTTTTTTCAACAATAACAAGACTCTTGCTGATTATAACACCCAGATTATATTAATTTTTATTCATATGGTGTGGATACAATTCAATTAGACATGAATTCTCTACCACTGTTTCTACTAGCTAGTGTTAATATGATATATTAAGACCACTTGAGAAGCCATTTAGTGACCCACCACAGCAAAACATTCTCTTGTAAGAGATTCATCAACTCATATTTCAGTCAAACTCAATATCTAATCCCATTTTATAAATTTATTGTTTTTTTTTTTAGGTAAATTTTAATTCACAAAATAACTCCTACCTCTTTTTGGCCTTTTAGCTATCAATATCATCATCAATAAATAGTGCAATAATTGATATTGTTTAATAATATTGACAGTCTGACAGATGATATTGCATTCTACATGAAAGATTTCACAATATATTGAATCAATCAAAAATACTTTGATTTTTATGGTACAATCAGATAAATATTGTTTTGGCTGTGGCCACTACTGCTCCATACTGATTTCAGCTCAGTTCTGATTTCATAGTTTTTACTTTCCTAACCACATAAGTAAGGAAGGTATTGTAATTGGGTCAAATTTTCAATGTGCAGTTTTCAATAGATCTATGTGTTTCAGAACCCTCTGATTCCAACATACGTTTTTTCAGCCATTGGTCTGTGCGTTTGATTATCTCTTGAACGGATGGACCGATTATTTTTTTATATTACAGGGTTTGATCCACTAATATCTGTGTACCAAAAAGGCCACCATATGTGCAATTGCAGCTGCGCAATAACTGAAAAATCTTTTTTTTCTATAGACTGTTGAGCCAAAACAGCCCTAACGATTTTAATAAAACTTGCCCAAAATCTTCTGATTAAAGACCTTCAAATTTTAGTATATAGTTCATCCCCTAGAAAAAGTAGAAAAAAGTTATAAAGAAAACAAAAATTTGTAGTCTTTATTGTATCCAAATATAAAATAGATGATTATCTCAACCAATTTTTGAGCCTAGGGTAACTTTAAAGAATGATGGGGCAACTTAAAAACAATCATTATTTCAAATTTGAACTTTTAAAGCTGGCTCATTGATACTGCCTTTCGTATAGTTTCAGATTTTAGTTACATTGTATCAAAAGACGGTGACAATGAGCATGCTTTAAAAGCTGAAATTTGAAATAACAATTGACTTAAAGTTACCCCAGTTTGCATTATTTAATGATTTAAATATTTTTTATTTTAATTGGTCAAAGCTAAAATAATCTGTTAAGATTAATATATTAAATACATTAAAAAATCCAAAAATGCTGAGTCTCAATAAAGGTGAAAATAACATGCATAAAAAGCCTATTTAATAACATTTCTTAAACAAAATTCTTCCTCTTGACCATATTGAAAACTGCATAGCCCTCTCAAAAAATACATTGGAACTGATTAAGAACCACTGAAGAATCTGAGCTCAAGAAAAAAAATATATAATTATTGATAAAAAAAAACAACAAAATATCTACAAACCTAATAGAATCTTCATCGTATCTTGTTCTAATATATTCAGAATCAATACGATTGTCCTGATGATTGCCTATAGAATTTCCTATATGATTCTTATGTACTTTGTTGAGCTTGCTCTTAAGATCTCCTATAACATAAAAAGAAAACAACAAGGTTCAAGTAAGAAGTTATTTAAACATATAAATTAAAAAGAAATTATGGTAAGTAATAAATTATTCTTATGACAAAACTTTATTTATATATATTTTGTGAGATTTTTCTTAATTAAACACCATTCAGAAAATAGATTAATATTAATTTACATTAATTATATACTACATTACTTTTACTATTTAAATTAAAATATTAGTATTACTAAGTAGGAAAAGCTTGTTTGGAAGTGTGGTCAATGAAGAAACAAACAAATAGGAAAAACTAGAGTGATTCTATATCTGCTCTTGACTCACGCCTTTCTGCCCTAATCAAGACCTAAACCTTGGGTCGAAACGTTGGCACACAATAAAATAAGTTTTTCTTATTTGTGTTTCTTCATTGACCGTATCCCCAACCAAGCTTCTCCTATATATATATTTATATTTAAACCATACTTCCACCATTTGTGTAATATATTCATTTTCTCTTTTCTCTTTAACCCTGGTTCTGGAGCTAATTATATATCTATTATTATGACATATTTCATATTTTACAAAAGTTAAATATTTTTACTTTTTTAAAAATGAAAACAAACCTTTTATATTTCAATGATGGAAGTATAGTTGACTGTGGAAATAACAAATTACATTGTTATAATATAAAGCTATATTATCATATTTTATTACTGATATTGGTGCTGTCACTACTGTTATCTTTTTTTTTCTTAGCCCTGATGATGGCTTAAAACTTAGGCTGAAATGTCGGCACACCATATAATAAGTTTTTTCTTATTTGTGCATTTCTTCATTGACCGCACCCCCAGCTAAGCTTCTCCAATATTTATTTTTTAGCTAAGCTTCTCCAACCTTTATATTTTATTTTATGACGGAATGAGATGGTCAGGGAGACAGTAAAAAAAATGGATCATAAAAAAACTATTTTTTTACGATTTGTGATAAATTTTTTTGACCCCCTCCCGGACCATCTCATTCCTTCATATAATTTTTATGGTCAACTATTAATTATTCAATATATTTTATTTTATTTTTTTATTCCTCTTCCTACCTTAACATTCAGGATTATAATTTTATTTTAACAATAAAAATGATTTTACTTCTATAAAATAAAATGTTACGATCTCTTGTTCAAGAGCAAACCACTTATCCATAAAACAACAAGTTATTTGTAAAGTCCTCTTTATCATGCAGAACAGTTGGTTTAGGCCCTATATTTTCTGGGTTATGTTCTCAGAAGGGCTATTTCCCGGCGAACTTAGAAACTGTTGTTTGTACATTAGGGACAGCAATCACATAACAAATCTGACACCTATTTCACATTTGGTTTTTCAATGACAATTACGTGACAAAAAAACTGATTATTATAACAACAGTCATTCTGTTCATTTATATTTTTCCCAACACACTTGACGAAGAAAAAGCTCAGGAATAGCTGTAATTGATTTCTGAGTCGTGCCAGCTGCAAATTTCACTAAGAAACCGAGTAACTTCACTGTACGTTCTTTATTATATATTTTTTTAATTATCTGAATTTAGAAAATTTTAATTTTTTTAAATTTAAATCTTCTTTGACTATCCAAATTGATAAAAATGGCAAATAGATGACAAACTTTGGGCTAACTTGACTTTTTGGGAGATAAATTGTATTTCACCTTTCATGTATTTCTTCAAAACTTTGAAATTTCAGGGAGTAGCTCTCTACAGTCCAAGTTTTTAAATTCAACTTCTTCTGATTAAGACAAAGTATTCTGAGAGTTATAGGTAAGAACTTGGCTGGATTTTTTTTTATTATCTCTTTGTTGCTTTGCTGTATTTTTTAAAACACCTAGGCATTAACTGATTTGCAAGATTAGAAATTTTATCAGTAATTTCGCTATCACTTTTTCACATTAAAGAAACACAAACAAATAAAACAATATAAAATATATTAAATAAATGGAATTTGATTGGGAAAATGATAGAGAATAGGTCATATTTCAACAAGTTTATCCCAAAAGAAAACAATTGTATTTACACCCAGAGGAATTACGGTACATGTACTTCAATGATTAGTACCTCACCACTAATGTAAATTATAAATTATTTATAGAATAATACAGTAAGCGAAAATATTTACCATGAATAGTAAACTCCATGCCATCACCTATCGCCACTTCCAGTTGGTCCTTTTTGTCTCGAAAAACCATTCCATCAGCTCTAATTTCATCACCACCAATGTCTTCCAGTTCTCTGTCTCGCCCTCCTGAGCAGCAGGACAACAACACTGTTCCTTTTCAATCACTAATCAAGTTAAATTGTTGCGCAAAAAAAAAAAAAAAGGAAAAAAAAAAGAAACAAAAAGTGCAGAAAAATAATAGCAGATCATGATAAAGTTAGAGGATTTGATAAAAAACCTCTGACATGATATTTTAAAAGAAAACATTAAATGAAATAGAGGTTTGTAAAATTGGTTTCCAACCACTTTTTGAAATTACTTAAGCAACAATCTTTTACATGACTGAAACCTGGTAAAATAGGAAACAGTCATGGTAGTGATAATAATGGTAGTGATTATACTTGGGATAATAAACTAAACTGAGTTTTGCTAGATAATGAAAAAAATGAGCTTTAAAAGTGAGAAGAATGGGTTTTAACAATTTATATCATTGTAACAAATAAACTCTATCAATCTCCTCTAACAAAAAAAAAAAATTTGACATAGGTATACAATTTACAGCAAAGTGACAACTGATCATATTCTACATATTTATTCAACATATAAAACTAAAAAAGATGAAGAGCGGCTTTCATCCATGAAAATTGAAGAAGCCTATGTTAAGGGTCTAATAAATGAGATGAAGGTGCAAAAATAAAAAAAATTTGAGATGGAAAAACCTGAGTAGGGAAATTTCTCACAATTGAATTAAACAAGGATTATCTGAGATTTATGATTGAATGGAATCCAGCTGTAACAACTTGTAAAGAAACAGTAATCGGACTATTCCACTATTTACCTGCCACCTCAAACAGATAGCTTAAGTTCCACAGATATCATGAAAGATGATCTTAGACTTTATCTCTAGGCTTCAGGATTGTCTCTAGTTATGAAAAGTGCGCCCTTTATAATAATGTTTAACTGAGTTAGCAAGAAAGTAATTTCGGGTTTGTACTACAAGATACTGAATATATGATATTTTGCAATCTTTCTGGTAGCTTCATGAACCACTATACTTATAGTATTCTGGTCCTTATCAGAAAAAACTGAACCGATGAATAGTGAAAACTGATTTAGGATTATCAAAATTCGAGAAAGTTGTAACATTCAAAGGATTAAGCAAACTTTAAAATAAATAATAATCAGATGGTGTCAGGTCAGTCTGCAAAGGGGATGCAATATCACTACCCAAACAAGCATACAATAATTCCCCAACAGTTACTACACATGTATGAGGCTTTGCATTATCATGGTGGAATACAAAAAAATTATGCACAACATGCTAATCTAAATAGGACTGATATCAAATGTCAAAAGAAAAAAAAAAGTAACAGTGACAAAAGTTTTAAACAATTACAACACAGTGTGACAACTGAAAATACTTTCTTGCCAACTCAATGCACTCTGATATGGCTCAGTTTATGGTAAAAGGTCCATTATCTCAATCTAGAATGGGCTCCTATCCTAAAGAAATACAGTTGTTGGAAGGATATGGAAGGCCAAATTATCTGTGACTTTAATTGGATTGCCAAAGTGGCCTGCAGTCAATAGTATGACCATTTAAAGCAAACTCTTAAATATAGTTGATTAAAAAAATTATAGGTGATTTTTCTTTTTATATATAAATCCCACTATAAATAATTTAAAAACCAAAATGACTCAATAGATCACCTTCCAGTAAAGATATGAATCAAATAATGTTGCATAATGCTGACAAAAGAGCTTGTAATTACTATTTAATTTTTACAGGAGATGGTAGCAAATGTTTTGGACAAGGCCAGCTGACTACTTTGATATTAAAAATCAAGATATTTGAAATAAAATTATAAATAAAGATGATGGAAGAGTTATCTAAGTAAAAAGACAAATGAATAACTGCAACAAAAAATATCCCCAGAAGAATTTTTCAGTTGTTCAAATGAAATTCTTAGTTAAATAGAAATTGGAAAATTGTTATACTCAATAGTAGTTTATGTAATTTTACCTAATAAATAATGGAAAAATGAAAGTAATACCTCTTTAATACAACATTTATCTGCTTAAAGCAAGATAATTATTCATAATTGTAATATAATATTTCATTATAATATTAAAAATATTAATTTTAATTGCTTGTATTGATTAAATAATCTTTCTGCACATTTCGTTATAATAAAGCAGTAAAGCAACTCAAAGAATCAGCTAATTCATTTAAAACAATCAATCATACCTGCATTGGCAAATAAATACCTTTAAAATTTTAAAAATCACCTTAAGAATTTTGAATCAGGTACCAATATGGGATAGTTAATTAAGAAATTCCTATTGCTCAAATTCATTACTAGTTGACATTCCGAAAACAACAAGACATTTAGATTACATTTCCGTCTTCATTGATAATAAGAGTTTCTCATCAGAATGATTCCTCTCAGTCAGCATTATAATATTTTCACACCACTTAAGGTAGACTTTCACTGGTACTGCTCACGGTTGCGGCTAGCAGTTGACTACTGCTTTGACTGAATAGATAGGCATATTTCGCTGGCACTGCCCGGCAGTCTAGGTTTGACATCACACCTATACTGCTGTGTCCCTGACCGCTCCAGAAGGAGTCATACTGCCAAGGCCACGACGGTTCCTGCTTGTTTTTGCTTAACAAAATGTCGAAGAAGGGAATTAATAAGAATGATGATGAATGTCTTCTAGAATTTTTTAATGAATATCAGGTTCTTTATATAATAATATAAGAGAAAGGAATAAAAACAAAATAAATAAACTTCTTTATTTGTTTGTTTCTTGAAAGTTCATTCATAATCTGAATATTTATGATAATGATATAACAACAATTAAGAAAAATAAACTTCTTTATTTGTTTGTTTCTTGAAATTTTATGATAATAATATAGCAAAAATTAATAAAAATAAACTTCTTTGTTTGCTCATAATGGAGGGAGTTATTGTTGACCGTATATTTATATTTAAAGGGAGAAGTTGGTCGGGGGGTGCGGTCAAAGAAATAGACTACTATAATGTGAACTTATATAATTGTGCCTACGTTTCCGCCTAAGTTTTAGGCCATCTTCAGAGCAGCGAGGCGTGTTGTCAAGCGCCCTTTGTTTGTTCTTTATAAATATTTGTTGGGAACAAATTAATAAATTGTACAAGTACAGAATCGTTTATCAATCACTTTTCTTCCTAGGATTTTATCTTATTTTCCAGAAATGCAAACAAACATTAATAAATATATCGTCGCCACCAGGTATAACTAACTGATGTGAAAATTCGAATTTTCTGAATTCCTTACTTTTATTAAATTACCAGAAGCACGTTTGAAAAATAAAATGTTATAAACACAAATCAAGGACTCAGAGAAGTTACTCAAAATTAAACTGAGGGATATTTAGTAAAAAAAAAATTCTGAATCTCTCCTCATCAATCCATAAATAGCCAGTTATTAACTTAGTATAAAACCCTTCACTTTCCCGGGTTTGGAATACACTGTTAGCATTACATCTTGTGTATAACATAATTTCATCTTCCTCTTCTAATAAAATAGGAAGAATTACATTCATGTTGCAATATATCTATAACGATATATCTATATGTACGATATATTCTAACAATATAATATGATTATACATATAGGAAACGTTATGATGTTATAGGCTCTGCAGGAGCAGTTGGCCGCTGCGGTGAACAGTTTCAACAAAATATACAAAGAGTAACAGTTAGCGGTAACGGTTGGCAAGCACTACCAACCACAACCGTGGACAATACCTGTGAAAGTCTACCTTTAGAATTTTTCTGTTGGTAGCTGACAGTTTGTAATGTATTTCAGTAGAATAAAAATACACCACAAAATCTATGGCATGGTATGCTATGCTAGATGGAATATTCTAATGAATATTTTAAAATAATAGCAATCTCTTGGTTCAGCCTATTGCTCCTTTAGGATCTTGATAATTAGCATTAATTTTTTGTTAGAGGAACTGGTTCTTCTTTCAATTATCTCATAAATTGAATATAAAAAAAAATATAGATTGGGGTAGTACTCCTTAATTTATTAATTAATAAGGTAATTGCTTAATTGTTAATTATTTGCTCAAATAAATATTCATTTAATTATCAAATGAATTATATAAAAGAATACCAAACTAATCAAACACATTCATTTCAGACCAAAACCTTACATTATTGTAACAGTGACTTGAAAGATAGCTGGAACAGAAGTTTAAGACGCAGTTGGAAGGGAATCCATCCCCTTTACTTTTCATATAAAAGGAAGATATAACACTGCATGCTTATCTTCCCTCACTCCCAACTAGCATTTTAGCATATATCAAGTCATAATTTTTTTTTTTTTTACAGATGTAAATGAAAACATAAATAACTATAACACATTTCATAAAAATCTGTAATTATAAGTATTTAATACATAGGAGAATATCAAAATGAATAATTATGGTAAAACAAACAAAAATATTCTTATAACATTTTTTTTTTTACTTTTTCAAAGATAATTTCCTGATCAGATGTTAAACTAGATATTTTTTGTAGTAATATGATAATATAATTTTCATTTTTAGACAAATGGAATTAATACAATTAATTTGAAGTTTTTGGATCAATGAGAATTAAGTATTCAGTCTTAATCTGCATTTTGAAATAAAACTTAGAATTAGATATTTAGAATGAGAGATTAATATTGTGGTATCTGATTTAAATCCCATTAAAACCTAAAACAAGAAAAAGTTCACAGAAAAGTGATAATTTAGTTTCCTTTTATGACAATTGCTTAGCATAACAATTTGAAGTTAAAGCTACATAATATACAGTCAACGTGATAATTAGGAAAAAAATAGTAAAAACAGATTGGATATGTTTTAGATAAAATCGATATGTAGCATGTGAAAAAAATTCATAAAGCTGCCGAAAAGTGTTTTTTTTCATGTTTAAGATGTGAAACAAATTTATTTAAGAAAAACAAAAAATAGTACGTAATAGCATTTAAAAATAAGGAAAAATGAGTTTTAAATAATTGAAGTCTGTCAACAACTTTTTGCAAAAAAAATTAAAAACCACGAATTATGTCTTTTGTTAGTGCCTATCCATAGTAAAAATTTTATCCAAAAAAAAAAAGAAAAACTTTTTGCGGAAATTGGGAAAATGTAAAAACAGGTGGTTTCAAAAAATTATTTAACAAGGGCCAACATGGTCCTAAAGCCATTTTTCAAAGCTCAGTTTGTTCCCGAATAGTTTCTATACAACCCTATTTTCATGAAATATACGTGGGGTTCGATTAAATACCTAAAAAACACATTTGAACATTTCTGTTTCTCGCTACAGACCCCTGAGGAGAGGCAGCGGAGAGGAAGTGATGAAGGGCTCTCCCGCTCTCTCTATCACTTTGCAGCGCTCGAAGCCTGGTCGTCAGTGAGCCTTTCTTCCTTATTATAGATGGGCACTAACAAAATCCACAACTTAAGCCCCAAAAGAAGTTCTTGCAATAATTAAAAGCCATGTAATAAAATGTCCAAAAATGAAACATTTAATTTTTTTTTGCAAAAAGTTGTTGGCCGCCTTCAATTGTTTAAAACTCATTTATTCCGTATTTTTAAGCGCTATTACGATATATTTTTTATTTTTCTTAAATAAATTTTTTTCATATCTTAAACATGAAAAAACACTTTTCGGCACATTTAAGAATTTTTTTCACCATGTTGCTACATACCAATTTTATCTAAATCATATACAATTTGTTTTTACTATTTTTTATGCATAGAGTATATGCATGAAAAATATATTTCAAATATTTTTTTTTAGAATCTTTATTGCTATTGATTAAAACCTAAATAGTTTTTTCTTTCCAAATTGTTTCTAAATAATAAGTTTTAATTAAACAAAAATGCAAAAAATACTTGTGAAATTTAATATACCTAAACATAATGCTATTGGTTAAACCACAGTGTGACGTCAAATTTCATGTCAGCATACCTACTTCGTATGGTTGTTAGTGATTAAGTAATTAGGTGATCAACGATAAATTGAATTATATCACGGTTTATTTCATAACGTGTTGAGTGAAGTCATTAGTTAAAAATACTGAAAGATGATTTGTTGAAAAATACTGAAGTGCAATAGAATAATCTTTTGAGAATAGAGGGGATTATGATGTCGTTTTTTTTATTTCTTCAAATTCAGAATGTATATATATAGTAAAAGCTACGAGTTAGTTTTGTGATGATTGATTCAGTTTTGAAGCTCTTTTAATACATAATTTCCTGTTTTAATTTGTAAAACTAAAAATACGCTACAAATGCAGAAAAAATAATTCTATCAACAAATGCAGTCAAGCATACGAATACGAATTATTCTATCGAGTAAATAGGTGTATATGTTTCAGTTGTTAGAATATAATAGTTAGAATTATTATATCTAATATATTATATGTCTCAACGGAAATCCTATGGTGACTCATTATTTTGTATTGCATATAATTTTCTGTATCCTCTTCTAACTAAAACAAATAAAAAAATACTAAATATATTCAAATAAAAACATTGACATGCAAACAAATATATGACAAATAAAAAATATAAAGTAATAAAAATTCATCAAATGTCCAATCAAAACTTTTTGAGCTTATGATACTTTTTTTTAACAAAAAGCTACAAAATTGTAAATCCGATTGTAAAAGAAACAATGTATTCATTATAATGACTTCAAAATGTTCCCAAAAGAATGCAAACTAGTTATTGTAGTTTAAACTTTATCTCTTCTCATGACTTTACTCGTATAGTTGAGTCTTTTGGAACGAGAAAAAATACTTTATCTGCTGCACTTTTCATTGTATTCTTGCATGTAGGCACAAGACAATGCTTACACAAAGGTTTTCACTATTGTTCCATTGTTTTACTAATCACAGAATTAGATCGAATTTACCAAGTTTCACCAGAACCAACACAAAGTCGTTTTAATAGCTTTGTTGATATGAAAAGTGACGTCACATAAATCCTGCAAAAAATGGTGCATTTGAATAGGCAAAATATCTTTCCCAAAGAAAATATTTTTTTTTTAAATTCAATTAGGATGTTTTTTTATGAATGATTTAGTGTTTTACATAACTTTTGAGACGAAAATAATTTATTTAAGGTATTCTCAAAAATCATGCATATATCCTATCATCACATTGAGAAAGTCCCAGAGCAATTTATTTATAAAAATGAACTATCGCACCTAGACTAATAGTATTGTGATCAAACTGGAGCTACTAGAATAATTTAAATTATTCGTTCAAGATATTGAAACAATCACAGGAAACTGGAATCTACTTCAAGAACATTGAAGTTACAAAAAAGAGAATGAATGAGATATACAAGAAAAAAAAAATTAACACTTCATTATCATTATTATGCAGCTTAATAACATTTGATATATTTCTCTGAACAAAAATTAAAATTTAATATAAGTTTATGTACAGCTTCAGTACTTAATTCCTTTTCTTCTTCCAATATTGAATGAAATATATATATAATTCATTCTTCCGACACATTTTGTAGAAAATGATGGGTCTGAGAGAAAAGTATTAGAGGAAAAATTATAGAGCATAACGTTTCCTTTCAAAATATGCCCATTATTTGATGCGGCCTACATCTGCCTGGTATGTTTCCAAACTGATATATATTACAAGAATGTCACATGAGGTCATCTGCGAGCTTCACATTTTGGACGCATGTCTGGCATGCAAGTGTCAAATAATGGACATATTCTGAAAGAGAACATTACGTTCCACAATTATTTCCTCTAGAATTTTTCTCTCAGACCAACCATTTTCCCATAAAATGCATTTGAACTGTGATAAAATGAACACCCTGCATATTATATTTTTTTTAATTCTAAAAACTGCTTTAACAGGGTGTCCAATGATAAGTCATGAAAATATTCAAACATAATTCAAGGATTTTAAGGTTGAAAACTTTAAAATTCAAGGCGCTTTTTGTCAATTTATTGAATCAAATTCAAAACAAAATCGGAACCATAAAATGAAGTTTTTGGTTGTCCCCTGATAAAATGACAATTAGAATTTGAGAATGAATTTGAATAATTATAAAGGTTATATCTCTGTTAGATAATGAAAAATTGTTACCTTATTTTTTACACTAAGAACTCATCGCATCACAAAAAATAAAAACAATTCGAAGATATATCATAGAAACAATAATTTCAAGTATAAATATATTATTTATTCATACTTGACATTATTGTTTCTACCAGTAATTGGATTTGATGCCGGTGTCACTTCTTTGGTTTTGAGGCAAAGAATTCTTCACATCCAATTTTTATGACAGCGTTATTATAAAAGATACGACCTTTTAAAAAATGAGCCATTGATCTAAACAAATCATAATCTGATGGAGCAATGTCTGGGGTATACACAGGGTGAGGCAAAACGTTTACTCCTTACAGTTCTGATAATTTTTCCTTGGTCAAACGAGAAGGATGTGCAGGGGCATTGTCATGTTGCAAAATGGTATGGTTCATGTTGACCAAAGCGGGGTACTTTGCACTCAAAACTTCATAAACTCTGTCTAGCTGTTCACAGTTAAGGTTTGAGTCCCTACTACAGCTGATAAATCACGAGCATGTAGGTCCTGGTTCACACATTGAAGAAGAACGCCATCATCAATGACTGATGAGCGACCTGATCTGGGTTGTGCGGCAATATTTCGATGGATAATTGACTCTCCTTCTATGGCACAAATTTCTTCGGCAGCTGCCTTTGCTCTTAGCCTTTTTCCAGTCTCAAAAGACAACGAATCACAATTTTTTATTCAGACATTGTACATTCGTTTTAAAAATGACCCCTTAAAGCCAACTCAAGTCACAAGGAATTAAAGGATTATTCAAAGTAAACACTGACATAAATATTAGGAACAAAAACATTCTTATAGGATAATTATGAGAGTTGGAATTGTGCTCCAATCCCTAGAATGTGCAGACAATCCGCCCAGTCCAGATGTACAGAGGTGAATCAGGACAGAAAACAGATGTTATTTTGGCTTTGCAAAAAAACTAAGAAGCCATTTTCTGTCAAGAAATACAAAAATCATTCTGTATAAATGACATTAATTAATCTTAGATTAATTATTTAATCTGTACATTAATTAGACCTGTACTAACTTATGCCTCATAGAAATGGCTCTTAGAGATGCCAACAGTTTACAGGTATTTGAGAGAAATTTTCAGAGAAGAATGTTTGGCCCTGTGAAGGATGACGACCAGTATAGGCTGAGGCACAATGCAGAGTTGTACCAGATGTACCGGGAACTGGATGTGGTACAATATATAAGATTATCGAGACTGCGCTGGGCTGGGCATGTCGCCAGAATGGATGGTGACTCACCAGCTAAGAAAATACTATTGGGAAAAAAAAAGAGAGAGCTGCCACGATTGAGATGGGCAGACAAAGTGAAAGCCTATGCCCAGAAAGTTCTGGACACAAGAGCTTGGCAGACCCTTGCTCAAGACAGAGAGGAATGGAGGCAACATCTTCAGGCAGCGAAGACCCGGACTGTGTTGTAGTGCCCGTGATGATGATTATGATATTATTAAATATGTTTATAATTGAATGAGAATACTTTTCATTTTATTTTGCTAGTTTTGCATCTTTTTCAAGATTCAATATATCATGTATATAGTATTAAAAATTTTACTCATACTCATAATTATTGGAATAAAATGAATAATGGTAGCCCCTTATTCTTTTCATTCCGCCATCGGCCTCAAGAATAAGTGGCGAACCGGTGAACTTATTATAAGAAGACAAGGGTTAATAGGCTGAAATTGAAACTCAAAGTTGTTTGGAGCTGGAACCTAATCCTAAGGCGAATTACTGTTCCATTGTATCTCTAGTTCACTTACTATCAGGTAGAGCGAACCATATAAGGTGCGACAGAAAGTAGAAGGAGAGCGTGCTTGATACAGAAGGACTGATATACAAAGTGGAAGGAGGCTTTTTCTAGTTTTCTTACAATTAGAAATGGTAAGGTGAACAACTATGACATCAACCCTCCTCAACATTTTATACACATGTTGCCAAGAACTAATGGAAAAACAGAATTATTAGACTAAAAACTAAAAATTACTGATGGTTGGCAGTTTTTCAAGTGGAATTTTCGATTTTTTCCCGACGTGAAAAATTCAACAAGAAATATACAAGAAAGAAGAAAACATAAAACATACAAGAAATTCAACCAGAATTCCCGATCTACAAGGAATTCAAGGTTGCTGGATACCCTGTTTAAAATATTGATAATTAAAACTTTAGAAGATATGATGAAGATTAAAACAGTCATACATCAACAAATTCTCAGCAATTAATATAAGCATATAAGTCCATAATTAATCAAGTTTTTTAAACCAATTTAGCTGAATAATTAAATCACATTAAAATGGAGATCATTTGTTTCCCTCCCAGGATTATTCCAAATATTATTCTTCCAAAATACACAAAATAATAAGAAATTTCAAAATGAAAGTAATTGGTTCTATTGAAAAGTATTTTTAATTAAGCAAAAGCACCCCAGAAAATAATGGGTTAAGGTTGTGTTGTGTGATATGAACCTTGATCCCAGGTGCGCGGCGATCCCTCACCTTGGGTCTGATCGGAGATCTGATTGGTCAGCTTAGCTCGAATAGCTTTGGCTCCCATCATTACATTCCTCTTGATCCAACCAGTAAATCGGCCTATCCTTTCAAATGCTTCTGCAATTTTATTTGTTTCAGTATCTGCTGCTGGTGCTGACAAACTTGAAGAACCAAAATTGCTGAGTAGAAGAGCCAAGAACAAGTTTAATACCTGTGTAATAGAAAGTGATGAGATTTTGTTTGACAGTATTATTTAGGCTTAAAGAAAATAAAGAATTATGTAATTTATCCTCTCCCTTTTCCATAGTAATCCAACAAGAGAACTGTCTGTATGAATATAAAAAAAAAAAAATTACAAGCCTCATAAAAATATAACCAAAAAATAAACTCAATATTATAAAATATAAGTGATTTAACCCTTTAAGATTTAGATTGAGCTTTTTATTATTTAGTTTGATGACCAACTTCAAATTACGATAAGAACCTTAGAATTTTTATCTATATTCTATGCATTTATGTTTTCCATTACTTTAATGTTATTTGAACTAAATATAACAAGAAACCCCATTTACAGCACAAAATATTACTGTTAGATGATATTTTGTGTGTAATTTAAGTTTTTTTTTTTAAATAAATTCACTTTTTTATTGCTTAAAATTTAATTGTGTCATTTAAATCATAGCAGTTATATTTTTATGTTTTAATACTTAATATTAACTAGGTATTTTGTCATTTCTGCAATAAAATATGTGGTATGCTACTTACTGACTATTTTTCCTCTCTGTAAACACATAAATTTATTAGTCTATGTCTTAATCCGAAGTCTGTGGCTTTTAAAACTTGATTTTCCTGAATAATTTTTTAAATCTGTTCCATCCCAAGCTCATATTATTCATTGTAATAAGCATATTGAAATAGAAAATTGATTATAC
Organism: Rhaphigaster nebulosa; assembly: GCA_948150685.1. Lineage (NCBI taxonomy): Eukaryota > Metazoa > Arthropoda > Insecta > Hemiptera > Pentatomidae > Rhaphigaster > Rhaphigaster nebulosa. The sequence continues at coordinate 65,282,762 of OX411310.1, read as the reverse complement.
AAACCAGAATTTTCTTCATGGTTGCTATTATCTCAGTACTAATAGTAGTCAGTACTATATTAACACCCACTTATTGCATTCATTTATAATAATGCTGGCTGGCTATGCCATACCCAGCTTTTTTAATGCTCATATTGTTATGAATGACTGAATTTCGTTTAGAAAACAACTGTTTTTGTTTTGTTTTTTTAATCTTCAACGTTTTTAATAACAATAATTTTAATATGGAGGAACCATTTGAATCACTTCATGCTAAAAGGAGTTTTATCACTAGGAAAATAGTTAGACAAAACCCCTTTTAGTATGAAGTGATTCAATTGTACGCTTATGTATTATTTGAAATTTGTCTATTTTGATCATGTTAAGCCAAGTCTACACCAAAACAAATATTGATAACATTGCATAATTAAATTGATACATTTTAATGCAAATCTCGGGAGAATAAATGCTGATACAGGCTAAAATTAATTACTTTATATCTAAAACAAAATAATTGTTTACTTAAGGAAACCTTTTAGATCTGTAAATATAACTGAGTATACTATTAATAAAGATACATGCTAACAGTTGAAAATTGACAAATATTTATTAGATGTAAATAAACTGATACCTCAGTTTCTGCTCAATGCAGGAAGTTCATGAATGGCTTGTTTTAAAGCTACTGAGATTCGCTTTGAATATATAAGAGCCTTCAATATATATCCAGAAGAAAGATCAGATGTATACAAAATTGCTGGAGAAATTGATTTATTATTTCTCATTGTTTGTAACGTTATAAATATAATAATAAACTAAACAACACTGTTGGTGGCAACACTGGCACAGAAGTATCTGCCTTTAAAAGAATAGCGTCTGTTGACAGTCTGTAGCTTTGTGTCCGCCATTGGTGAAGTATCTAGCCTTTACTTTTTTGTGTTTTTTGTTAATAAATCCTCTGATCCACAACAATTTGGTAGCAGAGCGTGGTTTTAGAGTACATAAAAACATCAAGTTAAGAGTAATAAGCACGTTTTTAACAGATCGTGTGCTATATAGTTTTTTTTTCGGACTAACCGCCGTGAAGAGATATATAGGACTTTGTTTTACGGACTAATCGCCCTAAAACTTATAAAACACAATGGACGTGGCGAATTATGGTATTGAGAAGCTGACAGCGGAGAACTACTTAATATGGTCGATGAAAATCGAAGCATACCTCGAGGCAAAAGGTATATATGAAGATGTAGTGGAAAAGGGAGTTCCGCCAGTGGAAGAAGCAGCCTTGAAGGCCTGGGAAAAAATAAATAAGGAAGCCATGACTACCATTATACTAACGGTGAGTAATGATATTTTACCATCAATTAGAGGGGAAAAAATAGTATGGAATAAATTAAAGGAGAGGTTTGAGGGCATCCCTGAGGAAAAGGCCATAGACTTTATGTTTGACCTAAATAATATCAAAAAACATAATTCAGAATCTGTTGATGAGTATCTCAACATATTCCAATGTTTGGTCCAAGAGATAGCTCAACTTGGGAAAACATTAACTGATAGGGAATTAATAAGGCACATAATTGAAGGCTTGCCACCCTATTATGACCCAGTCGTTTACCCCATCTTAGCGAACAGGAGCATCAAATTTGCCGAATTGAGGCAGATGATTTTGTCATTGGAAAGGAGAAATGCCTCTAACAGGAATGACCAGGCATTAAGAACCCTTCATAGCCGACCCAATCCCAACACTAAAGTGTGCTTTATTTGTAATAAACCGGGCCATTTAAAAAAGGATTGTTGGTTTGATAGGAGTAAAAGTAAACAGCCCAGTACCAGTAAACCTGCCTATACAAGTATACCTCATCCCTGGAAGAATAAAGCTTCTTTGGTGCAAGAATTTGCACTATGTGCAACTGCACGAGTTGATGATAGTGTGTGGTATGTTGATTCGGCCTGCACCTCTCATATAACCCCGGACTCATCTGTGATTGAGGAAGGAGTCTATATAATAAAAGATTAATCACTAGTAGAAACAGCTGTGAAACAGGAAGTTGTACTTTCCCAGGAAGGAGCTGAAGTAGAAGTAAACCAGATAAATGAAATAAACCAGGAAGAAGAACCAAATCAAAAAGAAGAAGTAAACCGATTGGATGCAGTGAGCAAGATAGCAGAAATTAACCAGAAAATAGAAGTAAACAAGATAAACGAAATAAGCGAGGAAGAAGAAGTAAAGCAGCAACAAGTAGTAAACAAGATGTTTGAAATAAACCAGAAAGAAAAAATAAACCTCAAAATAGAAGTAAACAAGATAAACGGAATAAGCGAGGAAGAAGAAATAAAGCAGCAACAAGAAGTAAACAAGATAGAAGAAATAAACCAGAAAGAAAAAGTAAACCATGAAGTAGAAGTAAGCAAGATAAAGGATTTAAACCAGAAAGAAAAAGTAATTCAGGAAGAAGAAAGCAGCAACAAGTAGTAAACGAGATGTATGAAATAAACCAGGAAGAAGATTTAAATCAGCAACAAGAAGTAAACAAGATAGAAGAAATAGACCAGAAAGAAAAAGTAAACCACGAAGTAGAAGTAAGCAAGATAAAGGATTTAAACCACAAAGAAAAAGTAAACCAAGAAGAAGAAATAAACCATAAAGATGTAATAAACAAGATAGATGAAATAAAACAGAAAGGAAAAGGAAACCAGAAAGAAGAACTAAACCAAAAGGAAAAAGTAAAGCAGAAAGAAGAGGTAAAGAAGATGGATGAAATAAACCAGGAAGAAAATGTATATCGGAATGATAAAGGTAAAGCTCCTCTCTTTGATGTGGGGAAACATCTTAGGGGCAAGGTAAAGAAGAAGACAAAAGTGTTTGCATTTAGTTAACTTAAGTGTAATTGAACTGCTGGACCTCGAAAAGTGTATATAATTAAGGTTTTAAAAATTGTGTATTTGTTAGTTAAATTTATGTAAATATTACAGAGTTGTATATTAAGTGCCTAGTAAGTATATTTAGTACCGGAATTACTTTTAAGAGAAATAATAAATAATTTAGGAAGGAAATTGTTGGAGAAATTGATTTATTATTTCTCATTGTTTGTAACGTTATAAATATAATAATAAACTAAAAAACACTGTTGGTGGCAACACTGGCACAGAAGTATCTGCCTTTAAAAGGATAGCGTCTGTTGACAGTCTGTAGCTTTGTGTCCGCCATTGGTGAAGTATCTAGCCTTTACTTGTTTGTGTTTTTTGTTAATAAATCCTCTGATCCACAACAAAAATGCATTTTCTTGCTTATTTAAGTCACACCCCTATAATATTATAAAACTAATAAAAAATACTACTTAGATCTTTCCAACTTTGTTCCAGGATGAAGCAAACAAGAGCTATCACAATCTAAAAATGTGATATTACCCTTGCTAAATAGTAATTGATTTTATTTATTCCAACCGTTTAATTTTCTTCCAAATTATCGTTACCAATTCATAATAGAGCTGGAGGTATTGAAAATAAAAATGGAATACAATTTAAAAGACATTTTTTTTTTTAAATATTCAAAATGTTTCCCTACATCAAGTGACAAACCAGAAATATATTTTTTCTAAAAACGTCTGCTCTATTAACAATAATTTTATAGCATGAATATTCTTAATACAGTCAAACTTCTGTATATTGAACTTCCGTGTATCAAAAATCTCTATGTATGTTACTTTTTTTTAGGAATCTTGAATTTTTATTGGAAAAAAAATTTCTGTATATCGAATAAAATTTCTATATGTTGAACAAAAAATTCCAATTTAAAAAAATATAAAATGTGATAGTCATGAAAAAGAGCCTTTAGTTTACGTACATAAGAATGCGTAATAAATTAAATAAGAAAAAAAATGTTCCACTGGTTTGCAAAGCAATGGAAATTATGGGAAGATCTTATTTCAGAAGAAGCACAGGAGTACCTAAATTCTTTGAATCTCTTTCCTGACAGAATGAAATTTTCATTAAACATGTCTTCAATGATGAATCATACACAAATAGACATCAGAAGCTAATTTGCGCGAAAACAAAAATAAATTAATTTTTTTGTGTTTACATATTTATTATATTTTAATACATGCCCTTATTAAATTATAAATGTACCTTTGTAAAAAATCTTCAATCACTGATGTAATTTGTACAATTTTTTGATAAGCATTATTGATCGTTCAGATTTTTTTTTAACCCTAAAAAATTGCCTTTCTTACATCATTAACCCCCAAAATTGCCTTTAGTACTTCTTTAACCCTAAAGAATAGCTGCAATTGTTTTTAGCCTGAAAAGGGTGAAAAATTTCAATCTTTCTATACATCGAAATTTTCATATATCAAAATTTTTTCAAGGAACCTTCATGTTCGATATACAAGGGTTCGACTGTATTTGTTTCAACAGAGATTTCTTCTTAGCTGATATTTCAGATAAAATTTCTCCCTAAAAGTTAAGTTTGATAAGATCTACCAATCTATTTACCACCAATTGGTCACCTATGCAAAATAATTTTCCATCCCACAACTAATTTTGATGAACAAAGTGATAAATTGAATTAAATAATAAAATAGAAGTTATATCCTTTTCAGATAGTATATTTCAACTGCTTTAAAACAAACCATCCACAGTTTTTTATCAATATAAAACTCAACAGTAGAATTTGAAATATAAAAAATTGGATCCTTTGTTCACTTGGACATAAAACTATACTGAAGAATAAACTTTTAATTTGTTTAATAAAGGATGTTGTCAATAGTAATGGATTACTGACCTCACAGAAAACTTATCCATCCTGGGTGAACAATTTTTTACTTACCCTATTCTTTGAAAAGTCTATTCTTAATTCTTAATTTTCTTTATGTTCATATCCTCTAATTGTTGGATGAGGAACTAATTTATCTACAGAATCATTTAAAGTATTTGCCAACCAATTTTTTTATAACACCAATAAAAAGTAAGTTAATGAAGTACAAATGACATACAACAAGATTTCCGATGACCACTGTTGCTAAAAAGAATGGTATACATGAGACATCTCCAACAAGCATACAATCCCACATGGATTCAATCCACTCTCCACATAAGACTCGAAATACAATCATAAAAGAGTGCATGAAATCTGTGAAATTCCACCTTGGAAGTTCTCTAAAAGGAAAGCGATCCATATTATCTACAAAAGAAAAACAAAATTACCAAAATGTTATATTTACATACTCAATTAAGTAAATGTATATTAAATTGTTTTGGTATCTAATATTGGCCATTTAACTTCAAAAAGTATCCACTAATGTAATTTAGTGTAAAAGGCCACTGCAGTGGTATTTATTGGGTATACCCATTTTGTTAAAAAAAACAAAAAAAAAAATTAAATCTTATAACAAATTGCTAAGAAAAAAATTGTCCCACTTTCATTGTTTTGTAAACATCAATATAATAAAAATCTGACTACGTTTGTAATTTTTTATACCCGCAAAAGCAAGTTCGCTACACAAACTTTTTAATAAGTATGAAATTATTTTGTTTGAATAATTAGAAAAAGATACTATCTCCTTAGCGGATGTTTTCATAGAGGATAGGGACTTGGACTCTTTTGTCTGACCCACAGTTATATAACCATCAACAGAGTGATCTCACCTCACTTGTTTGAAGGAAGACACGGTGACCTGCCCACTGAAGCCACTGCTGCACACAGCAGGCCTCAAAACCATTTTTAGGATGCCTTCAGCAAAAGAAGGGCCTTGCCTCGACCACTTTCTTGTGGGTTTTACTACTATTTTTTTAATTGGGGAGTAAGGAAAAAAGAATTTGTTTGAATAAATAAAACTTTTTTTAAAGTTTTAGTTTATTATTATTATTTGCTCTACTTGAAAACTTAGTAATTTTTGAGTTGATAAAAATGTATAATTTTGAAATGGAGACAGCAATGGAGGGATATATTGCTAAGAGAAAAAGTGATGTGTATTGAACAGATATACAAATTTAGTATTGCATAAAAGTCTTGATGCCTGTTATTTTCTGGTCTCTGGAAAATCTCTCTTTAATTCGTGCAAAAACAATGCAACCCAGTCCCCTCGATAATTCGTATTTATTTTCATCTTCCCAGTAATGTAAACATCTTATAATTCGAAATTCCAAATAAGAAATCTGATTACCTCATAATCTTTTTAAGAGTGTGAGTGAGAGGGAACTGTTTCTATGAGTCTCAGTTGGTTTACTCATTTTTTTTTATTAATCTCTCTTTAAAAAAAAAAATAGTAAAAAACGTGTAACTATATTGTAAGCTGCCAACATGGATAGATCTGAAAAATTAACATCGCTCATGACAGGCAAGTCCATGAGTAATGAGCAAGGAGCTTTAAATCACCTTATTTTTAGCAAATAACATTGCTGACAAGGGTGTAAAAATGTGGTTGAGAGCACAATAAAAAATTATTTTCGGTCTTGTGAATTTACGAAGGTGGAACAGTCGTCAACGGTTACTGAACATATACATGATTTGAATTCTTTCAAAAATTAGAAAATATGATCTACCGACAATTAGTTCTAAAATGGTGAAACAATACATCTACAACTTGTGTCATTTTATAGCAAAATCGGATGTTGTTGTTAATCCATTTTCTGCTCTGAACATGCTTAACAAAGCAATCTATGAGACCTGTCTTCAAGGAATGCACTAAAAGAAAATAACCGATTTTTTTTCAAATGTGATATTTTAATGCTTTGTTGCGCTAACTATATTGTTTGTATACACTTACATATTAATACAATAATGTATTAATTTTGTTATTTCAGATTTATACTCCCGATTATTGGAAATCTCGATAATTCATATTTAATTCACGGACCTTTGACCAAACGAATTATCAGGATTCTACTTTTAACATTTTTTTAAAATTACTTCTAAGGTATTCTAAAAAGAAAAACATGTTTTTAATTAGTGTCAAAATAGTGAATACATATACAATGGTGTATACAGACTATAAAATTATAACTAAAAAAAATTATACCTATGTAGTTTTTTCCAAAAAGTTGCATTCCCATTACAGCAAATATGAAAATTATAATACAGAGTACAAAAGTCAGGTTACCCAAGGCACCCACTGTTCGACCCATAATTGAAATGAGCAAGTTGAGCGTAGGCCATGATTTGGCAAGTTTAAATACCCTTAGCTAAAAAGAAAAAGGACTGGTTAAATTTATAAAAGCATTTTATTGACAAAAAAAATTAATAAAATAATTAAAATATGACATACCAATCTAAATGACCTCAAAACCGAAAGCCCCTGAATTCCTTCCAAACTGAGTTCTAAGAGTGAAAGTGCAACAATAATAAAATCAAAAATATTCCAGCCTTCTTGAAAATAATATTTTGGACTCATGGCTATTAGTTTCATTGCAGCTTCAATACCAAATGTTGCACTAAAAAACTTTTCAAAGTATTAAATTTATTTTATTTAAATGATATAATATATTTTGCACAAAAGCAAAGATATTCCAAAAATATAAAATATAACAAACTATATCGAGGGTGTTAAGGTAAAACGAGGTAAACCTCAATTTTTAAAATTGAATATTTGTATCATCCAAATCTTTTGCAGTCATTGAACTGCATTTTTTCAGTCATCCAACCCTCAGAAAATATTTTTACAATGTTGTTTGAGGGTTGGAGGACTGAAAAAGAGTTGGATTATGCAAAAAGTCAATTTTTAAAAATTGAGGGTTACGTCGTTTTAACTGAACATCCCTGATATAAAGAAAAGATGGTTCACAAAATATTTTAGAAATAAAATAATTAGAATAGAAACTCCATTGATCTTTTTTCTAAGTAAAATATATTTTTATAATTAATGATACAATAAATTACAGATTGGTACAAGTATGAAGGCCTCTAGTACAATCGAAGACAGTGAGTAACATCCTGGGTTCAAAATTTCTAGGAATCGCATTTCGGAACATTTCACCAAAACGTCGAGAACTAATTAAGTTCATGCATTTAGCTTATCAATTCTTACAATGTGGTCGCTGGAATAGAAGGTTTTTCCTGATATCAAAAAGGCTAGGATAAATACAAAAAGGCCCAAGATGATTTCTCAAGCACCACAGGAAATAAGAAGAATGGTACATTAGAAAAGGTCACAGAAATGTATTTTACAGAAGAATAGACTAAAGAAACCAAACACAAAAGGAAGTTGGATGTTGGATGTTTTTCCTGAATACCGGCCAAATAATAAAGGAAAAAAATAAGAGCTGTGAGAAACACAGAGACATTCCACTACTCAGCATATAAAGCCCTTCTCTCCAAGTGATAAGAAATTTAGTGAATAATTTTATTCAGATATTACTGAATAAGAAGGGTGTCTTTTGAGAGAAAAGAGATGGAATCTGAAGAATTCACATCACATAAGACATCATAGTCAAAACGAGACAGACTTTAGAAAACTGATTAAAAAAGTTAAAGGCATGGAATGAAAGAGTGGCAATGTCTTGATGGGAAAAACAACAAATTTTAAAATCTAAAAAAGTGTGCTTTTACAAAAAAAAAAAAATTGGATGGAGGCTTTGTCTACTATACAATTGCAGGGTTTTAAAGGCATAGAATCACATATATAATTGTAAAATAGCAATCTCGTGAATGAAGATCCAGTCATATGTTGCAAATTATAATTATGAGAGGTGACGTCAACTCATTACTCAAAATTGGTCAACTTTAACTGTCTTACTGTGTTTCCACCACAAGTCCAAATACAAAAATTCTTTTTGCAATCTCTAATGGCACATTTTCTCTGTTAAATGATACCAACTTGCTTTCATTAATTACAGAAGCAGAGCTATGAGTGATTGAAAATGACGCCAAAAGCTTTTTAAAGTTTTTCTGCCTTAACACCCCAGATGGAAGAATGTAATTCTGTGATAAAATAAAAAAATAAAATTATAGTTGCTTAAAATCTTTTGAATAACACTAGTAATATGACAAGAATACCATTTCAGCTGAATTTTGTTTATAACGAAGATAAAATTAGATATTTAAATGGCAAAAGAAGAACAAAACCTCTCAACCTATAATAAACATGTATTCTACCAGTACCATCACTAACATAGTTTTTTGTAGTGTCTTTGGAGGAAGCTAAAAGAAAATTATGATCAATCTCAAAATACTGCAATATGAATAAGAGAAAATGGCCTTGGCTGACAAATAAAATAATAAAACTGGAGTGACAAAATTTAAAGAAGAAAAACTATAACCTACACTGAGAATGATAACTAAAACTATAGCTAAGTTCCTAAGAATAATCATAAATGTCAGAATAAATAGAGATAAATGATACATAATGTTCTAATGATACAAGACTCTTCTTCCAAAGAATAAATAATGACAGGAAGGACTTTTTCCCAAGAACTACTTCCTGCAGATCATCAGATGGTTTTCTACTCGCACAAAGGGAGAATATTCTGAGCAGGTGGACTGATTACTACTGTAGCCTACTGACCAGAGGATTCAGAAGAGGCAGAGAAGTGGAAAGGACCGTCAATGACAAGGATGTGCCACCAACTGATCAAGTAGAGTTCGGGGAAACTCTCCAGAACCTGAAAAACAATAATGCTCCAGATCTGAATGGAATATAAGCAGAACTGCTTAAATATAGTGGTGAAGAAATGCAAAAGGCCTTATGTGATCTCATTCTGTCTATCTGGATAGAAGAAAGCATGCCAGATGACTGGAATAAGGCTATTATTCTTCCAGTAAATAAAAAAGGCGACATGACCGAATGTGGGAATTACCGAGGTATCTCACTCCTACCAATTGCCTACAAGATTAATCGATTAATCTGTCGGGAACACTGTTTAAGAATATTATGCCGTACGCTGAGAGATTGTTAGGTTAAAAATAGAGTGGCTTCAGAAAAGGTCGCTCCACTATAGACCAAATATTTTCCCTGAGGATGATATTGGAGAAGAGCCTCGAATATCAGATGGCCACGCATCATCTTTTCGTCAACCTAAAGGCAGCTTATGACAGTGTCGACAGGGAGGAACATGCCCTAGAAGTGCTTTGTTTAACCGGGAAGCTGATCCGGCTTGTGAAAATGACTGTTAGAAGCATGAAATGCCTTGTGTGAATAGGCCAAGGAGTTCGAGACAAGCTGGTGTAAAACAGGGGAATGCATTGGCTTGCCTGTTATTTAATCTAGCACAAGAAATGGCTGTTAGGGAATCCCAATTCCAGGTTGGTGAGACCATCTTCAATCGACTGGTTAAACTACTGGGATATGCCAACAATTTCAACATTATTGCTGGATCCGAGCGTTCCCTATGAGAAGCCTTTATGAACTTTGAGAGGGCAGCCAGGAAATTCGGTCTAGTAGTAAACGAGACCAAAACTACATGCAGGCCGACGGTGGAGGAAACCTGGCTGAGTACTTAGAAGCTGGAAAATACAGGTTCCAACGAGTGGAGAGTTTTGTCTACCTGGAATCTAAAGTTAATTCAAGGAGTGATCACAGTCAAGAGATAAGCCGAAGAATCGGCTCAGAAAATCGGTGCTACTTTGGCCTCTCCTAGCACATGAGAAGCAGGTTTATGTCCTATCAGACCAAACTATGACTATACAAGACCTTCATCTGCCTTGTCCTCAAGCATGGAGCAGAAACTGGGCCCACAACGGAAGCAAATGAGAATCGGCTCTGCATATTTGAAAGGAGAATATTGAGGAGGATTTATGACCCTATTGGTGAGGGGGACACTTGGCGAAGATGCTCCAACCAAGAGCTCCAAGAAGTAGGGATGTTGGGAAGTTTGTCAAGCTTGGGAGACTTCGTTTGGCTGGTCATGTAGAAAGAATGAATGACACTGAGATCCCCAAGAAACTCATGACAGAGGTCCTACATCGGACATACAGAGTGGGAAGGCCAAAAGCAAGATGGCTAGATGGAGTGGCAATGGATGCTGGACTGCTTTTTACAAAATACGGAACTGTACAGCTGAAGCACAAGATAGAGCCTGCTGACAGAGGCTGCTGGATGAGGCCTAGATTCAGCAATGGATTGTTGCGCCGAAGAAGATACATGAAAGGATAAAAGATAGAGAAAAGATCATTAGGCCATAGAAAAAGGTTTATAAACACAAAGAAATTTTTCAAAACACCAACATCATCTATAATAACATCTTTCTACCAATTATCACAAACTTTAGTGATTTACAAGATTTTACAAGCATCTTAATAATTGTGAGAAATGGATACAAGGTATTTAATCAAATCAAACAAGAATCTTATAACTTGTTACCAAATATGATAGATCATTGTAATATAAATATGAATGTAAATATAATTTGATCATGGTCCTTATAGAAAACAGAATACTTATTTAGTTCTAAGAAGGCTAAAACAGCATAGATTGGCTGAATTAACAAAAAATGCAGGATTAAAGTGGAGAAGGCAGTGTGGGAGTCCTGCAGAAAACTTGATAGGTAAGAAGTACTCTTTAGGAGAAGTAGTTTTCAATGGCCAATCATTAAAAAATAGAACAAACTAGTTCAAGAACATGATAAATAGAAGAAAACAAACTGTTGTTCTCATTCCACACCAAGTGTATGACTTATTCAGACTAAGAAGAAAAAAAATCTTTAAGTAAGTATATCCATGAACTTAAAAGATATTAAAGTACAGGACAATAACAGAAAAAAATAAAAATAAAATATTAAATGCTATACTTAAAATAAAAACTAATAGTGAATGTTTTTCCATTTTAAGTAAATAGCATTTATGTATCAATTGGTAGATGTGGATTAAGCTAAATAATGGTAGGAGGTGAAATAAAAAATAAAAATTATGGTGAAAAATGCTTTATTGTTAAATATGTACAAATGTTTTGGCTTACTTTGTTGGTCTCCTTCAGGGCAAATGTAATAGAGAAAGTTGAGGTCATAAATAACAGGTATATAGGAGGTATCACTCCACAAGAAAGGTAGAGAAAATGGGAATTATTTTTCTTACCTCTCAGGAGCAGTGTATGAAGCAGTAAAAGAACATGCCCATCACCTGATTTTGCTCTATTATTTTTGCCCTAAAGGAGGCAGTCCAACCTATATAAAGTAAGCTGAAATGCCAGCACACATTAAACAGTAAAACATTTTTTTTACTGTTTGATTTTATATTTTGAACGCAACCATCATCTCCTAGTACAATTAGTAATATATTTTAAGAAGTTGGTTAAGGAGAGCGGTCAATAAGGAATACACTAATAAGTAGAAGTGCTATCTTCATTGACTGAAAATAGAGACCAATTTCTTAAAATTGTATCTATGGTCAACTATACCCAAACCAATGTAAGTAGTATAAGTGATATTGAATAAGTTTAAATAATAATCTTCATAAAAACTTTTTTATTCCAAAGTAAAACCTGAAAATTTATAATAGTTAGTATAAATAAAAATAGAATATTTTTGACGATATAAATCTTAACAAATAAAATAAATTAATGTAGAAACTTAGTTGGGGTGCGGTCAATTAATAAACACATAAATAAGAAAAAATTATTATTTTGTGTGCCCACATTACGACCTAAGTTTTAGGCCATCATCAGGCCTAAGAAAAAAAAATATAACAAGATTTTCTTAGTCCTGATGATGGTCTAAAACTTAGGCTGAAACATTGGCACACAATATAATAAGTTTTTCCTTATTTATGTGTTTATTCATTGACCGCAGCCCCAACCAAGCTTCTCCTTAATATATTTTCCATGGTTAACCATACTCTCACCAAAATAAATTAATGATTATAATTTTAATTACTTATAAAAGTACTATCTTATTTCTCACTTATCAATGACAGTTAATATAAATGGTAATATCTCATTGAAAGTGAAAATCGTTCTATAAAAAAAAACTAAAAATTTGAAACAGTGACTACTTTAAATAAAAATAACTAAAGAAAACTTATGAATGCAAGAAATGAAAAAATAATTAAACTTACATAATTTCCACTTTTAAGGGCTTTCTCCAGTTCTTTGTCCATATCATGGTGGTCGAGCGCCATGAAGAGTGTGTTGACAACGATGCACAGTGTAATGAACAATTCTACAAATGGATCGAAAACGATGAATGCCACAAGCTCCTGGAACTTAAGCCATGGTCCACAACAATCCCATACACAGAAGACATCGATACAGTGCAGACAGAGGGCAACAAACTTCTCCTTTGCTGTAGGCTCCTCATCCTCTTCTTCTGTCGGGAAATAGTAGACGGAAACTGTGACCCCCATTATAACCCACCCCATTAGTCATGGATTGTTTTTTTGTATCAATAATAATAAAAAATATTATAAAATTAACATTAGTAATAACAATGTCACAAATGTCGAAGATATTCAGCTTACTCTTTATTTAAATTATTCATATTTTAAAAGTGCGTGTTCTCGTCAGCTGGAGTTTTGATGTGCATTATAAGTGCAATTAATAACCATTAACGTAATATAATAATGTGGAAGCAAGAAATATTGCTAATTGCAAAGGTACCAATATTACTAAATATTCATCTTATTCAAATGCTTTTTATTTTATTGTTCATATCATTAAAACCTGCTTTACTTTGTATTTTATAACTAAAATTAAAATACTAATTCTATCCTAACATAACCAAACTTTCAAGATTTTTACAACAAAAAAAAATGTTTAAAACTAAAACCATACACCTAAATATTAAGTAAATGATTTAAATTGAAATTAATGACATGGAAATTAAAAAAAGAAGATATTAAATGTTTTCTTACATTGAATAATAATATTTTACGGTTTTCCAACTCCACGTTAATCCTGAGCTAATGGCTATGATAAAAACTGCATGAAAACCCAGAAAATATAATTGTTTAAAAAAAAAATCACCTCAAAAAGAACAACTCTAAATTTTTTATAACAGTAGATCTTCCAAGAAAGTTTCATGTAATCTATTTTAAATTTATTGGTATTCATTCACGAATAACTTAAAGATTATCACATAAGAGGCTATTACTGAATTACATAGGATTTATTTATTTCATAAGATTGATCTATAGATATATATAAAAAAAAAAAAAAATGTAATACATTCTGTTTTTAGTAACTTGATAATTAATACACGCGCATTTAGTAAGCAATATGACAGAAATTCAATGAAAAAGTTATTTTGGTGTAATCATCTTTGTAAAATCAAATCAATTTATACAAACAAATGCGCAAAACATTCTCGGGCAAGTATAGAAAATTAATAGCATCTTTAATGTTTCTTAAATTATAAATAATTTGTGAGTGAAAGAACAAGTAATGCTAAATATCTTTGATAAAGTTTAAATAAAATAATAAGTAATGAATAATAGCAGTTATATATTGTATTCTCAAATCTATACTCCTCCACTACTTTTTATATACAAACCAAATTAATTTTTTTTTAATATTCATGCATAAATATTTTTTGGAAAGATAAAAAGAATGTTTTTTTTTTTTGTATGTTTTAAAAAGATAAAAAGAATGTTTTTTTTTTTTTGCAATAAAATAAACATTAGTGATTAAATTTAATTTCTATAAGAGTAAACAAAAAATTAGACTATTTCTAACAGTAAAAGCAAAAACAAAAATTTAAGATAAAATTTGAGAAGGCAACTTAAATTTCTTAAGATGTAAAGCAAATATATATAATTTATCAATAAATAAAATATAGCATAAGCTTTATGAAAAAGTACTGTTAAATCAAATAAATTTCACATTCATGGAATATAGAATAAAATTAAATACTAAAATTTAGTCAGCTTTACACAAGATTAATGTTTGGATACATAGAACACAATCTGTCACAATGGTAGAGTCTAGACCAAGGTTGCAAGCAATATTCATTCAGAATTACAAAATTATTGCATAGACTAGGTGATATGTGAAAGAATTCTGAAAATTAATAAAATCCTTTGATTCATAAAAAGTGTCATGAAGAAAAAATCATAACAAATATAAGAAATTAATAACAAGGACAAAGGCATGCAACGGAATTGCAACCGAACAGTGTATGACCAATAAGAATTTTTTGAAGTATTATTTATTTATTTTACCTCTTATTGTGGAAATTTTAGTTAAAAAGATGAATCAAAGTTTAATTCAAGATTAGATATTTTAATTATTTAATTAAAAAAGTAAAAATAATCAAGAAACTAGAACATATTTTTCCAGGAGTATTTGTTAATTTTGTTTTACTTGTTTATTTAGCTAATCTTGAAGTGAGATAACTCGGTTTTTAATTTTGAACAAAGCCACTGTATTTAACAATATTTATTGATGGTCACAAGTGAACTTTCTTTAATACAATAATGCTATTCTTAAGTAATAATGTGTCCCACAATAAATTTATTTTTCTAAAAAGAGAAGAAAAAAAAGTGTCTCCTCATCACTATACTCTCAAATTTGTTTTTATTTGCTCAAATTTGTATGATTTAATTTTTCTAGCCTTCTGTTTTCCATTGATCTATCTCATTACTATTTACATTAATTTGTAATATTATTAGTTACTATATTCTTTTTCTTTTTATCTTTGTTATATACCTGATGATGGCCTACATGGTTTGGCCGAAAATTTGCTTAATTTAATAAACACTTTAATTAAATTAAAAACATAACTGCTTTTATTATATTATCTTGACTATTCCAAGAAAAAGAAATTATCTTGATTTAATAACTTTTTAAACATGGACTAGCTATTTGAAATAGTTTCGAACCATTAAACATCTCATAATCTAAAGCATTCTTAGACAAGCAATAAAAAAAAATAATAATAATAAATAAATAAAATGGCTGGCTTTATAAAAATTTAAAATTATTGAAATAATAGATAATTCTCAGTGATTAAAAAATAAATTTCTGCTCCTTTAATATAAAAATACATTCTTGAGTAAAATACTAACTAAATGATTTTTTGAAGAATGGAATTTCTGACAAACACTAAACATTCCTCTTTAGCTTGTAATGAACAATGCAAGCAATTTCTTAAAGCCTCAAAATAAAAATTTAATTAAAATATCAAAAACTTTTTGTTAAAAAAATGCAATTAATTTAACACACGTAAGTAATAAGTATTACACAAGTTTTATAAGCTGTTTTACTGTAAAAGAACTTCATTAAATAACCCTTACTCAATACATTATATTCATTACACCATAGACAAACTGAAAACAATAAATTATAATAGAGCAGGAGTTCTCAGAAGATGGTACGCAAGGAGGTTCCAGATGGTACGCAAGGAGGTTCCAGATGGTACACGAACAAGCAAACAAAAGTCATGGATAAAATAATGTTTGTAAACCTTCAATGAGGGATAAAAAAATTTAAAAAAAATATTATTGAATGTATCAATGATAAGATGAATAAACACGATCTAAAGACAAGAATACAAGAATTTTTGGTGCTGTTATGTGAATCTTACTGTTGCTGTTACATACATATATCCCCAGTGCTACAGCCCAGTTTGGGCCCTGGCCTCCAAAATAAATTGCTCCCATTCATCTCTGTTCCTGGCCATCGTCCACCAGCTTGACTCTCCCAGCAGCACTGCCTCTTTGCCAAGCTGGTCCAACCATCTCGTCCGAGGTCTTCCCCTTTATATTTTCTCCACCAGAGCATAACTCTTGATTCTCTTAGGAATACTGTCATTAGCCATCCTTTGCACATGACCAATCCAACGAAGCCTGCTGATATGTATAAATTTCACTGCTGGAACATCCTAAATCTTTTCATACAGTTCTCGGTTGTGTCTTATTCTCCAGGTGCCATTTTCTTATATAGGGCCATAAATCCTTCTAAGAATTCTTCTTTTCTTTACAGCAGTCTTCTGGTCATCCACTTTTTTTAGCACCCACCATTCACAGTCATATGTCATTATGGGTCTAATCATGGGTCTAATCAGTCCTTATTTATTATTTTTGTTTAAAAAAAATTAATTAAAACATAATGAACTCTCACAGCAGCTAAGATTCTTTTCTCTATTTCTTTGTAGTTGCTGTCAGTATCTACAAATGACCCAAGGTACACAAACACTGTTTCAAATAAGTATCTCTGTATTTCAAATATGGATCACGTATCTTAGCTTCTGCAACCATATACTTCGTCTTGGCTTCGTTTATCATCAGCTCTATTGTTTAGCGAATTACTCTATAGTTTTAAAGACTTCTCTTATGCCTGATTCTGATCTACTGATTATGTTAACTTCATCAGCGTAGGCCAGAAGCTGTACATCTTTACTGAAAATATATCTGCTTTTTTTTATATGAGAATCCCTTATAACTTTCTTTAGGCCTATATTGAATAGAAGGCACACCAGTGCATCACCTTGCTTCAGTACATTTCTTGTTTGCAAGGGATCCGATGGATTGAACTGGATCCTAATTTGACATTTAGAGCTGGTTATGTCTACTCTTAACCATTCGGACCAGTTTGGGCAGTATATTCAGCGTCCTCAAATTATTATTTTTTTAAACAATTTTACTGTAACATAAATTGTTTTTTTGTTTTTTAAAATAAACTTTAGTAAATCAGTTTGTATTTTTTTTATGAAAAAGAATCTTTAGTTCTAATATCATACGATCAGGTAGTGGTCAATTATCAATTATCAATTATCTGAAAAGTGGAAGTGATATGCAGTGACATTAAGTCTGAGTACTCCTGTTATAAAGACTAAGGTGACGGTTTCAAAATAATTTATTTAATCAAAACTCCTAAAATGTAGGGCAAAACTTGAGCACACAAACAATAAAAATTATTTACTGAGTGCTTTATTTCTGAAAGTAGCCTCCACCGCATCCTCTCCTAAATTTCATCAAAGGTTGACTGTATCTCCATAATTTTAAAATATAAGGGGAAAAATAAGCAATTTTATAAGGAAAATAAATAATAGCAATTTCACAAAAAATAAAGCAAAAGAAAGTATTAATACATGCATGGAGCAAGCTGAATACTTATTTTTATACAAAACAACAATCCACACTTTAGCATCAGCACTACAATAATATAAATAATAAATTATGCTAAGGAGACAAATAATATGAAATATCAAGGTACTTAATGAACTACAAACCTAACATAACTAAAATGATTTAATTTAATATTTTGAAAACATATGTACATCCATCGAATAACATTCATATGTACATGTATTTAACAAAAATAAAAATAAATTTAAAAAAATGTATAGCTGCCCAAAATTAATAAATAAGTAAATAAAAAATATCATATATTTTAAAGTTAAATTTAATAATTACTTGATTAAGATATACTCATAATTTTGAAACCGGATAATAAACACACACAATTGCAGAGAGTGTATGCTTTTTAAACCTTTCAATTTAAACAAATATATTTGACAGGATGTGAACTTACTGATATTTCTGAACCACAAGTGTACTTAATAAGTACATGCGAAGAGGTACTAAATAATAACACATACATTAAACATACATTATTTACAATATGATAAGTTTTCATTGCATGGAAAAAGTATAAATTTTAACAAATAGATTAATTAAATTGATATTTGAACTGAGACACTCATTCATTAATGCAACTTATATTATAATTTTTATGCTTTACTCACAATATAACTTGATATAATGAACATAAAAAATAACAATAAAATAATTTAAACTAAATTTCTAAAAAGTAATATATCTATAAGTTTCCATGGAATGAAAGGTGAATCATGCAGAAATAGTAATATGTCAAAATGTTCAAATTATTAAAAAGGTCTAAGTACATCATAATAGCTAATATAAATATTAAATTCTAACTGTACATAAACAAACAGAAGCATTTATGTACAATAAAATAAGTTAATCAACTACTTTACCATATTTATGCATCAAAAAATAAATCTTAATAAATTAGTCAATGATTAAAGTAGAGGAGAAATATAATAAAATTATGTTTTCCAATTGGATTCTTACCTCCATGTTCACTACCACGACTATGCCTTCCAGCAGCTTGTTCAATTATGTCATTCAGAACCATTACATCTAAAGAATAAATAAAAAAAAATAATAATAATAATAATAAAAAAATATATAGCTTAATCAAATTTTTGATACCTGAACAACTTTGTTACATTGCTTTACCTTTCATATCAACGACGGTTTGCTGTTGCGAAGGTTCGATGAAAGTATTGTCAAGATGTTTACCTTTAGAAGTTCCATCTTCTAAATCAGACATATCCTATGATCAAAAAAATAATAATAAAACATAAGATTCACGATACTTACATAGAATAAATAATTATTATTTGTTGTAATACATTTTGTTACTAGAAGTTTACCATGTTTTTAACATAACCAAGACTAATGAAAGCTTGATAAACTGCATAGCATGTGCTACAAAAAGATATGTGCTGTAACACATCACTTTAGAAACAATGCGTATGTGCTTGGGTGTATATTTTAATTTATCCCAAAGAATATAAGAACTTTTAATATAATTAAAATAAAATAATAATTTGAATGAATGAAATCAGTTTTCTATTCTTCGTTAAATAGAACATAACTTGTTATATATTTTAAAACCTTTTTTTTTGTACTAATAGGCGCAGACACACATACAAGTACTGAATACATGCACAAATATGCATATTTCAGACAAATACTGATGCACACATCACTACACTAACACAGCGGAAACCCCAATATAAATTTATGGGTAAAGATTATAGATTGTCTCATTCACAGTTTCAAATTAAAACTGAGTTGAAAATATATCATTAGGGACAAAATCTTTTGACTGCATAATTTAAATTGTCGGTAATAAACAAACAGCATATCCCAATTAAACCATAAAACTTATTCAGATATTACAGTTTATTTTCTCAATTACTATTTATAGCAGTGGCAAACAGAATTGAATGTTATTAATTATGACAGCATTTCATACCATAAAACTTAATTTTATTCATACATTAGGAAAAATCAGCAAATGCAAAAACAATAAAACTATCGCATCAAATCAATCAAAAAAATAATGACAATTTGCTTATTATCATTTCAATAATTATAATAAATATCATTATAATATTTAATATAATTAAATATTATGATAACTTTACTTCTGCAATTTTAATACTGCAAAAAATATCCTCATGACAAGATATATATTTAACTATAAACAAGATTAAAATGATTGGTTTCTTTAAATATCAATAGCTATAATCCAAAAATACCTATTAAAAAAAAAGGTACTTACTTTCCAAGTGACACAAGTGCATTTTATTTAACTAATTTACTAAACTACATGAGGAACACAAAATAAATAGAACTAATGATAATAATTAATAATTTAAAGATTTCACTAATATTAAATTAATGAAACTAAAAGCTACACACTTTATTCACTGACTAAAACCTACACATAAAGCTGACAAATAATATTCTGTCAAGGAGGAAAGACCTGAAAACTTATTAACTGACCAAAAGAAGCTTTAGATTTTGAACATACCAGAATCAAGGAACATATATAAAAGACAATCTTAAGGTAAAGGTATAAAGTAAAGAAATATCATTCTACAGACCCAGTTAATGGTAGGGGTAAACCGCCTCTCAGCATAATGGAGAGGAGGTATTTGTAAGACGCCCTATGGTATGTTCACTTAATATAGACCTATATCCACCATGAGACATACCAGGTCTCAATGCTACCAAGGACTGGCAAGATCTAATTGTGCTCCAGTTTCAGATGCCATTGATACAGAAATACCCAAGAATAGTACTCTCTTTCATGGAGATAGTTACAGCAGGCAATCTTCAATGATTTTCTGGACAAGAAATACTTTCAAGGAAACAGGAAAACTGCTGATGTCATCCTTATCTACAAAGAAGGAGATAAGGATAAACAATTAGTCTTCTAAGCCCATTTTTCTCCTTCTACATAGCTGAAAAATGCTGGAAAAGGTGGTCAGAAGCCGTCTCAAGAGTAAGCAATACAGGCAGTACAGATCTACTATGGAAATCGTAGATGCTCTGTAGAGTGTACCATGATGTTGAGGAGATGGTGCAAAAGTATGTCACCCTATTCCTGTTTGGCATACCCTCTGTCCTCATTAGCATTTGTTGGTTGAACATACTCTAGCTCTAGCAGCTATATAATTGTGAAACTCCAAGCAGCTTTTATGTCCTAGTGAAAAGCTACTTCCAGGAGGGGATATTGATGTTACAAGATATTTTCTATGTAGTAAAAAACACTGGTATTAGGATAGAAAGAAATTGAAGAAATTGTTTCATCATTAAATATTTTATATATAATCCTTATTTGAACAACGATTGAGATATAAATGATAAAAAATCTTAAGATAACATAGACTGACATTATTAAAAAAATATAGCATGAACTCATAACTATACAAATATTTCAGCAAAATGAAAAGCTGAATGTATAATATAAACAAATATGCTGAACACACTGTTAATGATTCGTGTGGGAATGGGAAAGAGAAGGAAATTGTATCATATAATGAAAAACTAATTATCATTCATCACAAAAAAATAGTCACACTGAGTAAAGATCAGTAAAACAAAATTAGACAGTTGCAATCACAATTATGGTGAACCAGTAACCATGTAGGACTCAGGCTCTTTGGAGTGTTCATAACCACCTGCTCTAATGATAGTGCTGTCCTCTGGATCAAAATTTAGTTTGAACCCAGCTTCATTTGTAAATTTGCAAGAAAGTGAAATGGAATGTCGTAAATGGCAGTGTAAATAAAGCAAGTTGTGACACATGCGCAGAACAAGTAGTGCTCTCGCACAATTTATGACAGTGTGAACCTGCTCGTAGGGAAGATCACACCAAACAAGCTGAACTTAACAAATGCAATACCAATACAAATAGCACACAAACATATAAAAAAAATCTAGGAACCAAGGAAAAAATCTGGTCTATTGTCATTTGATTTTCGGCATTATTATGTTCAATAAATTCAAAGATAAGGTTTTAATATTTAGTTCAAAATAGAGAAATGAAAATGTGATGTGGCAACTTTTGCAACAGGCTTGTCCAAGATTCAAATAAAGAAAATAGTTTTAAAAAATAATCATAAGATACTTTATCTGGTAGGAGATACCATTTATTTTTTAATTGAAGAAAAGTATCTGACATGAATGACAAAAACAGAATATTATTGAAACAACCATTTAGAAAGTTCTGGTAACTACAAGGAAAATTTTTGGGATATCAAAAATCCATAATATGGATGTACCATTAAACTGTTGTATGAATAATGCATAGATAAATAATCCCAAAACTTTTTTATTTTATATGATTGTTTAATTTAAATATGGTAACCACAAATTTTCTACAATTATAAAAAAACATAAAATTTTTATTTTGGCAGAACATGTTTAGAAGATGTAAAACAAATAACAGAAAGTAAATTGGTAATACTTGAAAATTATAGATAAGCAATTATTAAGAACCTAACAGTTTTCACAATCCATATTTTATTACTAACTTTTAAGTTAGCTCTTTACAAAAAACTGCAAATGTTATATGCTACTATAAAGTATTTAAATTTTAAAATAAGATGTTGCCTTAGAATTTCTAAGTGACCATCACTTTCAGAGATTTCAATAGAGTCAAATATAGGCTCTTCTTTTTAAGACTTTCTAATTTAAAAAATGTAATTTATAGGCTTATATCAAGCAATCTAAAAAAGGATGCGATAATTTTATTGCTACCTATGGATGGTTTGTCTCTGGCTTATTAAAAAAAGAATAAAGAATGCTGAATTTTAAATCAAATGAACAGGAATAACTCATCATATACTCATAAGTGAAATAATAAATCAATCTGGAGTTCAAAATTTCTATGAAATAGAACATACCAATGGAAATTGTTTTAGTCATGGTGGTAGAAAATGTAATGAAGTAGGCGTGTCAGAAAAACTGAATGTATCATAACCTTCGTATTGGATTTCTTGATCAGACCACTGACTTTATAAATCATGATCAGGTTTTTGGTGTATAAGTAAATTAAAGTGACCATCCAAAGACAGTCAATCTCATATAGGCCATAGATGGCCAAGCCTGAACAGCTATAATCCATGGACCTTGATCGAATCTTCAGTCCTTGAGTCTGAGTATCTGAATGCATGTTTGATGGAATTGGCCCAAAAAGGATCAATCATTGAGCAAAGAGCACCCAACTATTGGCCATAATTTGAAGCAGCATATGTGGCTGGGTTCCCCTTCCATGCTATATATGCATGCAATTTTATATATAATGAAATTTAATGTGGGATTTGGATATAAAATAAAAAAAATAAATAAAAATTTGGCCCTGACAAAAAATAACCAAGTATATGAAAATCTCATCCATTATCCAATTTATAATGTGTATCTGAAATTAAGGATAGCTACCCTTTGAAATGTATATCTATTTAAAAAAATAAGCCAAGAATAAGTTAAACAAAAATTAAGAAGACACTCAGTACATAGTTAATATCCAAGGGCACCAAAGAGTCAAATATTTAGATGGTGTCAATATAGCTATTCTAAAAAATATCTGGTGTTGTCATAACGTGCATAATTATTTTGAAACTTAAAACATAATATGCCTATTATTATGCATAATATGGATATTATTGAAATGTTATCAAATTATTAAATACAATATAGTATTATAGACCATAGTACAGACATTTGGTCTTTTCCTTAGTGAATAAAATTCGAAAAGAGTAATACAATAAAAACAAAGGTAACTGGATTGAGCAGTTATTTCTATAGGAGCCTATTTATTTGGTATAACAACTTGAAGCGAATACTATAAAAATGCAGATTTCTGAATATATTAATTTATTACTGTTTCTGTGAAAGATTTGGTAAGATTTTGATTTAAAAAATGTGGTAAGTAACAAATTTTAAAGGAATTTATAGTGTAAAATCAAACCATTAACAAACCATCCTAAAAACAAAAAATGTAGTTTCTAGATTACTTTATTTTAATGTTTTAAATATATTATTACATTGTAACTATTTTACAAAATAAAAATAAGAGCAAAGGGTCTAGAACAAAAGGCATTGTTACAATCAATGCATATACTACTTTATTGCAAACATGTAAACATTTTTTCTTAAAGACACAACAAAAGGTCTTCAGTTTAATAACTTTTAGGCAATTAATAAAAACAAAATAAATAAATAAAAAGAGGAGATTTTGAAAAGTTATTGTAAACATAACTAAGAGTTGAGTAATTGAATTTAAATACAAAATATTACAAAATAATCTAGGAATATTATTTGAGTAATTGACGAAAAAAGGAAATTCAGAACTTTAATAAGAAGAATTTGAATGTACGGTCTATACCGAGAAGCACACAAAATAACTATAATAAATAACAGTTTTAATTATTGGAACAGCAAAATAGTTCCCTTAATCACATGAATATAAATAATTTACAAATCAATAATAAAGTTAATTTTATTAATGTTTATACAACTAGCAATATAAAATATTCAGATTATCATTATTTTTTTTTTCTCATTGAAACTATGACCAAAATTCCTTAAAGCCTTATTTCTGACCACTTTTAATATGGTAGCACTCAGCTCACCTTTTTAGTGCAAGTTTGAGCGAAGTCCAATACAATTAGTCATGCTAGAGGCTAGACACTCCAGCAGAGAATGAAATAGTGGGAGGATTGTCAATAGCTCTTATCAAAAAATTGTCTTGCAGACAATGGCTTTTGAAGATCGTAGCTGAAATATAACATGGAATTGACGATAGAAGTAAGGGGCTTTCCACAGCAAATGCATTACCAAATAAGAACAAGCATGAGCACCTTGAAACAATAAGGTGCATTCAAACACAAGGCTCAGAAAGACTAATTGATGTAAAGCGAGGCCAGGCTAAAAGACTAGACATGGAAATGTTTGTTTTCCTTCCCCTTACCCTTTATTCCTCCCTAATTACAATAATGTATGAGCATTATTTATTGTATTACATCTTGCTTTAATTTTCTTCATCATTGTGAGCCAGTGATTGTATTTGATCATTACGTCAGTTGAACTAGAAATTTTAATTAAACCTGTTCAAAACAAGGAGCCTTTGGAGGAAAATTCCGTAGGAAGGAGTGTGGAAATATAATATTTCACAACTACTTTATTTTAGTTTTATCAAACAAACTTATGATAAAGAAAAACAAAACAACGGAAACAGAGAAGGATATGGAAATAACTAAAATGAATGTATTAATGAATAAATTAAGTGAATTGCTATAAATATTATTATTTATTTATCTATTGATAAATGATAAGAAATTATACAAATTAAAATACCAGTTTTAGAGGTTACAGGTTACTTATTGTCATTAGATAATAGTAATTTTATTCAGTTTTTGTTATTTATTTAAATTTACAGTTTTGTAATACTATTTTAAATGTTATCATGTTTCAACATTAAATGTAACCCCTAAAAATGAATCTTCCCACATTCTAACTTGTACTTTAATGTTCCCTCCATTGATTAGAACTTCTTCCCATTTTGAACCTATGAAGTACCGGCTCCTCACACTGCATAAAGTGAAAAAGAAAATTGATTATGATGATGGTAATAAAGATCTGCCAGTTGATATTCCTCTTAACTAAATATTTCTTCATTTCAAATTAATGAATCACTTATTTTGTGGACAGATCTGTTCGACCAAGAGATGCGTCTTCTGCCAGATCTACTCCACCAATGTCTAGGAAGACAAGGTTCTGAATTTCCCCTTTTGGGGCCAAAACCTTCATTAGGTATCTCCATACAGGATCAAAGAAAAGAGACCCTTGATTGGGCTTGGAGCAGAGCAGGCAAAGAATGGAGGGAATGTGTTGGTCTAAGAAAGACTAAGCAATTAATTAAACACACATCCCATTCTAGAACCGAGTGGCTCCTTGGTCTGAAAAGAAAAGAACTCAGACTGATTATTGGACTAGTTATAGGCCTGCTTTCGCAAAAAGGACCAATAGGCCCATTTGCCTGATTCGTTCTCTCCATCATTACCAGTACCAGTACAGGCCCAATTCCTCAACTTATTTCTCCCACCATTAGCAGATTATTTATACAGGTATAAGAACCCATTAATAGCTTTTTTAAAAACAATACTATAAAAAAAGTAGGATATAATTACATTTTAAGTAAAAAAACTTATTTAACCAACATCTAATTTAAATTTTAAAACAATTAAAAATATTATAATATAAAATTTAACTATTTTTTTCTTGATGTAATACCAGTATTCAACAGAATAGAAGTAATCAGAAAAAAAGAAACAAGATAAATATTTATATAATATTATAAATAATATTTTCATATTTTCATATAAATAATATTTTAATATTACGAATAATATTTTCCACTACAAGTGCTTAGTATTGCTTGGTTTTTTGATAAAAAAAAACTAAAAATGTACCTACTTTAAAAACATTGTTTGTTTTTTTCCATTTTTCTTAAAAATCATCAGGGGTAAAAAATAACAAATAATGATTTTAGTAAAAAAAAAACAAAAAAAAAAACCTTTTGTTCTAGACATTTCAATTAAATAGTTTATTATAAGTGAAAAATTGATAACAAACAAAATCTCTGGAGAAATGCTTGTTATCCAGTAGAGTAGGAGCCTGACAAGCATTAGGTTGGTGGGCAACAGTTGCAGAACTGTTCCGACTCGATCTCGATCTCAACCTGCTTTCCTTAGTTCGTCCACCTGCCAGCAAGTCTGCATGTGAAGTGTAGGAGAGTCGTGAAGCATGTGATGTGTATGATGAATGCCGTGACATACCAAAGCCACCGCTATACAGAGGAACCACCATTGCTCCATTCTCCTCTGACATTGGTGTAACTGCATTCGAATCATCCGCATAAGGCAGGTGCTCCTGAACCATCATTTGCCATAAAACACGTAAGCTTTCAGTCCTATTTTTAAATTTTAGTAGACATAATAATATCAACTTCTACATAAACTTGATGTTTCTTGTCAGATTTTTTTAAATATTGACACTATGAAGACTAACTTTGATTAAAAGGGACTAATTTCATAAAATGTTTTTTTGGTATGAATTTATAAACAGAATGAATATGGAAAAGCAATAAAATATTCTAGATTAAACAGAATGAAAATATAAATTAAAAAATAATCATCAGCATTAATTCTTGGTTTGATATATATACTATGATATAAAGGTGATATTAAAAAAAAAATCATTATAATCTTTAAAAGAAAAAAGATAGGATAGATATATTTTTTTTTTATTTGTTTTGTTATATATTTATAAAGGTTGACATAAAAACTGGGTTAACTGCCCAAAGATGTTTATAATTTCTAATAAAGCTATCGAATTCAAATCAGATAACCTAAAACTATAAATTTCAGTTTTTAAGGATGTTCCTCAAACCTAATGGCAAGTAAAATACATCTAAAGTAATACTTTTATTAACTCTAATAAGAGAATGATTCATAGATCATAATTACTACAATAATAATGAATAGATTGAAAATAAGAAATTATAAAAGAAATAAAAACAACAGAGAATTACATGGAATTGATTTTCCAAGAGAATAAAGAATAATAAGAAGACTGAAAACAGTATCCTATCATCACCCATTTATAAACCTCAAATTAAACTGGTGCAGCAATCTTCAAACTATGTATACATAAGTATATCTAAAACCCTGCTAACACATAAATAAATAATATAAAGTATTAAATAAAATACTAAGAGGGCTTTAAGCATGCATAATGAATTTTATTAATAAATAAATAAAATATTAGAAAACAATAATTTTGGTGAAGTAAAAACTGAAAAAAAGAAAAAGGGGAAAAATAAAAAAAATGGGCGATGACAAGTGATGGTCAGTCAAATGTTATTGATATTGCCAATATGTGTTTATAGGCACTAAAGCAGAACATCAGGTGATCAGCAGACCACAAATTAAAAAATAAAATAAAAAAAAAGTGATACAGAAAAAGCAAATATACAAATTAAAGCTGATTTAATTTTTTTTTTTAAATTTCACTGTTGTTTTTCTTTCATTAAAAACAATTAACCGGGACTTTCATCCGGCCGAAGATGACAAGGGATGGAAATTTATCTGATTTTTTCCAAAAAAAAAAAAATATTAAATAAAAAAAAAAAGGTTGAGACCGTAGGGGGGAGGGTACCTGAGCATCGAGATAGGTTGAGAGGACGAGGGGTTTCCTTTCGCCAGCGAACCTTGATCGCCCATTCCGCATTGTAAACTGATGGGAGCCCCGTCTCAGGTTGAATGGGGAGCCTGGCAAACTTAGGCTAGCCTGTAACACCCACATCAAGTGAGATCAACCCGATAATTCGCATTGTTATTAACAGTTTAATTTTATTTATGTTGTACTTATCATTTTTTCTATCATGGGATTTTCGTTCGGATCGGTATAATTTTAAATTACAAGCTTTAATTAATTTTTAATGACTAATTATCACATTAAAAAATCTTATTTTTGTTTTTCAAAATATATTAATGAAAATATAAATATATTTTTTTGTAATCTGCTAATAATGGAAAATGAATGATTAGTAAAAAACTTTTCATGAAGGCTAATTATCAAGAATTCAGAAGAGAAAATTTTCATTGAAAAAACAAAATAAAAATGAACCAAAAAGCAAAAATAAAAAAAATCAGAGAAAATAAAACACAAAAAATTAAAGAAAATGAATTGAAGACATTTAATACGATATTGCAAGGTAATACTGATAGAATGACTTGAAAAAAAATGGTTTGAAAAATAAACAAAAATATTAACTGACTAGACTATACTTTAGCACAAAATTCCAAAAAATAAAGCAAGGTTAACGATTTTTACTCATTTTGGAATCATTATTTAACATATAGGCAAGGTGCAATAAATAGCCTAGGACACTGAAACACATACAAAGCAGTGATATATTCATATTAATTTAACACATAATTGACATGCACTTAAAAAAAATAATTATTTATTTCAATTTATAATTATTCATTCATAATACCAAATATAAAACAATGAGTGGGGATGTAAAGTTTAGTAAAGGCCCCAGAAAAAGCATTTAAAAGACATGCCACAAGAAATGAAAATCACAGTAAGAATACATTAATCATGAATAACATAAAATAGTAATTTATACATTGTATTCACTTACTCTCAATATATCTTGTGAAATACGGTCAATTCTTCTTTTAATACACAATAGTATAAATATTACAAAACTAAAACTAGACTGAAAAATAAATTCAAACTTTAAGTTATTTTTCTTTAAAAAAATAAAATAAAAACTATACTTTGGCAGTATTGAATCAGTGTAAAATCACAAACAACTGAATAGGGTCCCACATAACACATGCAAGGCTTTCAAATAACATGCTCTGTAGGAAAACACATGGATATATTTTTAAAAAGATGACTTAGTCAATATACATTCCATCCCGAAATCGAAAAGAAAAAGACTGGAGAAGTATAGGAAATCAAGAAGAAAATATTCGGAGTTTTAACCTACCTCCGTTTGATTGTCCTGGCAAGCAAAAGGAAACTGGCTTTTAATTCCGGTTTTTCTCATAGGCAGCTAACCCAGAAAAAACACAAACATACTGCCTAAGAAATATTGGCACTTTGGTGGCAAAAATCTTAAACATAACTTGGGATTCACCAGTTGCTTTTGAGGAAATGAGAATAATTAATTCCAGTTCGTACCCCCTTCCCCATCTTTAACATGTCTATACGTCGGTTTTAATACACATTAATTTAATAAATAATCATTAATTTTATTTTAAAAAGTGATTAGCTGTGCCAAAATTCAATATATAGCATAAATTATAAATCAAATGTGCTTGATTTTAACTTTCTAAATGATTAAGCTTAAGTGGAAGCAATTAAATGTGCTGTGGTTAAATACCCATGGTCAAGAGTGAAAAAAAATTAACCTTAATAGTGCCCAAAAGAAATCAATAAAAAATCAAGTGGATGCTAAAAATGAAACATTAATGTTAGGTTATATATATGCTGGATTGTCATAAAGTGTGATTGATAATGCAAGACTTATATTATTTATGTAATTATTGAAAATATTGAATACTGCTGCATTAACAGTTTAAATGAGATATATTTAACTCTGAATGTTTGTCCTGAATTATCATTAAAAGTTAATCTATCTATGAATAATTTTAGCAATTCATAGTTGTGAATTCAATTAGGGATTGATAAATTATTTGCCTTTCTATAAATTTGTTTTATTGAAAACTAGTTTCGAATGTTATACATTCATCCTCAGTTCTAAAAATTCACAAAAAAATCAAAAAACATATATTTGATTTCTTGTCTTAATTAAATTCATAATTCATGAATGTTTTATACTAATTTATATTAATCTAACTTAATATGTATAATAATACCAAACTATATTTTGAATTGCTTATTTTGAATTTTTTGTGTGTTTTTAGAACTGAGGATGAATGTATAACATTCGAAATTAGTCTTCAATAAAACAAATTTATAGAAGTGGCAAATAATTTATCAATCCCTAATTAGATTGATCCTTCTATACCATCATGCGGATGTCAACTGAGTTGTGAATTCATTTGTCAAAGAATTAACTATGCCTACATAAGGCATTAATGATATCTAGGGACTAGAAGAAAAAAATCAGCCATAAAAAACACTAATTAGTTTACATTTAATTTACTGAAAAATAATGCATAGATCAAATGACTGCATTATATATAATTTGAAAAACGTAAAACATATAATGTCTAGATCAAAATAAGGATTCGTATGAACTAACAAAACAAATTTAGCAATATACTGATACTAAAGATCAAACTGGCGGCCACAAGATAATTTTTTGTGGCCCGTGATGTTCCAAAATAATTCAGAATCCGAATTCGAAGATCTTCCTAATTCCACAGTTTGTTGGTTGTCCTGCTGCAAAATACTGAAGAGCGTCCATCTGCTTTTGGAGTAAGTAATTGCATTTCTTGTAATGAAAGGTGAAAAAAAAAAGAAAATATATTGATTATGAAAGATTAATATAACAGATATTGCAGACCATCTAAATATTCTTAATATTACATTGCAAGGCAATGATTAATTATTAATGAATATGTATTTTTCAATAGCAAGTTTTGTACGACAAGTTTTGACTAAAAAAGTTTTGACGTATTTTCCTACAAATGAGCAATTAAAAGCACAAAATCAAAGCTGCTTATTTTGACAATATTGTGATAAAACTGAAGAAATACAAAATGAATTGGATAAACACTATAATGATTTCAAAGAGTCACAAAATTTTGTTTTCTTTTTATTTAGCCTTTTACCTTTGAAGCTGAAAATGCTCCCAGTGTGGCATAACTGGAATTAATTGATTCCCAAACTTTCAATTTTAAAAAGAAAAATTCGAGAAGTAGAAATTCCTTAAAAATATATTTCTTGTGAAAAATACCAAGAAATAAAAAAGCTTACTGCACAAATTTCATGCTATTTTGGTAGTACATACTTGTGTAAGCAACTATTTATACCTATAAAATAAAATGGCCTACATATTAACTGATTAATATCTGTCTGATATAATGAAGATCGTCTGTTCTTAGTCTTTGGATCCAGACATTGGAGACCAGGAGGAAAGCAAGTTGGAATCAGAATAACCAATTAACTTATGTTGAATATTTGTTGGTTGACCGAAAATATGATAATGAAGGATAAGATGGTCTGGATGGCAGTCAAGAAATGGATTTCAAAATAGTTATTATTATAAGCCAACGTTTTGATCCAATGTTTCAGTCCTCACCTATATTCTGAGCTGTCAAACTCTGATGAAGACCTGCAATGTGTGTCGAAATGTTGGCTTATAATAAATATTTTAACTATTTTGAGATCCATTTCTTGATCGCCGTTACCCGGACCATCTTCACCTTCATTAACTTAGATTTTTGAGATGATACTATTTTGATATACTAGGTGAGCAATATGCAATAGAAAGATAGTTAATCAAGCACCTTATTTAGATAAGTAAATGCATTTATTTAGAAAACAAAATTAATAATATAAAATTATAAAAGCAATAAAATGAATAAAAACATAAAATTACAATTGCTTCTATTTCGGTTGAAAATGCACTTTGACGTGGACAACACTATCCCTCGAAGCCATGCAATGTAATATTACATAAATATTAAGCCATCATTTTGCTTTGCATTAATATTTTAAAAAAATAATCATAAATGGATTGAAACTACCTATTAAGGAGGTGGATTTTAAGAACGCAAACTGTATTTTATTATAAAATAAAGCTAGTTTAAAACTTATAACTTTATATTTCTTCAAGTTTTTATGGTTTCTTATTTTAGTTGCTTGTTACTGTTTACTTTTAAAACTCAGGCTAATGAATTTACAAAAGTAAACATAATATGAGGGCTATTCAGAAAGTAAGGAACGTTTTGGAATTTAAAAAAAACTAAGTACAAGAAAAACATTTTATTATATACATGTGAAAGAGGGACTAAAATGCTACTTTTCAACATAATCACCATACAAATTCAGGCACTTATCATAGCGGTGGACAAGCTTTGAAATTCCTGTGTCATAGAATTCTGCCGCCTGTGATCTCAGCCACTCAGTGACGCGTACCTGGAGCTCCTCATCGTCGTCAAAACACTGTGTTGCTAGCCAGGTCTTCATTTTCAGGAACAAGTGATAATCACTGTAGATCAGGACTGTAGGGGGGATGAGAAAAAACTTCTCACTTGAACGAGTTCAAGAGTTCTTGCGTACGGTTTGCCGTGTGAAAATGCCGGGCATTGTCATGCAAAAGCAAAATTTTGGATGACAATTTTCCACGGCGCTTGTTTTGGACAGCTCTCCTAAGGTTTTGCAATGTTTGACAGTACCGCTCAGAGTTTATTGTTTATTTTGGCACCCATCTTGCACAAAATTTGTGGTATCCTAGCTTCTGTGAAACAATTTCAAACAATAAAGTCCGTGAAACTTGTGGGAAACATAGAGAAAGCTCAGTTATTGTGAAACGGCGGTTTTCACGAATCTTTTCGTCAACTTTGGCGACCAGATCAGTCACAATGCTCGGACGTCCACTCTTCTCTTCATCATGAACGTTTGTTCAGCCATTGTTAAACTGAATGCACCACTTCCTGATAGAACTTTCAATCATTGCGTTGTTCCCATACACATCACACAGTTCCCGATGAATTTCTATTGGTTTTAAGTTTTTTACCAACAAAAAATGAATCACAGACCGCACCTCACAACTGGCGGGATTTTGGATTACAGGACACATTTAAAATTTGAATATAAAAAAAAAGGGACTCCGACTGAGGTGCCGAGCACGAGCACACCAATGTATACGCTATATGGTGGCATCAGGAGGAAACGTTCCTTACTTTCTGAATAGCTCTTGTATATACATAATTTACAAGATTTTAAAGAAATTAAAGTCAAAAGATTTAATTGAACAAAATATATACAAATATTTTTGTTCGATGGCTATTTTAATATTGTTATATTAATACTATAGATAAGTTCTAACAGAACAGATTAACTACACATATATAAAACTAGTTTTATCATTTGGGATTACTATTTTTTTTTAACAGTTCTAAAAATAAATCAATTATTAATACATTATATACATGAAATAAAATTACTTTATACGCATTTAAAAAAAAATTATTTCTCCAGCAACACACCATTTGTTTGTTTTTTAAAAACGTAAATATCGTTAGTTATACCATTTAACCTTAGGACAGCTAGAGCAAGAACCATACTGGAAATAAAAGATGTCGACAAGGACCAATGGGCTAAATGGTCTGTACGCGTACCTCCTCCAGGCCTAGCAACACTAAGGAGATGAGTAAAAAAAAATAGAATAATACGATTTAATCAACCTGTCTTTATGCCTTGATTTATAAAATTTTAATATATAGAAATAATGAAACTTTTATGAGAATTTTAAAAATTGTATACATAATATCTGAGAAGAACAAAACGTTTTTTCTTTTTTTAATGCCCGATCCGGTGATATATTATTTTACAAGTCGGTCGAGCTTCCATTGTTTTTCTTGAGTTTCGGTTCTCATGCAGTCTGCATACATGTCTAAACGGCTTTAGTCGATGCCTATGGAAGGTGGTTTATAATGGGTGAATGGACAACTGCTCTCTTATTGTCTCACTCCTGATCTGGTCTCTTCATGTCTTGCCTGCCACTCAATGGAGATATTTCAGTTCTGTAGCAGTCATATGGCTCATATATCTATTTAACATTACCCAACTCTCAGCGCCATATACCAGAGCCGGCAGATAAATAGCTTTAATGATGTGGAGCATGACCTGGTCGGTAACCTCTCTTTTGCCAAATCCGGTAATATTTCAATCCTGTAATTCTGCTGAACACTTCTTTGTCTATGGTGGCAGTGTTGCTAACCATTGCACCCAAAAGTGAGAAGTCATCAACAATCTCAAGCTCCTTGGTGTTACTAAAGAGGTGTAAATCTGCCTCTTCAAGAGATCACCAGGATGTTATTTTTTGTGGAGTTTATTGTCAAGGAAGATACTAAGAATCTCTTCCTAAGTGTTCCTTTATCATCAGAAACTAGAACAATATCGTCCGTGAACAGATGTGCCTCTTCTATTATTATTCTTAAATTCCACTTCCCTATTACAGTTCTCTCCATCATTCTCTAATATATATTGTGAAATTTATCCATAAATATGAAAAGAAGAAGAGGACTGAGATTGTCTCATTGTTTTACACTTCATGCTGTATGGAAAGATTTAGAACTCATACCATTACAATACCTTTTGGATCTTGGTCTATTGATTAACTGCTTGAATTAAGGGAGCAGGCACATTTTTCATACTTAAGGCCTCAAATACAAATAATCATGGAACAGAGTTAAAGGCTGTTCTGAGATCCAGAAAAGCCAGATACATATTTCTGCCACTATTCCAACACTTTTCCATTATGTTTCTGTGTACTTAGATATTATCCTGAGTCGGACAATGGACAGTACAAATTATAAATTGGCACTATTATGTTAAGTTCCTATTATCAGGAAATCTTCTTGCTCTGCAGTCAAACCGGATCCCCCACAGGTAGATGAAAGAGACGAAGTTATTTGGAAAGATGATGACGGATGAGTAGTATTAAGGTTGGAAAAGCTGTGGGTAATGATTAGGATGTTTCCTGAATTTATCAGAAACAGTGATCCCACAAAAGATCAAGGCTTTGCAGGTCCTTTTCCAAAAGACATGGGATAGCAAGAAGATCTGAGAGTGGGAACTCAATATAATTTCATAAATACCAGTAAATATTTTTATATTACAGGTAAAAGGTTTTATGAAAAATTATGTTAAGTTTATATATCAGGTGATCAAACTAGGTCTAGACAATTGACAATTTTTTCTTTTTGATAACAAAATAAGTGGCAGTATCAGACAATGACTACTACTGCTAACATTTTACATTGCACTATTGTTTTTTTCCTAAAATTTTGCAATACAACTCCACAAAAATGAAAAATATTCATTAGCAAAGATTCTAAAAAAATGATCAAAGCTGTCGAAACCTAAATGAAGCAGTATTCAAGACAGTCTAGGAAGTAACAGAAAATAGAAAATAATGAAATACTAAATTTAAGGAAAAAGAAAAACTTTTTTTAATCTTTAAAACTCTTATATATTTCAATTTTTTAGAATAGAATACGACATTCCAGCAAATATGTTTAGATAAAACTAATAAATAATTAAAAGACACATACCACACTAACTTTTCTTCCTCTGCTTCCTGCCGTGTTTGGACGCCCATGGCTTAACGATTCGGATCGTATCGACATCTTCTCTCTGTTGTTGTCATCAATATTGCCCTTTTCTTGTCCAATGAAAAGTTCATATGAATGAGCTGAAAAGTCTGAAGGGGATTTAATGACACTACCAGCTTCTAAAGCGGCTTCAGCAGCAGCTTCCCTTTCGGCTGTTCTAGCAGCACGTGCTTCGCGCTTTTTTTCTTTTGCTTGTGCAGCTAATTCAGCTTCCTGAAAAACGATTGTGACTTGTATTGAAATAATGTTTATCATTAGTTTATGATAAAAGAATTTTTTAGAAAGATGCTATCATAAATGTTTCCTAAGATATGTAATACGTGCCATTAATGCATCAATAATAAATTATTATTACATAATCATGTATTGATATTTCAACGAATCACTCCCTTAGCACAGTAATTGAACAATTTTCAGTTATGGCATTGTTCGATCATCTATTGCACACAGTTCATTAGATTTAGGAACCAAACTGGATTTTATATTTATTAAAACAGTGTTAACTCATCTAAATTATTTTTCCTTATTTTTATTTATATTTTCCTCCTCTTTTCAAAACACGGGCTTGGAACCGGCTGTGGCAGAGTTAAAAAGTAAATAAAAATAAGTAAATAAATTTTCTAAACCGTGTCCGATAGGTAATAGAACATTTAGGTAATTGAAAATGTTTGATTTCGTTATTTCTTTAAAAAGTCAAACAAGTACATGATTGTGTCTTAAGTAATTCATCAAAATTATATTGCATACATGATGTTTAAGAAAAGGTATGAGACTGCATTCTTACATATTAAATCAGTTCTGGAATGTGAAATTGAGAATCTTCTTTTTAATTGTTTTATTATTGTAAGAAACTGTTAAAATTTTAGTACTGTTTTAATGTAACATCCATTGTTAACAAGATCAACTCCTAATTCGTCAAAATTGTGTCCATAACACCTATTTCATCACTTATTAATATTATAGTTATTATATAAAATAATAACTATTAAGAATGTCTCATTTAGAATACTTACAATGTTACATTGACCGTGAAATGGTTTTTCTTAATTAGCATATAATGATACCAAGTTCATGATTGTTTTATATTGGATACAAGTTCTTAATTGACTTATACTGATATCAATTGATACTTTATAGATATGAACATTCCTTTGTGGTTTGGGCCAAGTCATTCTTAAACTATTTGCACATGGAAAGATAGAGAAATATATAAGGTAGAGATTCTTCACAAGTTAAAACTGTTTGGATTTCTAATATAGTTTATAATTTTATTTCAGACAATATTTGCTCTAAAAGTTTTTGCATAGACCATTGATCTTAGTGAAAATTCATTTATCTGTTTTAAATTTAGGTTTAGTACTAGACCTTTAGTAGAGCACTGCATTAGGGCAGGTGTTATTTTAAGTACAGGCAACTGGTAAGGTATTTTTTTTTTTTTTCAACTCATAATGGCCGGATCTTGATTTTATTTAGATAGATTAAGTGATTCAGACAATTATGTTGACAGAGGGTCCCTTTTCAATAAATAATATCTAAAAGGAATGAAAGATATAATTTTAGAGTAGAAAGAATATTGGTACTTTGAAAAATAATGATTTTTATACATTTGAAATAGTTTTGTCTCTGTTGTATAAAGATTTAGTAACTGCACACATTTATTAAAACATAATTTAATGGAAACCAAACATTTTTTAATAATGATTTATTATTATTTGAAAGATAATTGGAAGATAATTATATTAAAAGCTGCTTTTACCCTTAAAGCCTCTTCTTCTGCCTGTTCTTCTTCTTCAGCTTTTTTCTGGAGTTCGTCATATGACATCGCTACAATAGCTAAGATGAGATTCACCAAATAAAATGATCCAAGAAAGATAATTACTATAAAGAACAGCATGTGCCACGGACCAGCCGAGCGCAGAATCTGAAAATAATGTATGTTATTTTATACTTTTTTTTTTTATGTAACATATATTTATTTGAATTTACAAACTAACACATGAAAATTAAGGATTTCAAAAAATTGAAGCTGAAATGCATATATTTTTCTGAAATTCTAAGAAGAAACATCAACTTCCTTTTTATTATGTTCTTCCATATTATTTATTCTTCTACAAATTAAGTAATTTTTTTTTTATTTATCTATTTATTCATTTGCTCCCAAGTAATTTTATCTTCATAAAAAATACATTTTGGTGAATATGTATATTTAATAAATTATAGCTAAAAGAAAAAAAAACTTACAGTAACACATCAGTTGCTAATGTAGATTGATACATGACAGCTAAAAAATATTTGCATTCTTTAAAAGAACAAATTCTTTATTGTCAAATGGGAGAGAAAAAATCAATGGCACAGCCAAAAATTCTCTTCAAACAGTTTTTAAACATCCATTTTATAACTGTAAAATCTAAGCATATAGGGTATAACAATTTTTTTTTTTTATTCTGAAGAGATTCAACTTGAAAAGTAATAAATCAATAGTTGGATCGTATAAATACTGTGTGTAGACTTCAAATCTTTAAAGAAAATATTCCCAAAGCCTAAGGCACCAGTTTGATTTAGTAAAATAATCCTTTGAATAATAAATAGTGAAGTAACGATTAATTTTCAATTATATCTTATATTCTAATGGCAAAGCTAGTAAATTTATTTAGCAAGTGATTGAAAATTAATTTTGAGTATCCATAACTATATGCCATTATTTCTAGCTTAACAAATAAAATACTAACTATTCTATTCACTTACCAATTGATATAAGTTCTCCCAGTAATCTTGGGTCATTAGCCTAAAGGCAGAAAGAAGTGCCCAACCAAATGTATCAAAACTTGTGTATCCATAATTTGGATTTGGTCCAAAACCTTGCATACAGGTATAACCAGGTTTACACTGACTGTTAACATAAATGATCAATTAAAATTGAATTAGATAAAAAAAGCACAACAGTTTAAAAAATATAAAATACTAGTGGCTCATACAGGTACTAATACTGGGATAGGTTTAGAGTGAACTAGTCTGGCAAGTGGACCTAATTATTCTTTTAACCAATCCAACGTATTGGTTAGCTCTCGAATATCTACCAGTAAGTTACCAATAGTTTTAGTAACAATACTCTTTTTCTGAACAATTTTAAAATTATACTATGAAGCATGATTAGTTAAATAGATGTAGTATACACAGAATTCTTTTAAGACTAAATATATTCTGACCCCCACTGTTTTCTAGAAACTAATGAACCAGAAATTATAGTGAAATAAAATTGCAAAATTAAACAACCAATATCTCTCGGTGGAGCCTGTCCACTAGGGAGCGCGTCCCCCGGGTGGCGGATGGGGGATCCCTCTTAGGAGGGGTGGTCTGAATATACTGAATAAAGACCCGTGGACCAACAGGTACCCAGTGCTGGGGGGTATAGCCCGGCCACCCTTCCTACTGAGGGGACATAAATATTCAGGAGGCCAGTTGTCCCGAGGATACGGGGCCTCTTCTGCTGGGCCAATCACCCGCAGTAGAGTTCATCTGATTCAGAGAACATTAAATAGCCTCGGATTTGGACAGTCTAAGCGGTTACGACGCGGCGCTCAAAAGGATATCAGACTTGGAACATGGAACATCAGGACTCTGACTGGCAAAGAGGTTGAGCTGGTGGAAGAGATGGAGACCTTCAGGGTGGACCTCCTAGGAATTTGTGAAGTGAGGAAAAAAGGGCACGGGGAAGTACGCCTAAACAATGACTATGTGCTCATCTACTCAGGAGTGCCCGCTGGGCTCAGAGCCAAGGAAGGGGTGGCCATTATCATGAAAGAAAGCCTATTCGTTAAAGTAGAGGATTGGCGGCCCATATCCTCAAGAATTATAACAGTGTATATGGATCTGTCAATAGGAAAGATCGCTCTCATACAAATATATGCCCCAACGGAGGATGCAAACGTTCTCGACAAAGAACAGTTCTATGCTGATCTAGAGAGAGAAGTCATCCGAGGTCAAAATGGTAACAGGGGGATTATCCTGATGGGAGATTTCAACGCAAGGACGGGAAGAGATCATGCAAGCGCTCATGATGTTATGGGCCTACATGGAGGGGAACACATCAAAAATGGAAATGGTCAAAGGCTCATCGACTTCTGTATTGATTACGACCTCCTTATTGGAAACTCTTTCTTCCCACATAAGACGGTGCACAAAATAACATTCTCAGCTGAAGAAAGGAGTGTTAACAGTATTATAGATTACATTGTATACAGTAGAAGAATAAGGAAATACTTCACCGATATAAAAGTTATAAGAGGTGCTGAAATTGTTTCGGACCATCTTCTATTGACTGGAGACACCCAGATCCTACGACCCAGAAAGAAAAGACCCATAGCATACAAGAGGATTGACATTGCAAAACTGCAGGATCCAGAAAAGAAAAAGGAATATGCAGAACTTCTGGATCTAAAACTTAGAAATGTCAATTTGGAAGGGAATATTAACAATACATGGGTAGCATTGAAACAGGCAATTCTAGAGACTGCTGAAAGTGTATGCGGAATGAAGGTAGTCTGTACCAAAGGTAAAAGGTCTGAGTGGTGGACTGATGTGGTGAAAGCTGCGGTGGGTAGGAAGAAGACAGCCTGGAAGGAGTACTGTAAAATTAGGTCTGCCGCCAACTGGGAGCTCTACGTCAGAAGAAGAGGGGAAGCGAAAATGGTTGTTCGAGTGGCAAAGATGAAAAGCTGGGAAAAATTTGGCAGAAGTCTGCAAAATGATTACAGGGAAAATACCAAGATTTTTTGGAAGAGAATAAAATCAATGAAGTGAAAGACGTGCAAACCCGTGAGAAATGTTAAGGACGAATCAGGACAAATGATTACTGAAGATGGGGAAATATTGGAGAGATGGCGACGCCATTATTCTGCATTGTTTTCTGGTGTCTCGGAGGAGAGAGTGGAGGACAGGCGGGAAACGGAAGAATATGATGACGTGATATGGGAGGAAGATGTCACTTGGGCTATAGAGAAAATGAGGAGTGGCAAAGCAGCAGGCAAAGATGGTATTGCTCCAGAACTTATAAAATTTGGAGGTCTACAATTACATAAAGCTTTGCAGGACCTGTTTCAAAATATTTTCTCTTCCAAATCCATGCCTGAGGAATGGGGATGCAATATCATCATGCCGATCCACAAGAAGGGTAGCTCTAGTGAATGCCAAAACTATAGACCTATATGTCTCTCCCCTGTAGTCTATAAACTTTACTCCTCTATACTGGAAAGAAAACTCCGATCAATCGTTGAAGACAAATTGGAAGAGGAACAAGCAGCTTTTAGACCACACCGACAAACGCAGGATCACATCTTCTCGCTGAAGACGATTATTGAGAAGGCATGGGATAGAGGAAAGAACTTGTACCTAGCGTTCCTGGACATAAAAGCAGCATTCGATTCAGTCCCTAGAGAAGAAATTTGGACAGCTCTAGCCGCTAAAAATGTGCCCGCAGCATTAATAAATGCCATAAAAAGCACTTATCATGACTCCAAAGGCATGGTTAGAATTAATGGAAGAATGTCTGAGGCTTTCGCCATGAGAAGGGGTGTTAGACAGGGGGACAGTCTTAGTCCTCTTCTTTTCATCACTTTTATGGACGAGATATTGAAAATATGCAAGCGGAGGACAACACGGATGGTCGTTGGAAAGTGGAACATGAGGACAATCCTAGCGCAAGTAATGGTTTTTGCAGATGATATTGTCCTCATAGCCGATTCCAAGGAAAATCTACAGCAGGCTGTTACGGAGTGGGAGGCTGAGCTAGAAAGGAAGGGTATGATATTGAATGTTGGAAAAAGCAAGGTGATACACATCGGACGTGAAGAAGAGGAGGTTTTGGTTCACTGCAGGGGAGAAACCTTGGAGACAGCGCAGGAGTATACTTATTTAGGAGTAGTGCTCACCAGAAATGGGAAAATGGACCAAGAGCTCTCAAACAGGATTAAAAAAGCAAATAGCATATACTACCAGCTATGCAACACAGTGGTGGGGAAAAGGGAATTGGAAAATAATGTAAAATTACATATCTTCAAGTCCATATACCTACCTACCCTCATCTATGGAAGTGAGAGCTGGGTACCGTTGGACAAGCACTGGAGTAGGGCTACTGCGGCAGAGATGAAATACCTCCGGAAAATGACAGGCAAAACAAGGAGGGACAGAGTTAGGAATGAGAGAATAAGGGGAGACCTGGGAGTGACTGCACTGAAGGAAACAGTGGAGAGACGACAGCTGGGATGGTTTGGTCATCTGTGCAGAATGGATAAGGACCGGGACCCAAAGAAATTCTTTGAAGCCAGGCCTACCGGACGCCGCCCTCGAGAAAGACCAAGATTGCAATGGATAGACCATATCTCAGGGATTGGTGAAAGGAAGGGAAGGTCAATAAATGTAATGAAAGCGCTGGCTGGAGATCGAGAAGCTTGGCAGTCTTGGATCGGGGCACCTCCACGCTGAAAGGCACTAAAGGAGGAAGATAAAGAAGAAGAAGAAGAAACAACCAATATACTACTAATAGGGCAAATTATCAACAGGCTGCATCGAGGTTGAAAACACATACGGCTTCACTAGCTGCATATGAAAAACTTCGACAAAAATATGATATCCCATCCATGGATGATATGGCACCACTGTATGTGTGCCAGGACTTCTTTAATAACCTACCGTTAGCTCGCAACAACCTTAAGAACCACTCGATGTCAAAACCCGCCTCCATACAACATGAATTGAAGCAGCTAGCTCTACAAACCATTCATGAAGAATACCCAGAAGACAAGTGGATTCATGTTTAACCCGACGGATCTTCAATCCCAAATGGCGGAAAAACTGGAGCTGGGTACTACTGCCGTCTATTTCAAGGACATTTAGCTGTAGGCTCTCTCCTTAGTAACCATGATGGAGAAGTTGAAGCAGTGCATGCCGCCGCAACCGAACTTAAAAGGATTGCTTCTCCTTCAAAAGCAGTGTTTCTGGTTGACTCGCAAGCCGCCATATTCAACCTGTCGCGCAACACCCAAACAGACTGCCAGAGGACGGTTGAATGTAGAAGAATATTGGAAAATCTGGGAAATCGTGGATGGACAATAATGTTCCAATGGATACCCAGTCATGTCAATATACATGGAAATGAGGAAGCCGACAAACTAGCCAAGCTAGGAACTACTCTACCTCAACCTAGTTGCCCCATGCCTCTGCAAACATCCAAGGCACTAATTAGCGCAGCATTCGGCAGATGGAACGAACAGCGCCTCTTCGAAGCGGCTGCTGGTAAAAAATGGGAGACATTGGTCACTGAGGGACCCATCAACACAAGCCTCCCACGAGCAATCAGCGTAGCCACCTTCCATTTGAAAACAGGGCATGACTACCTCGCTAGCCACCTCCATCGTATCAAAGTTCTGACATCCTCCGAGTGTCCACTATGTGGTTGCGGTACAATGGATGCTGAACATCTGAAAGACTGCTTAGCTTTGGGCCACACCCCAAGGAATAAGAGCCCGGAGTTTGAAGAAGCACATCTCTATTGGTCAGCGCGTCGCCAAATGGCTCAACTGCCAAGGGCGGGCGTTGGCTAGCAGCAGCAGCAGTTTTTTGAACTGCGGACCTCGCAAAGAAATCTAAAATCTGCTCTTTATCGCAGCTTTTATTAAAGAATTAGCCAATTTTGTCATTGATTGAAAAACCAAGATTGTTTCAGGAATACCGGACATCATAATTTGTACAAATTTAAATTTCAATATATATTTTTAAATATTAAATTATCAATAAATCTGATATTATATCCATTCAGGGATTTTGATTTTATTTTGCATTCATTTATTCCAATCAGAACCTCATAAACCTTTACATAAATCTCATTTGTTCTGACCTGAACAATTTCAGTCAAAATTTTGCCCATTATTACAATATTAATTGGTTTTTTTTGTGGTTTTTAAGGTCTGCACACCTCCAAATTGAGTTAGAGGGTTGAAAGTTTTTATGTAAGTGCCTTTTGGGGGTCTCAAC
This sequence comes from Rhaphigaster nebulosa, assembly GCA_948150685.1. Lineage (NCBI taxonomy): Eukaryota > Metazoa > Arthropoda > Insecta > Hemiptera > Pentatomidae > Rhaphigaster > Rhaphigaster nebulosa. The sequence continues at coordinate 65,238,899 of OX411310.1, read as the reverse complement.
TTTTGTCTGCCACCCCCGCCATTTTGATATTTTCAATTTAATTATTATTAAAGATATTTTAAAATATGACCTTATTGATGGAGCTCATGTCGTACCCAAAATTTTTTTTTGTTCATTCAAAATATAATTTAATCTCCTCACAATTAATACCATTTAGTAATACCCTACAATTGGATATTACGAATGTTCCAGAGTTTTAATAAGAAGGCATTCAAAATTGTAGAACAAAAACTTTTAATATGATTTACCAGTGTTTATTCTGGAATTAGCTAAAGTAAATAAAGCTCAAATCTGGTCAATTACCCAATATAATATACATCAGGCCATCAAGTAATAACTCATATGGCAAAAGTTTTTCACTAGCAGGCTTAGCACACTAGCCGATTTCAACTTTAAATATGATTGCATTAGCAAAAATGCTTTTTACATTCACCTCATAGCAAAAATTCTCCTTTATATTCATCTCATATCAAAATGTTTTAAAATTTGAACTATCAAATCCTTTTGGTTTATTATTTTCAATAATAGACCTTTGGAATCGACCAAAGAAAATTTTTTTGTAACCCCCCTCAAAATTTGAGGTTTTACGTTTCAAGATACGTAGAATCCAAATATCCAATAAAAAAAAATCCGTCTGTCCGCCGTCCGCGGCTTTTCTCCGAGACTACTGGACCGATTTTCTTGAGATTCAGTATCAAAGTCACAGGTCATCCCGGGATGATCCTCGGAACTCGACATTATAATCCGTCTGTTTGTTTCAAAATGGCGGCCGATTAGAGATCTCATAAGTCCATAACTCGGTCATTTATAAAGATAGAGAGAAAATGTAAGGTGTTTTGGAATCAGCATAACGAGAAACCAAAAAAAAAAAAAAAAATAAATAAAAAAAATTGAAAAACAAAAAATCTATAATAATTGCCGATTAAAGATCTTATATACCCATAACTTGGCCATTTATAAACATAGAGGAGAAATGTAAAGTGTTTTGGAATCAGCATAACAAGGCATTAAAATAACAAAAAATAAAAAATAAAAAAAACGAAAAATAAAAAAATCTCTATCTGTAAATGCTTTTGGTTTATTATTTTCAATAATAGACCTTTGGAATCGACCAAAGAAATTTTTTTTGTAACCCCCCCTCAAAATTTGAGGTTTTACGTTTCAAGATACGTAGAATCCAAATATCGAATAAAAAAAAATCCGTCCGTTCCGTCCGCCGTAAGGCGTACGCGTCCGCCGTACGCCGTACGCCGTCCGCGGCTTTTCTCCGAGACTACTGGACCGATTTTCTTGAGATTCGGTACCAAAGTCACAGGTCACCCCGGGATGATCCTTGGAACTCGACATTATAATCCGTCTGTTTGTTTCAAAATGGCGGCCGATCTCATAAGTCCATAACTCGGTCATTTATAAAGATAGAGAGAAAATGTAAGGTGTTTTGGAATCAGCATAACGAGAAACCAAAAAAAAAAAAAAAAATACATAAAAAAAATTGAAAAACAAAAAATCTATAATAATTGCCGATTAAAGATCTTATATACCCATAACTTGGCCATTTATAAACATAGAGGAGAAATGTAAAGTGTTTTGGAATCAGCATAACAATGCATTAAAATAACAAAAAATAAAAAAAACGAAAAATAAAAAAATCTCTATCTGTAAATGCTTTTGGTTTATTATTTTCAATAATAGACCTTTGGAATCGACCAAAGAAAATTTTTTTGTAACCCCCCCCCTCAAAATTTGAGGTTTTACGTTTCAAGATACGTAGAATCCAAATATCGAATAAAAAAAAATCCGTCCGTTCCTTCCGCCGTAAGGCGTACGCGTACGCCTTTCGCCGTACGCCGTCCGCGGCTTTTCTCCGAGACTACTGGATCGATTTTCTTGAGATTCGGTACCAAAGTCACAGGTCATTTAAACGAAAGCTAACGAAAATCCCTACAATACGAACTAGAAATCACCTAAATCGGCTATTATTAGCTGAGATATAGTTTTATGAACTTCGTTTTTATTTTTTCCTAGTGAAGTGCACCTCAAATATTTCCTCTGTATCATTTTACATCACAGCCTACTTGCATTGACGCAGTTTTTTTAATTAACACAGTTCTGCACTCTCACGGCGAACATCTTGTGACAAGCTTCAAATTTCTTTTCCTTTGGTACCTACTGCTTCATATTTTTTACTTTGACAGAATAGATATTTTTGTGGAATTATAAACAAGTGGAATAAATAAGTGGAAATAATAAACCATTGTGTAATAATTTGCAGCGTTTTGATATATTAAAAAATCCAGTTTCATTTCTAATTTGAATGCTCAATTTAAAACTTTTTATCACTGGAAAAATCATTAATCTCAAACTGTTTTGTAAGAGAATTCTTTGTAAATTTCAAAGTTACTTCATTTGGCGATAAAATTAAAAAGTCTTTCACATTTACAAGGATATAAATGTCGCTTTAAAATGCCATTATATTGTGATTCTCGACAAACGTGTCTAACTAAAAAGTTTAACATGTGTCTATCTAAAAAGTTTAAAAGAGACTAAGGTTTGCAAAAACGTGGAGACTTTCATCCCTCATTGTTGCAAGACTAATTCTCTTCTAAGCTCCTCATCTACGCTGAAGAAGGCTTACAAAGTGGACTGAAACATGGCATATATAATTTTTTGTTTAATTTTGACTATCCTCTCACCATCTTTTCCTATATAATGTTATTAGTTTCAGGATACTAAAGCGTATAACCTGTCAGGGTATAACCTACCATATGGTATGGATGGGCTGGAGGATTAAGCTTGTTTTGCTTAAGTAGCACAACAGCCCATGTCTTAAATCCAAAAATCTTTAATCTATCAAGTTTTAATTTGCCTACTAACTACTACTTACTCCTAGACAGAATAGAAATTTTATCATATTGGCAAAAATTCAGCAAGCACTCTACCTTCTGTTGCACATGATGATATAGATAACTTCTAATTCTTGAAACTGTCTAAACCAGCTTTACTACAGCTGATAGTATATAATTATTATAGCCGGAGTCATTATATATATTTTCATAGGTCATAGGGATATATTTTCTAGTCATGATGGACCAACAATTTTCTCAGGGTCGTTGTTGTAAAAGATATGTCATTATAGTAAGCTAAGTATAAATGTAACTTACATAAAACTATAAGATGACACCGGATATTCTATTTCTACTACTCAAAAATGAATAGAGATTTATGTAAGAAAAACATATTCCTTTTTACTATTATTTATTAAATCACTGTTTTAAAATTCAAAATAATAAAAAATAAACATTGATTGATGTCAAAAACATTAAGAATGATCCAATAAAGATTTATTTCTTTGTTTATATTCTCTGTTATGCTTTTCAATCTATATTAGTTTTCACTCAGTCATTTATTTAACAATGGAAAGGCAACATCTTTCATTGGAAAAAGAAATTATTGTTAGTTTGAGCTGTGGTTTTTCTCAAACCAATATAGTGGAAATAATAGGCAAAGCTTAGTTTTGCAAATTTCAAATCATCCTAGGAAAACAAGGAGAGTCGTTAGAAGAACAGAAAGTGGCTCCCAATAGGTTGCTACTTCTAAGTAAGAAAGAAATTTGTTCACATTAGCAAAAAGAAATCCATTTTTGACAGTTAGGCGGTTTGGTCAACAGCTATAATTTTATATTGAGCCTCTAATATCTGATCAAATGATCTTTAATCATTTTGGGGAAATTGTTATTACATCTTACGATCCTTTAAGGCATCCAGCAGTGACATTACGCCTTATGCAATGAGATGCAATGGATAGGACAAATTGGTCAGCTGTAATGTTTATAGATAAAGCCAGATTTTACATTAGAACTGATTCTCGACATCAAAGATTTTACAGGGAGTGTACCCAACACACACTGCTCTGGTGACAGCAAATTTACAATAGTAAAGATGATTAAAATTTTTAATATCAATAAATAATTTTAAAAAATCCCAATCATTTTTTAATAGTTTATATACTTCTTAACAAATATTAAAACTATGTTTTACTGTAAGATTTACACTAAAAGATAATTGGTACATACCCAGCACCAGAAGAATTTCCACACAATGGATAAACATCATCCTCTCCACTCCAATTCGCTGAAAAATTGAGGAAATTATATGCATTATAATTTAAGGAGTAAGAATTATATATATATATATATATATATATATATATATATATATATATATATATATATATATATATATATATATATATATATATATGTAAATATAAATTCAAAAATAAAATGATGAATTTTTATATGAAAAACAAAATTAAATGTTTTTTTTTTAATACCTGGTAAGTAAAGATAAATTACGTTGGAATTTAAGGTTTACGGAAGGAAAGACCAATAAGCTTTAATAGTAACATTTAATGTTCCATGTCACAAACACAACATACCCAACATATTGGAAAGCTGAAAAAACCATAACCGACAAGAGAACAGTTATACCTACAGATACCGATTATATGTAGCCAAAGAGGCTACAAACAAGTTAAGGATTCATACAATTAAATACATCATTTCAAAAACTCTCCCTTAATTATATGAACTGAATATAAATAATTACAAAAAACTATTATATAGAACATTACAAAACACAGATTCATATAATTAAATACACAATTTCTACTAAACATAAAACAATTACATAGAAAACTTTAATGTAGAGATTTACAAAATTAACATTAATACATGTAATCAAATAAATAATTTCTAACACTCTCCCTTAATGTTTGAATAAAAATGATGAATTTTTAGAGGAAAAACAAAATTAAATGTTTTGTTTTTTTACTACCTGGTAAGTAAAGATAAATTACGTTGGAATTTAAGGTTTACGGAAGGAAAGACCAATAAACTGTAATAGTGACATTTAATGTTATATATCACAAACACAATATATTGGCAAGCTAAAAAACTCTAACAGACAAAAGAACAGTTATACCAACAAATATCGATTATACTTGTTGATAGCCAAAGAGGCTATCAACAAGTTAAGGATTCATATAATACATAAGTCTAACAAATTATAATATTGTTATGATATGGGGTTATCCTGAGTATTCTAAACATCTCTTTGGTCATGAAGAGAATTAAAATGAATACAGAGCTAAACATTATTCTTTATTTTAATAAATTACTGCAAAGACACAACATACTATAAATTAAAAGTTAATTTCAATACTTACAAGAATTGCTACAATGTTTGAACCAATTTTCATCAGTTAAGTTGCCAGCGGATCCATCTTCAGGAAAGTTCCTAATACATTTCTGTGTAAGAACTCCCATATAGATTTGAAGACCCATTAAAGCAAAAACTGACAGAGAAAACATTGTAAGAATTATTACATCTCTCAGATTTTTCACTGACTCTATGACAGCACCGACAATAGTTTTTAAACCTTAAACAAACAAAAAAATATAGAGTAACAAATAATAAACTTAATTTACTGCAAGAAATAATTCAAATATTATATTTTCACATTACCAGGCACAATGGCTACAGTTTTGAGGGCTCTTAACACCCTAAATGTCCTTAAGGCAGCTAGGTTTCCAAGATCTATTCCCATTGTAACATAGCTGTAAAAATTATAGGTTGAACATCTAAAATCTATTTCAGCATTCATCGCCTAACCTATATACTATTAAATACAATATTTCTATGAATTAATAAAAATAAGAACTATTATAATCACTTATGAAGTCTTTGCTAAGTTATTAAACTATTCATAGATATAATATGCTAACTGCAGAAAATATTTTTTGGTATTTAATACCATCAGTATAATTCAATATTTGAAGGAAAAATAGTTTGATCCAACATATTTACACATAGCATAAACAACCATATACACAACATAAAGTACTATCTATTGGAATTTAATAAAACAATGTCACTAAATGTTTTGATCTAAACTTGGCTACAGCAATTTCTTATTGTACATAATGATTTTATAGTTTTCTAAAAAAATAATGTAATATGTATATATATGACTCATGGCTAACTATAAAACTAAACTACTATTGATCTTCATTTTATAAATAAATTACAATAAATGTATTTGAACAAATGGACCAATTAGAAATTTAATTAAATCCAAATTACTAAATATACATAAATAACTACTTCTAAGCATTATGAAATAGACTAAAACTAAATGAACTACCTTCACAGCAAATCTAATAACACAATGATACATGTACGTTATTTTTTTTACACGAACTTACTGATTAATTCTTCATTTCTTGATATTCTATCAACAAAGTTTAACATAACTGAACTGAATATAACAAATCTGAATACATTTGCAAGGTTTATTTACATTCATACTCTTTCCAAAGACAAAGTATCAGTACTAAGACTATTTTTAATATTTTGCAGGCCCCTATTTGATTTAATACATTGAAAAAAATTTAATCTGCATTATAAAATTTAAAAAAAAAATCATTAATTCAAATAAAAAATAAAAACATATTATAGTAATGAAAATCAACTTTTAACATTCAAATAATTGAAGCAAATAATTTTTTTTTTTACTATGTTGAAAATGTAGAAATTAATAAAACATGGTTTTAAAACTGAATTAAGTGAGAAATAAAACATGTAAGTGGTGAATGTGTACTAATCTAATCCCTAAAGGAAGGTATCTACACTACTCACGCCAATGCTATAACTACGAAGTCCAGCCAATTCCATGCGTCTCTAAGGTATGTGAACGGCTGAAGTATGAACCCACGAGCCATCACCTTGACTGCTGATTCGAATGTGTAGATCCCCGTGAAGATCACCCTATAGAACAAAATAAAATTCTTTAAAATGAATGATATTATCTTTGAACTATACAATATTATGATCTGATATGCAGCACTTCTTTATAAATATCTAAGAATACTAGAATACAATCACTTAATAAATAACTGAACTTCCAAAGATCATTGTTAGAATATAATTGGTCTTTAAAATACTGGCAAACAGCTTAACAGTCAACGTTTTGCCAATTCAGGCATCATCAGAACAGAAAACACAATAAGAATCACATGTATGCAGGCAAAATACAGTACATCTTGCATCAAGAATTTAAAAAGGCACTCCAGGACATTTAAGCACATATTCTCACATATTTAAGTATATATTTACATGCCTTGTAAGTGGAATTGTACTCTTAGCTAAGAACAACTAAGACCAAAAATCATCGACTAGAAAAAGAAAATCCTCTTTTAAATTCATGAGAACAGCAGGTTTAATATTCACAAAAAGGCTATTATAAATTCATCATCAAATCTTATCAAATTAAATATTAAAATTGAACGAATGTTTAATAAAAATAAGATGTTTCAATCAATTAAGTTTCAATTACAATCAATTTTTTCTATTTAAGTAAAATTTAAAATTTAAGGTCTGATGGTGGCATTCATTAAGAAGTATTGCCTCCTATAGCTTTAATAACTGTTTCTATTTTTTTTTTGGAATATTCATAAAAAGTTTTTTTTAGTAAAATCTTGAAGTATGGTCCTGCTCCTCCTTAGTAAATCAAATGTAGTAGGAGAAGGACCCCGTGACCGAAAATTCCTTTTAAGTGTCCCACACATGATCGAGTGGATAAAGGTCTGGACTTATTGCTGGCCACTGTAGGTTATGAATATCTGTTGTTGTTAGTTAATCAGAAATACATGTAGCCTTATTGAGTCAAACATTATCATTAGAGATTGATAAATTATTTGCCACTTAAATAATTTTGTTTTATTGAAAACTAGTTTCGAATGTTATACATTCATCTTCAATTCTAAAAGCACACAAACATTCAAAAATAAGAAATTCAAAATACAGTTTAAATTTATCAATCCCTAATTTGGTTGATCCTTCTTTACCATAACGCAGATGTCAACCAAACATTATCATTCTTAAGCAATGATTCAGTACCAAACATAGGCATATAAGGCATTGCATGATCTTGTAAACTCATCTCAACATAACGTTAAGCATTCAAGAGTCCTTCATGGAGTGGAACCAGCTCCTTCTAAGAAGGGGCTTTTTCGCACGTCATTTTGAGATAAGGTTTGACTCTCTCAGTCTTCTTCTAATGATTGATTGTGAGATTGATATCCTCCAAATACCAGCAACCAAGTTCCTTATGCCAGAAGCTATTAAATTCAGTTTCCTGAGTGTTTGCATTTTAATAAAACTGTCGTCAATGAGATTATTCACTTTTGGATGCCCTGAATTTGCTAATATTGAATGACTCCCAGTCTCTCTGTACCTTTTCATGACCCTTGAAACTTTTGTAATGAATGCCTAGGTGATTAGTGATGCAAAGCGAAGATTATCCTTCTTCGTGAAGAGTAAATATTCTTACTGAATCATCATGGCTTAAACGCCTTAGTATCACACAAATAAAACACAGAAGAAAGAGAAAAGAAAGAATTTGATGAATGGGGCAAACAAAATATGAAAACAGATTAAAGGTGGAATTGAAATCAACCAAGAAAAACATTTAATCTTTTGTTTGTGGACAAATGGAGAGAAACAATATTTTGATTTATTCCTAATGTTGTTTACATAACTAATCCTATTACTATTAATAAAATAAAATTAAAAAAGGATTAGGCTCCAAAATTAAATAATCTCAAGATTTATAGGTGTTGCAATTTTTTTGACGGGGAAATTATTTATGCTTAGTGGAAATAACAGTTGGAGGAAGCATAGTACAGCATTTGAAGCATTGTAATAAATCTGGTTTCAAGGTAAAGCATGATCACCTTAATGAATTCAACTTCCAATTCCTCCTCCCATCTACCTAACTACTGACTCCATGAAAAAAATGAATGGTACCATTCTTATAGAAAATTTCATGTATGTTAATTTTATATATAGTACCTTTTGCTAAAGTTAATAGTTCCCGAGATATTTGAGAAAAAAACAAAAAAAAGAACCATTAAACTGCATCCCCACCCAATTGTATAGAACACTCCAATGAACAACTGTACCAAAATCCAGAACTTTATAATTTACTTTTTCTGATCAGCGATTTTTGGCCTTCATTGCCTGGACTATATTATGTAATACATATAACTTCTTTATGTGTCACATACTTTGTAGAACATGCTATTTATACATATAAATACGCATATGCAGTCAGTTCTCAAGTTACGACCGAGTTCCTGGATGAACGATCCATCTAAGTCGAAATGTTCCTAAGTCAGATAAAAGATATAACACCAAAGTATTTACGTAAAAATATTTTTCTTGTTTGCTAAGTATATAGTGAAATAGTTACATAAGATATTATATTTGGATATAATATTTATTTTAGGATATTTTTATCTTCTTTGTTATTTATATATTTTTGACAACCGCCCTCTAACGCACACAATAAGTGACTGACTGGACATTACCTGAGGAAATAGAGTGCATCATTTTGTATTATGCCAGGAGCGCACTATTGATGAAAAAAAAATTTATTTTGTTTTGTCCGAATGGTCGTAAGTTGAGGTGGTCCTAAATCAAAAACTGACAGTATCGGTTTATATATAGAGTTAGAGCATTGGAATAATGAAAAAAACAAAAGTAATGTTTTTCTGCAAAATTTTGGATAGAAGATAAAATTGTAAACTACTATATACAGAGTGCCCAGCGATATATTATGAAAAAATTCAAGGATTTCAAGGCTGTGAACTGTAAATTGCAAGGCACTTTTCGTCAATGCATTGCATTAAATTTAAAACAAAATTTGAATCATAAAATGTTGTATTTGGCTGGCTTATGATAAAATGTACAATTCTGACTTGAGAATGAATTTGAATAATTTAAAGGTTGTATTCCAGTTTGATATTGAAAAAACACAATTTCGAGTGTAGATGTCTACAATTCACTTATGGGAATAAATTTCACCATAAATGTATTCACAAACTTAATTTACATAACAAAACAAACTAATATATATATATATATATATATATATATATATATATATATATATATATATATATATAAAACAAAATAATCATAATTATAGGAATAAAATGAATTCTGTTAACCCCTTATACTTTTCCCCCCACCCTCGGCCTTAAGGACAAGGGGACTCCATATCATAAGATGGGTATAAATCGGTTGAAATTGAAGCTCTGAGCTGTTTGGGGCTAATAAATTACTTTATCCTTCCATAATATCCTTAATTCAGTTAGCAACAGGTAGAACCTGGAAGAGACAGATTATAAAATGAGTTTGTGCTTGAGAGAGAGGGACTGAACAAATTTAGTGGAAGGAGGCTTTTTCTAGCTTTCATGGTGTTAGAGATGGCAAGGGGAACAACTACATCAACCTTCTTCTCAATATTTTATGAACATGTTGCTTAGTACTGATGGAAAAAAGGAATTATAAGACTAAAAACTAAAATTTCCTGACGCGATAAATTCAAGCGGAATTTCCAATCTTCAAGGAATTGAAGGCTGCTGGACACCTGTATATATTCTTAAAGGAAATTTAAAGCTGAACAACCTTAAAGCTGAAAACAATTTTCTCTGGAATTTTTCTGAGGGTTGAAGAATCTAAGGCAAAAATGTGAGGCAAACATTTTTTTTTTTAAATTGCCTAATTTCGAATACGGATATCTTGGAAGCTATGTAAGATAGCAAAAAAAATTGAATAAAAGTAATCTTATGGCACATTTTGTCTGCTTTAATTCTATACAGAGTAGTCTCATAGCTTTCATAACTTTCAAAGTGCTCCTCCACCCCTCACCAGCAGGAACTTTTAGTATGTTAAAGACTTCATGAATAACTGTACCAAAATCCAAAACTTTTCTATTTTTCCTTTGTTATCTAGACTATGCCTCTAGTTGATTTGCCTTATAAGACTGTTGATGTGAGATATGCTGTATTTTGCCTGCATGTGATATTGTGTTATCTATCCTGATGTTGTAGTAAAATATTAACTGGCTAGTTGTTTGCCGGTACTTTAGAAACTCGAGGCTTAGTGTATGGAATCTTCCAATTATATTCTAACAATTAATTTATGCCTCTTGTTGGGTTTTTGCTATTATATATTTTGATAATTGTTTGAGTATAACAGATTAGTAGAAATAATAAAAGCTATTTGAAGTGCAGTTATCTAAATAATCTGGTTAGCAGGCATGTCTTCTTAGTGCAAATGTTGTTAATAGCAATTTTTGTGAAGTAAACTTCATTATATATTTGCTGGAATGGTGACTGATATAAGTGTGCCAATACTTTAACTGAAGCTATTGTTAGGTCACTATGTGTAGATAATATTGTTGTATCACCTGTAAATGTAGATATCAATAAGTTGGGCATTTAGAAAATATTATTAGTGTGGAAAGTAATACATAAAATGGGCTAAGAGTGCTTTCTTTGAGGCACTTTGATTGGAACAGCAGAAAAGAGTGTGCTTCCCAACAGTTATGTCTATTTATTTGGTGTGAAGAACTAAGTATAATTAATTGTTAGGGGGATCAGCCTGTTTGCATTCCATTGCATGGTCGCTGACCAATCCAACACAATTCTCGTGTGACGTTTATTTGCTCTTTTTTCTCCTTTTTTTAAGAGCCTGTAGCATGAAATCGTTAAGGAGAGTCATAAAAAGCGCAATAAGGAAATCCAGTGATTTTAGAAGAGGAAGAGGGATATTCTTCTGTTCTTAGATATGAAATAAGTGTGTTAATCCAGTCTGAGGAAGAAGGTAAGCAAGTAAGGGCAGTTAATATGCTAAATTGATAAATTAGATAAAACTTATAAATTCAATAATTTGAATAGTAGAAGTAATAAATACAAATAAAAAATAAACAGACTATATATAATAATAATAAAAGGCTTAACGAACCCGGAGGTTCGATGCCGATACCACTAATCGCTGTTTACAAATCTCGGTCCACCGACTACCTTCCAAACCCAAATTCCTTAGATCACTCTTAATACTATCCTCCCACCTACGTTTCGGTCTACCCCTCGGACATTTACCAGTCAGCTCAGCGTTTATTAACTTTTTAGGAATTCGTTCGTTACTGAGCCCAACAACTTTGCAAGCCCATTTCAACCGTCGCGATGATATCACTTCGATTATATTAACAGGGTGCATGCTCCGCAATTCCGTGTTGTGTAATCTCCTAAACTCTCCAGTTGACTCATCCTTTTTCGGACCAAATATTTTACGCAGTACCTTATTCTCGAATACCTTAAGGCGTTGTTCGTCCTTCAAGGTTAGCGGCCACGTTTCACACCCATACAGAACTGTAGGCAAGATAATAGTTTTGTATATTCTAAGTTTTAAGTTTCTGGACAAAATGCGCGACCTAAGTAATGTTGACACCGAAAAATAACAAGCATTTCCCGCCTTTAACCGCGCCTTTATTTCCTCTTGAATTTCGTTTTTTCTAGTAATCACAGACCCCAAATACTTAAATTTCTCAACGTGTTCAAACCTATTTTCTCCTATATCTATATCCTCAAAATCTCCTCTGTTTCTATTGCTAACCATATATTTCATCTTATCCGTATTTATTTTGAGGCCAACCTCTTTCCCAGCTGTCATCAACGTTGCTGTATTCAGTTTTATAGTTTCCGCTTCCTCACTTAATAATACCAAATCATCCGCAAACCCCAGCACGGATATTCTACCACCCAGATCTAAACCCCTTTCGGTAAGCATTACCTTTCTAATGACATACTCTAATGCTAAATTAAATAGGACAGGTGAAAGGGAATCGCCTTGTTTTAACCCCGAGCGAACTTCAAATTTCTCCGAAAAATAATTACCTATTCTAACTTTATTGAATGTTTCGGTCATGCAAATCCCTACTAGATTTACTAACTTCTTCGGTATTCCCTGCTCAATCAAAATGTTATACAGTCTCCGGCGATCAATGGAATCATAAGCTTTTTGAAATCCACAAAAAGCTGATGAACTACACCGTTGAATTCTAATTTTTTTTCTAATATTTGCCGTAAGGAAAATATTTGATCGATAGTTGATTGGTTCCGTCTAAAACCACATTGGTAGTCTCCGATAATTTCCTCGGCATATTCCGTGATTCGACTAGTTAGGATCAACGAGAATATTTTATAGCATATCGGGAGGAGTGATATTCCGCGATAGTTATTACACTCCGTCCTCGGACCTTTTTTGTGAATCGGAATAAGTATAGATTCTTTCCATTCTTCGGGCATTTTTTCATTTTCCCAGATCTTTTTAACCAAAAAATGTATTTTAGAAACTCCAGCTTCACCGCACGCTTTTATTATTTCACTGGAAATGTTGTCGATTCCCGCTGCTTTATGAGATTTTAATTTTCCGATGGCTATTTCGACTTCCTCCTTACTCGGTTCTTCAATTAACGGTTCAGCACTCTGATATTCAGAAGGAGGAGATTGATTATTATTTCCCGAATTCAAAATACTTTCAAAGTGTTTTTTAAATTTATTCACAATGTTCCCCGGATCGGCCAAGATATTGTTATTTTCATCTCTAATTCCATTCATTGCTGGTTCAAACTGTTTACGCGATCTGCTTATACCCTTGTACATGTCTCTTACGTTGTTTTCAATTCTATTAGTTTCTATCTCTATTATTTTGTTTTTAAGATATTCTCGTTTTTTATTTTTGAGGAATTTGGACGTTTCATTCATCAAGGCCCGGAAATTAGCAACATTGTTATCGCTTGGATTATTCAAAGCTTTTAATTTCGCGGCTCTTCTTTTTTCGCACAAGTTTAGACAATCATTATCGAACCACGGTTTATTCTTTTTATTGTCCCTTTTTCCAAGACACAGATTACTTACCTCTTTAATATTATCCCTAATTCCGATCCATAGCTTGTCTACATCTTCGCGATCCTCATCTAAAGATTCCAAGGCTTCAAACCTATTCTTGATTTCTACCGCGAATTGATTTCTAATTGAAGGGTTTTTCAATTTATCTAGATCAAAATTTTCGGAACAAATACGGCTTTCTTTCCTTTTTTTTATATTAAGTTTTTGTCGAAGTTTCGCGATTACTAATTCATGATCTGACCCACATTCTGCCCCACGATAAGACCTCACGTTAATTATACTATTTTGCCATCTTTGTTGTATCAAAACATGATCAATTTGATTGCGTGTTTGTGAATCCGGCGATGTCCACGTATACTTATGAATATCCCTATGTTTAAACGTAGTACTTTTGATTGTTAGGTTTTTCGAGATAGCAAAGTTTATTAGACGGATCCCATTATCATTGCTATGTTCGTGCAAACTTTCTTTACCGATCGTCGGATAGTATACTTCTTCCCTTCCCACCTTTGCGTTAGCGTCCCCTAATATTATTTTCATGCAATTTCGAGGTAGTTTATCATATACCCACTCTAGTTTATCATAAAATTCGCATTTAACTTCATCATCACTGTCTTCGGTAGGGGAATGTATGTTTATCAGCGCGATTTTAAACTACCGCCCCTGAAATATGGCCACAGATATCCTATCACTAAAAAATTTTACGTCCCTCAATGCGGAGAGCAATCTATTCCTTATTAGAATCCAGTACCTAAACAATAATTACCGCTCCCACCGTACCAAATAGAATAGTTCCCTTCTGTTAACGAACCCTCCCCTGGCCACCGAACCTCTTGCAGTGCCACGATATCTACATTGTATCTCTTAACCTCGTTTGCCACCGATTTTAACCCACCCGCTGTATTCAAACTTCTTACGTTCCACGTCCCTATACCTAAATCTCTAATTTTCAACTTGCGCCATGAATCCCCTGAAGCAGTCCCCACCCGGAGACCCGAACGGGGGACTAGTTTACTTCCGGATAATGAACGTTTTACCTCAGAGAGATCCATGACTTTTTGTGGTATTTTGTGAACTAAAAATATGTGAGTAGGGCGTTCAAACCTACGTCACATCCTCCAGCAAGCCTGGAGGGGCGCTCTCATTGTTGGTCAGCGAGTCCATCGGACTTAGCCGGGAGGAACTTCCAAGGAATTTCCACCGACCATCCCCACATCCGCCACCCATGGGACGCTCCCCTACGCGGTAATGAGATCCGCGTGAGGAGATTACTAGACATATATATAATGTTGACTATATATAATGTTTATTAATTATTGCTGTGATTACTCTATTGCATTTCATTTAGTTATATATGTGTTGCAATTATATCCTGCTATCATTAAAGAAACCATAAGTACAGTCTCTATAATCGAGTCGTTTGATGTTCTGGCATGTCTAGTAATCTGGTACTATTTGGTGTGCGCCAACGGGTCAGATATTTTCACATCTCCGCATGTCTGTGAGAGCGGGAGACAGCACTTTACTATACTATACATAACTAGTCCATTGTGGTCTGCTGTCAGTGATTGTAGTGCATCATAT
Organism: Rhaphigaster nebulosa; assembly: GCA_948150685.1. Lineage (NCBI taxonomy): Eukaryota > Metazoa > Arthropoda > Insecta > Hemiptera > Pentatomidae > Rhaphigaster > Rhaphigaster nebulosa. The sequence goes on along the minus strand of OX411310.1, from coordinate 65,223,496 downwards.
TTAACCTGTCACAAGAATGTTCTGTACAGATGGCGCAAAGTACAGGTGTAATGCGATGTCACAAAAATGAAAACATTTCACATTAAAGCTAAATATTACATTTTAAAAAAAGAACAAATAATACTGAGAAAACTTACTCTGTAGACTCGACGGTTGGTGTTGTAGGCATGATCATGAGAACACAGTTGAGAAGAATGGTGAATATGATGAACAAAGAAAAAAGAGGATGGACAAGAATATAAATGGCCACCCTACGAATAGGGTTGAATGGGTCAAGTATCCAGAGAGCTTTTGTTGCAGAGAATCTGAAGATATCTCGACCTTTACTAACTACAACAAAAGTCTGAAAAAACAAACAAACAAAAAACAATGATTAGAAATTTGAATAATTATCTCTTAAACAATATTTATTAAACAGTTATAGGTATATACTCACAAACAAAACATTTTTTATTTTGTAAAGTGTATTAAATGCAGTAAAGTTAAGAATGGAAGACAGGTAAATTTAAAAACAATGAATATTAATGATATAATAATTGATGTATCCAGAGGTGATTGATTAATCACATGTAATCAAATCTACATAAATCTAAATTTGCATTTATTTTCAGAAATATTGTGAACATCATATTACCTTACATTACAAGGGGAGAAACATGAAATTTAAAATTAATAGTGCACACCCAAATTTTAAAGAAAAATTAACCACAAAAGAACCAAGTGTTAAAGCCTTATGAAGAGACTCGCCTATTTAAGTGATCTGAATTCTTTATTTCATTGATATTTGCTAACATTGTTTGGCATGAGTGTATTACAGCGCTTAATTCACTCAGCCATATTTCCAATATTAAAATATCACTTACAATTTTTTCAACACTAAAAAGTGGTACTGATTTCAATACGTCAGAACAAATGCAAATGATAAAGCAAAAAACAAAATCAGGATGAAATAAAAATAAAAAACTATTGAGTCTATAATTTATAGATATAAAGCGGTTTAAAAGTAGAACATTCCTTTTTCCAAAAATTCAAAGTCTAAACCAAGTTTAATAAAAGAGTGAAGACTCCTAGTGATAAATAGCCTCTTATTTGAAGGCTTTGATATCTTCTTGCGGTAACTAATGATGAAAGGAAGACAATTGTCTCAGGGACAGTGAATCAAATAAAAATCACCTTGCCAGCAGGCCTCCTATGTTGGGGTGAAGATCCCAGAGTGCCAAGCTTAGAGTGGTTTAGGTTCAATCCCCACCTGGGCCAGTAAATATTCATCTTCTGGTGGTCCCACAAAATGATCTTGACAATCCTACTCTGGTAAGCATAAGGCGGCAACCTCTAACTAGATAGCTTTCAGAAGTTGACTAAAAGGACCAAAAGGCTCACTTGCTAGACCACCAATACTAGTACCAATCTTGCCAACAGCTCACTTGAACCTCCTCAGTAAATAAAAGTGCCATTTCAAGGAGGTCATCTCCTTGCCAAGGTAGATGTTTTTTATTTTGTCTCAAACAAGGTGCCATGTAGAAAGGTTTCTTTTAAACTTATGGACCTAGATCACTCAGCACCTGAGTATGTGATGGTCTGTTGCCCTTTAATTCAATTTCAGTGAAAATTTTTAACTATTACATCATCAAATATATATATATATATATATATATATATATATATATATATATATATATATATATATATATATAGATTGTATCAGAACGATATATATTTAATATTGATTATAAAAAGTAATGAAATTATGAATCCGATTTTTCAAAAACCAATCTGTTAATGATAGAATATATAACATCGTTCCGGAAGGACACAATATTCTGATGGTAGGACTCATCTTTACGATAGTATAGGTTGACCGAGCAAGAGCCAAACTGAATGGGCGTGGCCATTTGGAGGGGAAGGTTGGAAAGGTCAGTTATTGTACCCTCTCTCCTCCACCTTTGAATTCCCCGTCTAGTTCCAGTCCAACCTATTAATTTATGTTTTAATTTATTAGAGTAATGTCTCGTGAATAAAGAAAGTACACTATATTACATTTTGGTATTTTATTTAAATGAGTTAAATATATGGTTATTTACATAATGTTATTTCATATTTTTACAGAATATAGAATTTATACATATATGATATTAATTAAAAAATTTTGAATTCTCGATATACAAAATGAATTTTAATCTTGATAATAAAGTTATCAGAATGCGAAATATAATTCCAAAAAAATACAAATTGGTTGTTTGTTTGACATTTTCAAAACAAGACAATTTTCAGGTAATTTAGAATACATGAATATTCACTGAACAATCAATCGTATATTGCAATATATGAAATTTTTAAAAAAATGACAATATTTATTTACAATATTTGCATTTTTAACTAAATAAATAAATGTTTATGCATTAATTACATAAACATATTCCTGAATTGATTCAAAATTACATACTTATATCGTATTTATATACATAGTCGACAAATATAAAATTTACTATTAAAATATGTTTAACCCAAACTAAACTAATTTTTAACAAAATAAATTATTTTTAACACAACCTATTCATCACTCAACTCTTCTGATGTTGTTGAGTCTCCTAATGTAACAATTATTCTGTCCATTGCTTCATCTATTAACCCATCATTTTTTATATACTCTTCTTCAATCTTCATGACATGAGCACAGCATGCAATCCATTGTTCAGTTGTATATTCTGAAAATTTTTTCTGTAGACATTCCAATTTTTCTTCCATGTTATTGGAAATGCATTCCGTTGCCACTTTACCCTTAATATGACCCCACACTAATTCTATTGGGTTTAGGTCAGAATGGTAAGGTGGAAGTCTTACAACGGAGTGTCCATTCTCATTAAAAATGTCATCGATTTCGTATTGTTTTTGAATCGGCACTAATTTTATAATTACTAAAAGCTCAGCTTTTTTCATGGCTTCTCTGAATGGCACACCTTTCCTTCTTAGCCACCCTTGCATATCAGACTTTAAAGCCACGCTATTCGGTTTTTGTCTTTTTGTGTGCTATGATAGGCAGCATTGTCCATAACTACTAATGAATGGGGAGGTAAATTAGGTACTAATTTTGTTCTTATCCATTTGCTAAAATTTTCTTTATTCATATCTCCATGGTAATCCCCTGTACGTTAGTCAGACTTGAAAATCAGCAGGGCGTTCTGGATGAAGCCCATTTCTCCACCTGCATGGATTATTATAAGCCTTTTCCCTTTGGAAACAGAAGAAAGGCAGCCCCTTTCCTCAGGAGATTGCCAACACTTAAAGTTCATATGGGTGGAGTGCAGGTATGTTTCGTCTAGGTATACAATGGGACGCTGACTATTTCTGGCCTGTACAAATGAGCTCAGGTAACGGATTCTTAAAGCCATTATATCAGACTTCTCAATCAACAATTTTCTGTTGGCAAGTTTTCCATTGGAATCCTAATTCTAATAACTTGCAGCGAAGGGCTTCTCTTCCACAATTTACTAATCCATCTTCTTGTAAACGGCTTAGTAGTTTTTTAACAGTTGGTACTTCATGTTTTTCTGTATAAAAATTGTGGACCAGTCTCCTCAACACGCCTTCGTTAAAATTGTCAAATTCTATTTTATTATACCCCCCATGCTTCTTCTTCGGAATTGAAAATTTCGGTTTTACATAGCCTTCTGCTATTGATTGTTTTGCTTCTCGAACAACTTGTTGGACTGTCCATAATGAAGCACCTGTCGCTAAAGCAGAGGATGTTGCAACGTTATATTTTAAATTTTTCTTTTTCTTATTTTCACTTAAATAGGCATGAACGTTGTGTATAATTTTCCTTGCCTGACTTCTCAGAGTCCGTTGTGGCTTAGTTGCCTTTGAAGTAGATGGTGTGGAATCCATTAAATAAATAAAAGTAGTAAAGCTAATTAAACTAAGAATTATATAAACAATTAACTATAGAACCTATAAACACTAACTAATTAATTAATTCACTAAAAATTCTAAACACTAATTGTTAAAACTATAATCAACTACTATTAACTCTAAACTATTATTCGATAAAACTAACATAAACTATTATTCGATAAAACTAACATAAACTCTAGCGATATATTAACTAAAGAATTAACCAAAAATACTATGCATATAAAATAACAAAATTCTAATTAAAACTATGAAATAAAACTAAAACAAGAATACAAAAGAGATGTTGACGTTATAAGCAGTGAATAGAGAATGGTTTTGGAAGAGGTAGAGAGGGAAGCTCCCCTCCCCGCTAAACCGAGTTGCGCAGTAAGGAGCTTGGCTCTTGCTTGGCTGAGCTATACAGAAGCTTTTCTGTCCTTCTGGCAGGACAGCTAATAATATCACTAGAAACTTCAGAAAATTCGAAATTGGCGCAAACAATTTTTTAAAAAATAAAAATTTTGTTTTACTGTTTTTCGAGAATTTGAAAATCCAGAGGTCCTTCTCGCAGAACTGCTCTGTATGTTCTATGTAGAAGGGGTTTTTTGTATGTTCTATCATTAAAAATTAGAGGAAATAGCTTTTTAATTTAATATGTATTTAAAAATAAAATTCATGTGAATCAATGAAACTCCCTCAGATTTATTGTTAAAGAAATTGATAACAATGTTTCTTTAATTGTTAAGAACTATCAATAACTGTTTTAAGATTAAAAATAAACAAAATTTAAAAGGAGATAAAATATAAAAATACCGTTTGATTGTGATAAAATGGATCAATATCTTCTAAAGGGATGGAGGAAAGTTCAGCAGGGAAGAGACCATGGAATCTAACGGGAAGTGGAACTCCCTGCTCCAAAGTGGTGTCTGGTTGTGGGCCTTCATCTTCGTCCTCGTCCTCATACCGAACCTACATCAGCAGAAGAGATAAATAACTAAACCTTAAAACTATAATTTAATTAAAAATTATTTTAAATAAATGAAGAAATAAAATAGTATTTTGAGAGGCATATTTTGTTAACATCCCATACTCTAAATGTGTGAAAATACATATTCTAAAAAAATATAAAAAATAATGATTGTAATATGTTCGATTTTAAAAATAACAGTGTTCATAGATTGTAACTTGAAATATTTTTTTTCTTAGCATGTAAGTGGGATTGATATTTTTAAATTATTATATTCATATTTATTAATTATGATAAAGTTATAATAATAATTAGTATTCCACTATTCATTTCTTCCAAATATATATTAACTATAATCTTTTGAGTTAATAAGCCATATGATGTAATATAATATAAATACTAATATAATTGTTAGTGTAATTAGCATTAATTTTACTATAGCTTTGCAATAAGGACTAAATAATTTTTTGTAAATGCATTGCTTATAACATTGTAGATTAAAAATATGTTTAATTTGCAAGCCAGTAATATTAGGTATGGGGAATAAAAAGATTAGTATATTTTTTGGCCAATATCTTACTGTAAGAACATTATCTGTAATCTATATTATCACCAGCAATGGTCACCAGTAATGAAAACTCAAACTCTGATCACAAATTTTCTAGATTTTTATCTATCAAATCAAATTTATTATTTTTAAATCTCTTGCAATGTTTTGCGAGTCTTAAGAACGAACATATTCCTTATGGACTTCCAATAGCAAATAATAGGGTTTGTGTTGCAGTTAATCTGATAAAAAAAAATCTAATATCAAATGCCGCATATACACTCTATTTGTCATTAAACTTTTCATATTAAAATTATTAATAAACACTTTATATTAATGCTAAATATTAAAAAACGAAAGAATAATGCCTGTTTGGAAACATCAAAAGAAATGTAGACAGCATGACAAGTATCATCTTTTAGTAAATCGTCATTTTTAATTCCCATACTCAATATTTTTACATATTTCTTTTATAAAGATGAGACTAAAAGAATAAAAACATTTTTTTTTTTTTTGTGTACTTCTGATCTATTTAAATAAATCTGAACCATGTATTAATACAATAATTATTTATTTATTTTAATAAATGTTATGAGTTTATTAATTTAATGATATATTGTCATAGATATAATATATTCCTGAATAAAAAAATAGCATAAAATTCAATCTCATGTATATTTTCAGTCAATATTTCAGCAATTGTCTTAAATAGGCTGTTATAAGACATAATAATAATAATAACAATAATTTAAAAAACTAGCGTTCAAATAAAGATAATAATGAAATGCATAGATGATTTTATATTTATATATATATATATATATATATATATATATATATATATATATATATATATATATCTATATATCAGTGTTATCCAAACTTCCTACATCTGTGTACCACTTCTATTTTTGTAAAACTGAAATAATAATAAACAAAAAATAAAATTTATTAGGATTAATGAGAAGGATGAAATTGTATATATTGAGATGACAGATGATCATAATTTGGTTCCCTGGTTATTAATTTTAATTTGAGATGCGGTTAAACATCCAAATGCTATTCCTTTTTTTTTTTTACTTATATCAACAAATACTGAAAAAGGAACTTTACACAGACACAATATTAACAAGTAACAAAGTTTTTTAAATATTTTTCTATGCTTAAAGCCCGATGCATCGTGTAACCCCACCAAACTCTTCCCACACCCCTGGGAGTATGTGTATCACACATTGGGAAACACTGATCTATATCATAAAAAAAAAAAAAAAAAATTACATTAAAAACTTTTTTAAAGCTTTCAATGATTATCACACAAAACTTAAATTCACAAAAAAAAATGACAAAACCAGACTTCTGAATACAAATATATATATATATATATATATATATATATATATATTTGTATTCAGAAGCCTGGTATTGTCATTTCTTTTGTGAATTTAAGTTTTGTGTGAATATCATTGAAAGCTAATATATATTTATATATATATATATTATTTAAAGAATTGTTTATATATATTATTTAAAGAATTTATTATCTACACTACTATACTAAGAACTATTTGGGCATACAGAGCAGAACTTAGGGGTTCAGCAATCAGATAAAATAGGCAAAGAATATCAATCCAGAATAATTTCCAAAGCAGACTTCCTTCAATGTCCAATTACATAATATATTGGGGAAACAGAGGTAGGTATTAAAGAGAAAAGTCTTGACATAAAAATGATGTTCACAACCAGTAAATAAACCCTAACAAAACTGCTCTTATAGAACAAAAATAAGAAACTTTGAGACATTGAAGGAATACAAATTTCAGATAATTAAAATAACAAATTTTAAAGAAGAATCTTTGAAGCAGAATATATAGTTAATAATGAATATGCTATCAATTAATAAATGATGTGATGTTAAAGTAATAAGAAACAATTATATCGAGGTATTCAATAAATTATATCAGAATAATAAGGAGAAGAACTGCATTAAATTACTGAATTTTTAATATTAAAGTGTAAACAGAATGTTAAATAATGAGCAGTGACTACATATATTGGTTTCAAAACAGCCGAGTCAGGGATAACCTAGATATTAAGGTAAATGTTAATAATATTTTAGATTTATTTCTTCATTACAACTGAAGTGTTTGAACTTATATATTAAGTAACTTTACATTTTAAATAGCAATAAAGATGAAACATTATAATAAATAAATTATTATATTTTAAATACATAGTTGAGATTTATTTTAATGAATCAGAGGTACCCAAAATAACAAATGAAAAAATATTGTCTCAAGAAAATAAACACAAAATAAATAAAATTTTATTTTAATACTAAGGCGGGGATTGAATAAGTCAGAAAATAGAGGACTACTGAAAAATCAAAATAGAGAAATCTGATTTCAAGTTAACAGCTTACTAATTGCATGGTCAAAGCCACTGTTTACCACATCTTTGGCCTACCTAAATATATATATATATATATATATATATATATATATATATATATATATATATATAATATGCTCTATTGTTAACAAAAAAGGCCTGTAATAGTGCTTAAATTTCATATTCATAAAAGTTCACTTCAGCTAGTACTTCTAAATGATACCCTGAATTTTCAGCATGTAAAATAGATAGATAACTTTTATAAGGAATAATAGAAAAAAAAATCATTAGAAGACCTCTGAAAGGATTAAAGCAAATGATGTTAACAATGCTCTAGAACTGCCTAAAGGTGAAGATTTTAAATACTGAAAGCTTAGTAAATTTCTTGAAGCCATGAAGCATTTCCTAAAATTTAATAGCTTAGCTCTTGTTATCTTTAAAATTGGCAATGTCTGTTAATAGTTTCTTTAGATTAATAGTTTTAGGATAAATTAGTTTATATTTAATTATAAAAGTTTATATTCAAGATAAAAGCTAATCAGAATATATTTGTTATAATCAATGACAGAATATGTATTTTTAAAATAATAATTATTGTTGTAAATTATTATTATCAGAAGCATAATTATAAAATAAAGTTTGAAGCCTACTGGACGTAACCTCAGAAGATGGATTGTAAATAAACACTTGAAAACAATAATAATTTAAATAATATTCATCGTAACAGAAGTACCGAAGTACCTTTAAATTGAACACTTCTCACCATGCCAGTTTTCCAATCTATATTAAGTAGGCACTCTGCAAACTAAGTACTCAACTACTGAATACAGAAATTATATGAATTTAACAGGAAAGATCCAAAGATATTAAAATGGATCAGTATCTGAGGACATATTTATAAATAAGATCTATTACCTAAGTAATTCCTGATTGTTTTAAAAAAAATCAAGTTAATATTAATGACACAAGAATTAATCACACATAATTTACAGTACTTTATCCATCTCTGCAGGATTTAGATTCAATTTTTTTTTAACCTCTTACTTCGAAACATGTTTTATGCTAATTTTTTTTCTTATAGCAGATATATATTTCCTGGTACTAATTTCTATTTCATACTTTGTCTATTATGCAATCTATAAAAGTTGATTCTGGTTCAAATTTGATTAAATGATATGATATCAGAATATAATATCTAATTATTAATTTCCTCTGATCAGAGAACTAAAATATGTAGAAAAAGTATTGAAATTATTTGTAAAATGTAAGTTTCTCTTAAGATAAATTAAACTCTTTTCACCTCATACTACAGTAACTCAGTTACAAATGGCACAATAAAAAGAATAGGATGTGACCCCCAAGCAAGAAGCCATAAGCTTGTTTCATCAATACCTGACAGGGTTAGGAGTAATTAGAGGAAAGATCTGATTCTAAAACAATTTGAAATTATGTAAATAGAGCTTACGGGTGTAATGTAATGTACCAAAAATGTACTGTTTACTATGAATATGTAAAGTAATACAGTAACATTAGTAATACTATATACTAGTAGTGCTTAGTGCTATATACTAGTAAGAAGTCCAATATCCTTAGCAAGCATAATATGCAAGGTTGCAAAAAGAATGGTAGATGGAAAATTGAACCAATGCTTTGAGTCTTTTAAAACTCAAAAGTGTGGACAGGCAGAATTAAGAAAGCATTGAGACACATTGGAAAGCCTACTATGATTCTCACAGAGAGTTATGGATTGCTACAATAGGAGATTATACCATATATATATATAACAAGTTAAACCAAAGCTATGAACAGAGCAAATCTTTTAAAAAGGCCTACATCAGCAATATGTGAAACAAAAGATGTGCTTTCGACACTTATAAGTCCTAAGCAAGACCGATTGCAGAATATGGCAGTGAAAAAATTATAACATCATCCAATAAATCCAAGCATGTAAACTTGATACTAACCAAAACACAACTCTGTGAGTTGCGCTGCAAAATCCACACCTATTGCAGTCATGAAAGCTCAAATGAATATTGAACCACTCCAGAATAGGCATGATAGGACATGCCTTATTTTTTGGAACAAAATAAAAGAGTAAATTCAAGATGAAACATGAACAGGCCAGAAAGAAATTGTCTTACAATACTAGTAACACCTTTAGCAGCCCTAACAAGATTAGAGATAAAATATGGTATTAGTCTATCTGATCTGGTTCCACTAAACAATGAATAGAAAATATATTACCGACTATCAATTCCAAACTTTAAACTTAATGGACACTCAAAACTAAATTATTACATCCTTTACATTTTTAGGCTTATTTCTCCAAGGGGCCCATAGGAAAAAAAAAGACAGAAAAAAGGATATGATAATCCAGAGAAGCTCAAAAGCCAAATTATTCCTTTCAAAGCATTGAATGTTCTTTTTACAGATAGATTTAATTTCTCAGGCTCAATAAAAACTGGGACAGGCTAACATTGCATCAGTTTTTCTTGAGCAATCAATCTCAATCTCATTCCAAAAGTGGGCAATAGATAACTAATTGTTTAAAGTACAATGCCCTGTCAGTGAAAGATATCCCTAAAAAAGTGACAATTTTTTTTTTATATAGTGATGACATGTTAATCTGAGGGCTTCTTAAATAGAATATTAAAATTTCTAGAATTTAAGATGGATGAAAGTAGCTTAGCTTGCCATTTTGATTCGAAAATTCATTTAACAGAGGCAAAACACCTTATCATGATTTTGATAAGCTAAATGATTTATAAATAATACAAGGACGGTTTTAAAAAATAGAGAAAATAATTTTATTTATTTATTCTACTTCGTTCCAGTAAAAAACATGGGAAATAGATAGCAGCAAACATAATTAAATACAATGACAATAAACATAGTAATAACCCGTATTTATAAGGTTATTAACCCCTCTAAAATACTAGATAATCTAATAAATGAACTTATAAAGTTATTTTTTGCTTTCCTGGGTATGGAAAAGATAACAGACACCTCTGTAAGCAACAGAAAAAATATTAATAATTATGTTGTTAATTAATCTTGTTGTTTCTCCCAAAACCGGATTTATAAAAATGTCATCACTTGTTATAGTTATATCTTAGTCAATGCTATCCATTCTCTCAAATTTTAATTTTATAATGTTATTACATTACCAATTTTGGCATATGATGAGAGTGAAAGAGGTAATTTCACCTTTTAAAAGAGTTCGAGGAATGAATTGGGAGGATTTGATTCTATTTTTATTTTGCAATGATACTAGATGATCTTATGTACTGGTTGGTTCTGTTGATAAGAGATGGTGATATTAGAGTGAAGCAATGTCAAATTGGAATTTTAAAAATTTATCATTTCTTGTAAATTATCAATGATATGGAATCCACAGTAAAGATCTTTGTACATTCAGAGAGCATAAATAACAGTGCAACTTTACAATCAGGTTCCATTATCAGCGTCTGCATCTGAACTTACCCGAAAGCCACTGCACTGTACTAGCACTCTTGAGCACCTTTTATGCTGACTAACTGCTTTGTATTAAATTCTAAAATTCGTATTCATTGGAATTATTAAAATTATTACTGTTTTAATTAGATATTATTTAAAATTATTAGTGCTGTTGACTTCCGGTGGTCTGGGAAAGTTGTACTAATAATTAAAATTGCGATAACTTGAAAATGATCTTTTGAAGCTTTCCATATCTCTAGAATGAGTGTAAGTTGACAGCTGTGATCCAATTAAAGCAGTAATAATTGAAATTACGGTAAGGCCCCGACCTCAACTAAAAACGATCTTGAGGGAATGTAGTGACCGGAAGTCGACAGCACTAATAATTTTAATTAATATGTAATTAAAGCAGCAATAATTTGAATACGAATCTTTTAATTGAATACAAAGCAGTTAGTTAGCACAAATGGTGCTTGAGAGTTCTAGTGCAGTGACCTTCAGGTGAAAACACAGATAATCCGGCCAGATTGTAAAGTTGTACCTAAATAACAGCTGGTTATGAACTATTAGTTCATATAATCTCTAAAACTAGACTAAAAGTGACAATGAAGTCTCATGATAATGTATGAATGGTCAAAAATAATGCCTTGAGGTTAGATGGTAATCATCAATGGGTTAAAAGTGATATTGCCAAATACAGAGTTATTATTTGTCATCCATTCAAACAATAAATTATTTATTATCATTGATTTTGATTAATGTTTTTTATTGCCTAGTAAATTATTATAGATTCTTGAAGCAGTCTGGACCAGACCATTCTCAGTAACTTTTTTTATATTAAGACAGAGTTTCGATTTGACTCCCCTTGAGGTTTTTACAGGGACTGGCAAAACTAAAAAGTCCACCGCCAATGTTTCTAGGACGGTGTGATTTTCTCCGAGCATCTCACTTTACCATGCCAAATTACGGCCTATAGCGGGCTCTTCTATACAATTAAATTAATTTAACTATTGGTAAATAAAGTATATATAATAGATTATGCAAATAATATATTTGTAATTGCCTATCTAAATATGTAATGCATTGAGGAAATAATTCAATTATAATTCATTAATTATGCTTAAACATTTTCTGGTTTCACACATTCTAGATATCTTGGTAAAATATATCAGTTTCATTATCTGGGTAAAGTGAGAAATAGAAACTATTTTTTCTAATCAACTTTTAAATGAGATTTTAACTTATAATTCTTCCAATTAAGAAAACAGAACAACTTAAGATAATTAGCATAAATAATGGAAAATTATGAGCATAATCTGTTTAGCCTGATGGAATTACAAGCTAATGAAACTCAACTGATTAACAACCATGATGCTTTAATTAAAAAAAAAAAAAAATTTTGTTTTTTCACTAAATTGATGACATTTCCCTCTACACTAGCTAGAATTATATTTGTATAAACTAAATGGCCTAGACTAAAACATCTAAAGAAAAATAAAGAAAAGGGTTAATTTATTATTTATAACGTTATATGATCATGACAAGCGTGAAGCATTCAAAAGCATAGAGAGCATGCATTGATGAAACATTCAATAAAATGAAAAAATAATATATTTTAATTAAGTTTTATTTAAAACTTATATTTTTTTAAAAATTATTTAGTACAACGTGGTAAAAATATAATATGACTATAGTTATAATTTTTTAATTAATAAGTATTTTATAAATATATTTATAATTGTTTTGTAGAAGTTAGAAGGTGAATAAGCTGTGCATTGTGGATTACATTACTTATATATAACCCAAACAATGTGTAGGTGTATTTAACTTAATTTCTTTAAGTATTTCATTATTTAAACATAGGTTGGTAGGAAATTTTAAGGTTACTGAATAGTAATTCTTATGAATGGGCGAATATTTAACAGCAAGCCAACATTATTATGTGTTAGTTATGAGGCCAAATTATTATGAATATGTGAAACTGTTAATATAAGAAAAAGCGGACCATTTTGTATATTTATACTATACATGCTGTTTTTTTTTTTCCTCCAAGTCTCTGAACAGTATTGTTCAGTTAGTGAAATCTATAACTAGCAACAGTGTTGGCCGATTAAAAATGTTAAATACAAGCGAACTTGGGATGCATTCTATTAGAGAACTTAATATTTTGTGTAAATAACTAAATTGTTAGGAATCTAACATTCCAAAAAAGCTTACTTCTTTTTTCTTTTTCTTCCGTCCAAAACCAGCCTGAAAAGTCCAATGTGTAAGATAGAAATAAAGACTAATAGAAAGAAGAAAAAAAAGAAATAAAGGCTAATAGAACTGCAGAGAGTTTTCATTGTCATCGTAAAAATAACTCATTTTACTAAAAGGATTATAAAAATTATGTATGCTCAGTTCAATTAGTAAATTACAATAAGTAGATAAAGAATAAATGGTTTTGTTTCATTACTTGATTAGTTGAAGAATTGAGATGTCTTATAGAAAATTAGAAATGCATTTGTGACTTAAGAATAAAAAAAAGAAATCTAAGGAGAAGTTATAATAGATTGGTGGATTGATAATATAATAAGCCAACTTCTATATGTAATGTTATTAATCAAACTTAATGACTTCATAACAAATTCTTTAGAAGTCTTAATTTCTCAGTTAATAACTGAAACTAAAATTTTCATTTTGTCAAGTAGAAATGGCCTGAAACAAAACAACTGCGATAACAAAGTAATTGAAACTAAGAGTCAGTAAGAGATCTAATTTACTAGAGGTGAATCAAAAAGAAAAAAATAACTAAAAAATGGATTTCAAGTCAGAATATAATATGCAGGGGATACATTCTCAAAAAGTTTATAAAAAAAGAGAGAAAAATGTTAAAATAAAAGAAAAAATACACTGAGCGTTCGGTTTACAGTGAGGTTAAGATTGTGTCAAACAGTAAAGAAATCTGTCATAATTACAAGTTACTGGAGGCACAATCTCCTCCATATCATTTTACTTAATATTTTTTACCTCTCCCTCAATTCTTTTCTTCTCCAGTTCTTTCTGTTTGGCATGTTCCTCGGCTATACGGAGCTCGATTGCCTGAAGAGACTCCCGGGTGAAGGGTTGGAATAGGCTTCTTTCTTCCTCCGATAGTGAGTCGGAAAGAATGGACATTGTTTGGTGGGAGGAAACTACGACGCTTCTTCTCCCTGCCGCTTCCCTGCCATCTCTCCTGTCCTAAAAAGATATACAAATGTATTTAAAAAGCTAAGTTATTTTATTAAAATTAAGAACACTGTCTTCTAACCTCCTAAACACATATTGACAATCAAAGGTTATTGCGTGACTCCTATTCATTGTATTTCGAATAGTTGAAAAAAATGGCGCAGTCACGGAGAGGTGAGGGGGAGAGCGAAATTTCCCCTCTCAAAATAACCACTGAGAAAAAAAAAATATACGGCTGAATTTAAAATATTCCTACTAGTACCAGTAATCTTGAGTAACTGTGATAAATAATCTATTCATTAGGTAGAAGATAAATTATCCATAGCTCATCTAGTGTAAAGTCGGTGGTCGAAATTGTCAAATATAATTATATATTTATCAATTGAAAACATGAGTGGATGAAGGTGTTATGTTTACAAATTTAAAGTTTTGAGGAAATGACAAATACAGTCATTTATTTAATTTTTCATGCAGGATGTGAAAACATTTTTTGTACTTAGAATCAGAAAATTTCACCCGCGTTTAAAGTTTTAGACATCAAAGAACAATTTTGGTTCCGTACCTGTCTGTAGTTAAATTCATGTGACGTGCTTAACACCTACTACTTCTAATCTGATTTTGATGAAATTTTCAGAGATTGTACGGGTTGGACCTATCTAGATGGCCCCATATCAATTTTTATCAAATTCCATCCGCTACTTTCGTTCACGAACGCGCAAACGTATTTTCTATCAAATCGCCTATATTTCGAAAACGTCTTGCCCGATTTTGCCCAAAGTTGGAGGAAATTTGGCGATTAGTGTAGCTATGGTCCAGTATGAATTTTATCAAATTCCGCCCCCTACTTTCGTTTACCCATGCGTAAACTTATTTTTTTATAGACATGATTAGTCCAATCCACTCAGAAATCATACGATTTATCAAGAATCTTGGTTTGTTGATACACACATCACGCATACATTCGAAAAAAAAGAAGATTTTTTGGAACAAATTCAATTGTACAAATTGTAATACAATTTTTTTTGTACTATGTAACTAATTCAAAAATTTGTTAAATAGCACCTTCATCCACTTATTTCTTCAATTGCAATTACATATTTTATTAATTTAAATACAATCATTGTTTTAAACTTCTATCCTATTATTATTTTTTAACCCCGATGAAAACTCAAAGTCCAATGGTTAAGTCGCCGGGTCATAGTAGTTTTAAATTGCTTGAAACTGTTTCATTTGGCATTGGGTTATTAATTACTGAGATTTCCTGACACAGGATGGCTGGCGCATCAAAGGAAGAATATATACAAATATTAAAAAATACCAAATAAAATGTATGGCATAATCCGGCCTACTCTAAGTGTATCTCAAATTCTGTGGTCACTCTGATAATCTCTCCCCTCCATCTCTAAAAACTAGCTCTGGATCCGCCCCTGCTTGAGAATAAAATGCGCTATTATACAAAAGGAAACTGTCATCTCTACAAATCGCAAATAGGTCATTCTCAAATAAACTATCACTTTCGAAATCTGGAAAAAAATGAAAACAAAAAGGCCAATTCTTTGGAAATTAATCTTGGACCTTATTAAAAGTTTCATATCATAGTCAAAGAGTGCAAAATCTGACTTGTTTGCGAATTTTACGATTTTTTTTATTTTCTAGGTACTTTAAAAATAAAAAATCTTATAAGTCACAAAATTTAAGCATTAACCAATTTTATTGTGGATTTTTCCCAATTTTTTTTGCGTTATTGCCGAGTAGGACTAATTGCAGTTTTGCAAAGAACTCCCAATATTCAAAATATAATCTTTTGATTTTAAATATTTAGTGAAAGTCCTCGAAATGCACTTCGGATATAATGCAATTTGCGCAAACATTTCACATGATATTTTTCTCATATTTTTAAGCATCGAATAGCTCAAAATGTACTTTGCTTTAAGATGAACTAAATGCTGATTGAGGGGTTGAAAAAAAAATGAAAACAGAAAAAATTAAAAATGCAGTGGTTCTAAATATCTCAGGACACTTTGTTTGGGAATGAGCCAACTTATTACTTATGAAGTCTTTACGCTCCGTGGAATTTTATGTAACTTTTACCACTAAAAAAGCTCAATATGTTTCTTTTTTAATAAAACTTTTAGCATACTTTATTAAAGAACATTGATTTCGACCCCTTCGTTATCTGTATATGTAAGGTGATATGGAATAAGCGTGCATTAGATATTGCAAAGTTTGACTTTACAGGACTGGAAAATCATTATTTTTGAAGCTAGATTTTTTCTATTGTTTTTGTTGTTTAAATGTTCTTTGACGATTATGTTTAAATATTACATTGAGGACCATCCTAACCACTTGGCTGAATGGGCAATAGCCCCGAGCCGCAATTTTGGGGGCGCCAATTTTTATTGATGTTATATTTTTTGTTATTAATAGTAATTTAGTTAGTTAGTTATTTTTATTCAAAACCGTTTCATGACAAAAGTAAGCAAATAACCTGTTCTAAATGAAATAGAAAATATTATCTCTATGCATAACTTACGAAGAGGGGCGCATTATTTTTAATAGCCCACAGGCGTCGATTGTCTTAGGATGGCCCTGATTACATTCAAGCCCATGTTTCAATACGTCCATATAGATGAGATTGATAATTTAATTTAGTAGCAGTTAGTACGCACTGGTGTTTTCCCTGAAGGCAAAACAAGGGAAGTTTGTGGAAAACTCATTATTCAAGCAGTAGAGGTTGTGGGGGAAATGCAAAATAGTTCATTTCCGAAGGATTAATGTACTGATGTAATAACCGGAAAAAGTTAAAATTTATCTGAAATTCACATTTTAAACCTTCAGCTACAATAATGAAAGTGAAATGCGGAACATAATTGAATTTTTTGTTATAATAAAGAAATTTTATTTTACTGTAGTAGTCCGAAGTTGCTCTGGCTAATCATGATAATAGGAGTAAGTTTAAACCACATTTACTGAATCCACAACAAAGATTTGAACTTTTCGCTACTATCATGTTTTGCCGAGGCAAAAACGGACTAGCACTTAAAAAATAGAAAACTGTCAAGGAGAAATGTAAATTACAAAGTATTTTGGAGAACAGCTTTAGAAGATTCACCTTACCACAAAAAAAATAATAATAATAAGGCCTTGTGGTGGATTAACACCGATAAAGCTGAACAGTAGAAGTTGAATCAACAGGTTGGAATTGATATATTTATAACTCGCTATTCTTCCCCATAGCCTACTCTCGTGGCTGATTTGTGATATATGAGTGTTTAGACTTCATGCTCCCTAAAGGACAGTTCTTACAAGTGCAGGATCTGGAGTAAACGAGACGATAACGCACTTACTCTGTATACTTCTTCCATTAACATTACCTTAACTTCTGGAAGTTCACAGTTGGCGGCTTTTGTTCGTTCAAGTGATGAACGAACTCTCTGTGTGGTTCTAATCTGTGGAAATTGGACAGATTACAGAGACAGGACCGGAACTAGGAGGGAAGGGGGAATTACCACTTGCCCCGGGCGGCAGAATTTAGAGCGATGTAAAATTCGAGTGAAATTTTCTTTTTAGTTTAAGTAAAAAATATTTGTTGCTGCTTTTTTATTATTTAGACCTTAATTAAGTCAATAAAATGAGTTAATGCTATGAGATGATAATATTTATTTCGAAATATATTACCTAAAATACTGTTATAAAACTGTTGACTTTAATTGGAGGGAGAAAGGGTGAAAACAGGGTTAGCAAAATTAATTTGACCCCCTTTCAAAAATCCTAGATTCGTTCCTGTACAGAGATACCGAAATCACTCTCATTGTAAAAATAGTGATACTCTTAGATTAGGAAAAAAATTATGAGTTCATTACAGTAGCCAGGTCAAAGACTAAGTTTGTGTACTCGTTCTACCATCTAGTGCCGATTCACAGTGAGGAACATTGTGAAAAATTTCTAGGACTATTTCAGTTTCGAATTAACTGCGTTCAAACAAAAATTGTCTCTGAGAAAAAATCAGCGAGTCCAGAGAATTGTTAGGAGTAATCTTTCTTCCTCTGCCAGCTCTATCGCAATCCTGATTGCGCCTACTTCTAACACAACGCTGAGATCTTCGGTACGATTTTTATCTCACAGATTCAATTATTATGGGAGAGTTAAAAGAAAGAAAAAAAAATCAATTAATGAGACCAACTCAAAAGTAATTTACATGCTAAGTTTCAAGGAGCTTTCTGTAATAATATGTTAACATTATGCGGCATAACTTTAAAGAGCAATGCTGAAAAAATAGAAAATGAAGGTTCATTTGTATTTCGGCATGATGACGACTAGAACATACCTCCAATAAAACAAAAAAATAAATGCTATATAAAGTTAAAACACAGCTTAAAATACCACCGCAGTTCTCCGGATATAAATGTAATGGAGCATTTATGTTATTACGGCGATTATTGAAGTAATGGAGATGATGGATTAAGCTGTCCAGCTCTCATGTTCTTGTAATAGTTCTTGAAAAAATCAGAAAGAAGTGGCTTTGCCGGATTCGGACCGGCGAGATTTATGGGGCCTTATAAAGACTTCCGAGTTTCGAGATAAGGAGGGAGTGTTTAAAGGCCACCTTGTAGACATTTGTAAAGCCACGAGCTTTATTAACTCCATCTTCTATATCTATAAAAGCAAGTTACTATCAGTATATATACGCTGGAGGTTAGACTCAATCACGTCGAACAAGCCCAGCTCTCTCATTCCTTAGAAATTAGGGGTATTCCCGCAAAAAATAGTGAAACGCCTGAAGGTATTGTCTGCTCAGTTGGAGCTGCCCTAGGCATCAAGCTCAGCGCTGAAGACCTGGACTCAGTGAAAAGAAAAAGGCCCAGAGGAGAGGATCCCCGTCCGCCCAGACAGTCCGTCTACGGAAGGTGAAAAGAGATTTCACGACCAGGCACCTCGGCTGGGAGAGCGACGAGCGTATTTACGTTGGTGAGGAGATGAGCACTACTAACCGTCATCTCTACTGGCTGGCGAGGCAGAAGAAGACCGCCGGCAAAGTTAAGTATGTTTGGTTCGCCCGAGGGCGTGTCCGATGCAGGCGAGAGGACGGCTCACCAGTAATTATCATCAATAAAGAGGAAGACATTGAAACTTTTCAATGACATGTATCTCACCGTTCCAGCGTACCTAAAAATTTTATATTTATTTTTTTCTGTAACTTATTTTTAGGTATATATTCTTATTATTTAAATTTCAACTTCTACTTTTATTGTTTTTTCACAATATGTTTTTATTTTTATTTTTTGATTGCTTATCATAGTTTACCAGGTATTCTCTTGCCTTTATACGTAAATTTCTCCGTAGAAAATTTTACTACTCATGTTGAAAGTAATGGTTTCTTTTCGTTTTTTCTTTTTCTCTTTTGTTTTTTTGCAATTCTATTACAAATATCAATCATTGTGCCTTTCTACTCCAACCCCAACTCTCCTTTACTTTTCTCTGATAAAAATCCTTCCTTTTCCTATTATGACTAGTATCCTATTGACGTGCCACGTTAACTCCCAATCCCTTCCAGCCCATTTCGATGAATTCCTTGACTATTTCCTTCACGATTTCTATCACATTATTGCCGTCTCAGAAACCTGGCTCAAGCCAATGTTGATGTCCTGCATGATATATATCCATTCCCAATTACACACTCTTTCGTCATGATCGGGAGGACCGAACTGGTGGAGGTGTAGGTATCTACGTTCATGATAGTTTGAGGGTAAAAATCCTTTTCAAATCCCCTTCCCCCGACACACCTCATTTAGAATATCTTTTCTTGGAAATTTCCTTTAATTCATCCTCCCTCCTCTATGTGATAGTATACCGCCCTCCTCATGTCCGATTTGATCCTACATTCGAATCCTCCCTCTTCACCTACGTGCCTTGTATAGAGTGATTATAACCGGCGACTTCAACACTAATCTATGCTCCGACTATTATGACAAAACATATCTTTTGGACCTCATCCACTCCTTAGACCTTTTCATAGTACCCTTTCAACCCACCCACCACACTCAGTTTACTAGTACATGGCTGGACCTTTTTATAATAGATTCCTTCCAAAACTTATTATCTCCCTCACAGAATCCAGTTCCCTTCCTTTCATGTCACGATCTTATCAAGATCTCCTACAATATTCCAACTCCAAAGATCATTCCCAAACAAATTTCCTGGCGGGACCTCGACTCATTAACCTCTGAAAAACTAAAACCTTTCCTCGATTCACTTTCCCAATCTCTGGAACCTATCTATTCCTTTTCCTCCATTGATGAAATTGTGGAATGCCTTTCTTCGAATCTCTCTATTTTCCTAAATCACAACGCACCCCTAAAGACCTCCACCTTCAGACGTCCTGCGGCTCCTAGGATTAATGCAGAAATTAGAGAGTTGATGAGGAGAAGAGATGCTGCCAGGAGACGTTTTCGGCGAACACGTGCCCCCGATGACTACTCCTCTTTTAAGTCCCTACGAAACCTCACCCAATCTTCCTTACGCCGTGCCAAGGCACAATATTTCCACATCACCTTATCACAAGCCAACGACTCCAGATGGAAAATCCTTAAAACCTATCCGTAGTAAACTCCAAATCCTGCATGTAATACCCGGTTGCTCCTGACGAACTTAATTCCTATTTTTCTGATCCTCTTCCTTTATCGCACTCTCCTTCATGCTTCACTCCACAAACATCCTTTGATCCTGAAAATTTCTACTTCAAAAATATTTCCCCGGAAGATTTACTCTCTTCAGTTCTCAAGTCTAGAACGAATGACATTGGCCCTGATCACATTCCTGTAAAAATCATCAAACTATGTCTCCCTGTCATTTTTCCCTACCTTTTACATATTTATAATTTTTCCCTCCAAAATTCCATTTTCCCAGCAGCTTGGAAAAAAGCCATAGTCCGCCCGTTGAATAAAGTTCCGGTTCCCTCCACAGTTACCGACTTTAGATCTATTCCATTCTCTCCAACTTATCAAAACCACTTGAAAGAATAGTCCACTCCCAACTAAACAACTTCCTTGAGCAAAAAGCTCTCCTCAATCCTCTCCAGTCTGGCTTCCGATCTCTGTATTCCACGCAATCTGCCTTGGTGAAAATCACCCAAGATCTCCTATCCTCCATAGACCAACAAAAAATTACTATTCTTGTTCTATTCGACTTTTCAAAAGCTTTCGACTCAGTTAATCATAACACCCTTCTTTCCAAACTCCAAGATCTTTCTTTATCAAATAGTGTCTTAAAGTGGTTCCTATCCTTCCTGTCTCTTCGCTCCCCAGTTAGCATCTCCAGTTAGCATAGTAAACAGTTATCATCCCCAATAAACCTCCTTCCTCCCGTCTCCTACTAACACGTGGTGTTCCTCAGGGGTCTTCACTCTCGCCAATCCTTTTCTCTGTCTATATTAATGACCTTCCCGATTTCATTCATCATTCACAATATCACTTATATGCTGATGACTTCCAAATTTACCAATCCTTCCATCCTACCGAGATGCTTGAGGCTATCCGAAAGGTACAAGAAGATATAGATTGTATAAACGCATGGGCAGTACGCAACGATTTGAGGCTGAATGTTAAAAAAACCCAGGCCATCCTCATTGGATCCAAGCATCTTCTCAATTCCCTTCCTTATTATCCCTTACTCTACCTCAACCGCCTACCTATCCATTTCCACACCACTGTCAGAAACCTGGGAATAATTTTTGATCAACACCTATCCTGGAACAATCACATTTCCCAAATCACCCGAAAGTCTATTGCTATCCTTAAACAGTTCCTAAGATTTCGAGATTCTATACCTCCTAAAACCCGTCAGCTCCTTGTATCCTCCCTCATTTTTCCACACTTCGACTATGGCTGCCTCGTGTATGGTGGACTGTCTGGCGGGCTTGAGATGAGACTGAAGAGACTAATGAATTGCTTCATTAGATTCATCTTCGGAATCCCCAGGCGCTCCCACGTCTCCAGTTGGTATGCCGAGTTAAAGAGGCTTCAACCTGTTTTCCGACGGCAATACTTCCTAGGTATCTATCTTTTCCGAACCCTCAAAACCAAAAAGCCTCCTTATATTCTTGATCTGTTCACCCCGTGTTCCTCTATACACTCCTTAAACACCAGATCCCAATCTATAAACTTGTATATACCCTTTCATAGAACTGCCTCTTTCAAAAGATCCTATACCTTTCGAGCTACTTCATTTTGGAATTCCTTACCCAACTCCATTCGTAAATCCTCATCCTTAACCTCCTTTAAGCATCAATTATTTCTCCACCTCCTTAACTATCAATCTTCCGCATTTATGTAAGTACCATAGTTATATATATATTCATTCTATGTTTATATCTTATATTTACTGTTTATAGTTTTATGTTTATTATTATTATTATGTCTATTGTTTGTAAGTTATTGTCTATTGTTAGTAAACAGGTGTACATTTATATTTAATTACGATTTAAATGCCTGTAATTATTAAAATTTCCTTTATTTTATTTTACTACTTAACTTATCTTAATTATTCACTGTATATAAGCTAGA
Organism: Rhaphigaster nebulosa; assembly: GCA_948150685.1. Taxonomy (NCBI): domain Eukaryota; kingdom Metazoa; phylum Arthropoda; class Insecta; order Hemiptera; family Pentatomidae; genus Rhaphigaster; species Rhaphigaster nebulosa. The sequence continues at coordinate 65,200,479 of OX411310.1, read as the reverse complement.
CAAATAGTACTAATACTGATCATTTCTGTTATTCTAAGGGGAACTAAAAGTCCCAGAATAAAATTTTATTTTCATTTCATTTCATATAGTCATCACTGAATCTCAAAAACGACATTGCCTATGAAGCTGACATTCTTCATGGTGGTCCCCTTTATGTTCTAGATGTGTAATAAGGCTGGGCTTGAAAAAAAATCGTAATCTAAGTGGTTGAAAATAAATTATTTTTAAAGTAAAAAAAATAAAAATAGTTTTTTGAATAGCTTGAAAGCTATACATCTCCTGGAAAACTATAATTACTCATTTGAGATAATTAAATTCTTTACAAAAAAAAATCATCTAAACCGGGCCAGTATTAGCAAAAATACTGGATACATAAAAATAATATATAAAAGCATATTGGACATTGCATCCATTTTTCAGCGCAGGTTTCCATAGAACCCGTTCAATTTTTTTTTATTACTTCCTTGTACGAAGTAAAGGAAGTATTGTAATCGCGAAAATTTTCGGTTTTCAGATTTCAACGGAAATATCCATTTTGACCATCCCTGAATCTATTTTGACTAGTTTCGTACGTACGTATCTTGCTTAACTCAAAAACGGTTAGTTGTAGAAAGTTGAAATTTTGTATTTAGGATTGTTGTAAAATCTAGTTGTGAACCTCCCTTTTTGGTCACTGCATGATTACCGTAAGTGGTACTTTACTTGAAGGTCATTATTGATTTTCATCAAAATTTATATTAAAACATGATGAAAAACTTCTCAAATTTGGTATTAAAGATTTACATATTAATATGAATAATATAATGAATTTTGGTTAACATTGACAGACAGGAAGAGGTACTTTACCTGAAGGTCATATTAGACTTTCATTAAAAATTACATTAAAATTTAATGTAAAACATCTCAAATTTGGTAAATAGGACTTTTATATCAATATAAATATATTTACTAGATTTTGGTTAAAATTGGTGAGCCATACTTGAAGGTCATAATAAACTTACATAAAAAATTATATTAAAATTAAATGCATAAATAATAAGGTTACAAAAGCGATTTTGTTTCCACTCCAATTAAACATTTTATTACTTGTTTCAAGTGTTAATATTGAGTGTGAAATACTGGTTTTCCTCCCCATTTGTGAGATGAAAAATTCTGCAGCAGGAGAATAAGATATAAGTTAAGTTGGTTCTTCCGCTTAAAATGGTGAAACCGTCGATTTTCAATGCTTTATTTAGTGACATTGGCAGTTCTAATGTTGTAATGGAACACGAAGAAATCTCTTGGGAACTTGTCACCTACTGAAAGAAAACGACATTTAATAACGGATTGAGACCTTCAGAGACAAGAGCTTGTGTGTGTGTTAAGATGGATGTCGCGACGATGGGTGTCGTTTTTACTGCAATCTTCGGAAACTAATAACCAAATTCAGGATCACTTTTTGATCCCCCAATTTATAATTTAATAGGCGTACAAGGAAGTCATGTGTTCTCCATATCAGATATATATTTTTAATAATAATTCGGAAACTATACATTTCACATATACACACAGACGCTCATTTAAAAGAAAGGTATCTTATCAGTATAATAGAAATATAACACTAACTCACTGACTGATTTAGTAATCACTGTATCTCAAAAACGACAATTCCTATGAAGCTCAACTTTTTAATGTTAGGTACCCTTATGACACAGATATGCAATAAGGCGTGATTTGAAAAAAAATCATAGCTATTCTGAGTAATTAAAAAAAATTATTTCTGAAATATATAAAATCTTACTTTTTTAAACTTAAAAATCACGGGTTTTTTACATTTTACAGGCGGGAGGCTTCATCCACGGATGGGAAAAATAACATTTATGTTGTTATGTGTTACGAAGATATACAATAGTTATGTTTAGAACCTAAAATGTTAGCATTAATAGCATCTTGCTGTATCCGTGTCTTTTCAACCAATTTTTGGTTGATATATACGTCATATTCAACCAGAGCAAGCTGTGAGCGAAAAACTATGTTCATCTTAAAGATCCCAAATGTAAGGAGAATGGTAAAGTTTCGGATATTGGAAAGATGGTTGTGTTGCCATCCTGTGTGAATACAATCAGAACAGATTGTATATATATATATATATATATATACACATACACATTACAGAGTGTATCAGGATTGGGGCGGACCATAGGACAGAAGGTTCTACTCCTCATTTGAAACCAAAAAATTCTTATGGTCTATGGCCCAATTCCGAACAACCGTAAATTTAAATTTTGTAATATTTTCTGGTTGTTATGTTGTGTGTTGAATAGGAAGCGCTAACTACAATAATATCGAAATTAGGTGAGGCCCAATAGCAACATCGTAAGATAAATAAAATGTTTTTAAAAAGAAATTGAATTTGTCTTCGATAAAGCGATTTTGAATGGGCTTCGGAACGGCTAAATTACGTTAAGTTCTGTTTTTCGTAAAACCAGGGATTATCCGCGCTTTTTTTTTTATCAGCCTCCTACTGGACTACAGATTCCCCACTTTTAGAAAAACTTCCGTGTTAAATAAGATTTAAATTCACTTAAATGAAGTTGAGGTTTGTTACAGAATATGCTGGGATTCATTAGATGTGAAATTTTCACTCTTCGAACTACCAGTGTTTATAGCAAACATAATTACAATAAATTATTAAAAAGTTATTAAAAAATTATTAAAAATTTCTTTCTTTTTTTCCTGTGGCCTGGGATTTATTGTAATAAATTAATTATTAAAATACAATTTTATTTAGAAAAAATAAAATATTTAATGTGGGCAAGACTAATGACTAAATTCTTCTTTAATAAAATTTAATAATTTCTTAATTTTCCTGGTATTGGCAATATGAAATGTATGTACTGTACGATGCTGCAATTGGACATCACCTAACTTAAATAGTATTATAGTTATCGATAATTATTATTTTACAATAATACGATTAAAATTATTTTATTAGGAAAAGATATACAATCAACATATTGACGCATTGTGTGTGGCACAGATGAAAGCTCCACGCGTTTAAAAAAATATATAATTCTAGATGTACCCGCACGGCGTTGCTCTTGAAAAGAATTGGGAGTTAAATACCCTCCCAAATTTCAAGTTTTTTTTATGTTTAACTTTTAAATGATAGATAATGTGAGTAACAGAAGACAGAACTACTGTTCTTATCATTCCTAATAATTATTCATCACTATACTATAAAATTTGTACAAAACTTTTACAAACAACTTTAATAAAAAGAAAAGATTTAAGATTAACTTTTATTTTTAACACATTAATTATATATTGCACATTTCATCGTACTCTTAGCTATATGAAATGAATGGGAAAGTAAATAAAAGTATTATTGCGAACTAGATTCACTGAGGAAACATAACATTCAATTCAATACCCTGACTTCCTTTGCCGTAGCTTTGTGGAATGAAAAGAAAATAAGAACAATATTTTGTTTTTTAGAAAAAATTAATTTTTTTTTTATTGTAAGCCTAGTACTATTATAAATGTGATTTTATTACTTATACAATCGTAGGTTATCAGAAAAAAATGTTTTTTTTTTAATTAAGTCATATTTTTAAATATTTTTCAAGCAGAAACTTGAATTCTGAAAACATTTTCTAAAGGCACTTTTGCATTTCTATACTTAAATTATTAGAACTCTTAGGGATTTGCCAAAACTTAGAACGAAACAACCGGCTTCCGAAACAACAAACCAACAAAAATTTTGACTGTAAATATTCCAAGGCCAAAAGGATGAAAGTTTTCAACTTCATTGTGTAGAGTTCGTCTCAGTTCATTTCTAGGAACGGCTTATTGCCGATTTTGACAAAATGATTAAATTTGTCAAATCGGCAATAAGCCGTGGAGACGTTTTTACATTTTTTTTCCACTTATTAAGAAAAGGAAATAGAAATGAATAGAAAACAATAATGATATTTATCTTCTTATCAATAATGAATACATTCATTGAAATAGAACAATATTTAAAGAAGACGTTTCAAGGATGTTCATTTTATTTATTTGACTTAATTACTCAAGTGCTTTAGAGTAGACAATATTTTTGGTTTTCCCGTCTTCAGCGAAGACAAGTAAATGTGCTGGCTACCCGACTCGCGAGCATACAACATACAACTGGCCATGTGAGAAACATGGATTTTCTAAATTTAATCCGTACACTTGAAATTATTGACCTTGTACCTTGTTGATAGTCATTGAGAACGCATGTCGAATGGGGAACTGCAGTCGTTTGAAATGAAATAGTATATCCGTGGGAATGATGGGAATGCGTGGAATGAGCACATCTTCTCCTTTCGACTTTCCATTACGGATAGTTTCCTCGATTACATTTAGATTCAGTTACTTCACAGCGAGTCTTATTCCATTACATAATCGGGGTGGATTAATGTTGCGCAAGAGAATAATTAGCACGCCGACTTTGGGAGACAATTTGTGCGGCGGCACACCAGGAAGATCCAACGAATTCAAAAACTCGATTGGGTAATTTAAAACTTCATCCGCATTCATGACGCTATCAACCGATTTGTAAGTCACTGAATCGCCTGGAATCTGTTCTTGAATTGTGTGGCTGATCGTGCTGACGTCGATGTTCTTCGCTGCCAAAATAGCACGTTCGCAAAGCCATTTAGATTTTTGTAATTGGAAACAATTTGTGGAAAAACTTCGTGAATGAGTTGTTCGATGGATGGCACGATGACGCAAAAGTTTATTGGAAATGAAATAGATTTTGTGGTAGCATCAACTGGTACTTTTCCTTCTCCTGCGTTCAACAGATGCTTGGAAAATGTGGCTACCGACGCATCGCGCTGCAAATGTACGCGCATATTTGTCGTTAATGTGAGTTTTTGCACATGTCTCCAAAGATGCGATGCTTTGAGGCAAGCATTGAGCTCATCAGCTGGTGTTGCTTTAGGTTTCACTGGAATAGTTTGTCGAAAGTCGCCAGATAATATGATGAGAGCGCCATCGAACGGATGTGCATTTGACCGTAAATATTTAATAGTTCGATCAAGTGCTTCAAGAGATTCTTATGAGCCATGATACATTCGTACCAGACAATGAGTTTGCTATGTTGAAGAACTTTAGCTATGCCAAATCCTTTTGAAATATTGCACGTTCGAGCTTCAGATAAATGCATATCCAATGGCAATTTTAGCGCCGATTCGCTGTTCATCCACCATCTAATAATGTAGCTGTAATACCTGATGAAGCAAGAGCCAAAGCAATTCCATTTTGAGATCGAATGTGAGCCAATAGCAACCTGATGAGGAACGTTTGTCCAGTGCCATCAGGCGCATTTATGTTCAACGTCCTGAACTGGTAGAAATGAGCCAACACGGGGATATATTTGTCCTTTAATTTTAAAAGTAAGTCATGTACTGATCTTGGAAAACTTTTTCGGCTCCAAAAGATGTCTTTTGAAACGCTGAATTACATTTTCGAATGTTCAGCAAAAAGTGTTTGGAATCAAAAGAACCGCCCGAAAGCAATGACAACAATGGCTGAGGTGGTGGATCCAAGGTCGGTAATTTAACTTTCCAATACGAACTGATGATTCATTGTTGAACTTGAGAGAACAGGAATGTCCACACACCTTATCCATTTCGCCGATGTTTACATTGGGATGCAAACTGTAATCGTAGTTGACATCATATCATATTGAAATGCAGCAAGATTCAAATCAACATGTATTGTTCAGCGAGATAGAGTAGCATGTGAACGTTTTCTTTCAATTCTCGCGGCATGTTTGTCTTCTGACTCTAATGCGCGCGATAGGATGGCTTGTGAACGCTCTCTTTCGATTTTCACAAAATTTTAATCACTTAGATTTACGATTTTTTCCAAACCCAGTCTGCCTATTACATTCGCTCAAGTGCAAGCAATGAGTTGACGAAGTTTCATTGCAATCAGGTGAATGGTATGGCAGTGCATTAAATACGAACTAACAAACCCACATTAATTTTTATATATTAGATATTTTTGCTAATACCGGCCCAACTTTGATGATTTTTTTTTATAGAATTTAATTATCTATCAAATGATTACCTATAGTTTTCCAGAAGATGTATAGTTTTTGAGATATTCGAAAAAAAATTTCTTAGGCTTTAGGAATAATTTTTTTTCAACCACTTAGATTACGATTTTTTTCAAATCCAACCTGCCTATAACAATCACGCAAGTGCAAGCAATGAGTTGACGAAGTTTCATTGCAATCAGACGAACGGTTTGGCAGCGCATAAAATACGAACAAACAAACCCACATTAATTTTTATATATAAGATTAAAGCAGATTATTGATTTGAGGCGGAGTGATAAATTCAGTGATATTAGCAGGTGTTTCAGTTTATAAAATTTGGCCCTTACCGATCTGATTTTTTTTATAGCAGTGACGAGATAGTGCCAGAGGGTGACACCAGTTATACTATAGTTCTTGCTGGCCTGTTTTCGCTACCCGCTACCTGATAGGCCTTAGGTCGAGGTCGCTTATTCGTCTGCAAAGAGAAAATAACACAGTCGGTCTTCATGGGATTTACTATAATTTTTTTTCTTTCCTCAGTCTTTCCTTACATAGACATGCATTCTCTCTCCCTGTCATACCTCTCTATGCATTCATTGAGCTACTGTATATAGCGATGTCATCGGCGGAAGCCGCCACAGTAGCATGTTTATACTTTGCTTCAATAACAACAATTGAAACTTCAGCTGTGTACACTGAGAACAGTACTGGTGATAGCACGGATCCTTGCGGTGCACTCCACATGTGAGTGCGAGGGCTTCAGATACTGCTTCGCAGACTCGTAACTTTACTGAACGTTGAAGAAGAAACGACCGCAAGAGAGTATAGAGCTGCTCCGGAAACTCGTCCAACTGAGTCGAACGACTCCGTGCAGTTAATAGAGGTCATGCCGTAACCTCATTCTTGTCGGTGTTCTGATTTACTTCCGCTATAGCTTCGCGAGATGGTGATCCAGACAGAGGCCGGTCTGAAAACCGATCTGCTCCGGTGGGATCTCCGAGCAGTTGATATAAAGAAAAAAAAAACCTACATTTCTTGTTAGAAATTATCAATTACCATTTAGAAATCACACCAATAGTATCTCAAATAATAATATTAAAGAGAGCTCACTGCAAATTCTTGGGTAATCTGTCAATTAGTGAATTATCTCAAAACAACTGCCTGCTGCGTAGTGGGATCATATCGATCTAAATGAGCATTGCTCCACTTACTATAAATTTAGCGGGGTAATATGCGTCTTTAAAGCTTCAAACATATTTTTTTGAACCTTCTGCAATGCAGGATGAATCCGGCAAGTGCGCATGAAGGAAATAACGAAGTTTCTATGAACGTCTCTGAATCATTCTCAAAAAATTTGCCATTGTGATGTCCTGAACAGTTAAGGTGCTATAGAGTCAATAGACCTGCATTTTTCAGCCACTTATGAAGTATTATATTTGTTTCAAAACAATGGACAAAATAAAAAAAATAAATAGAATACAAAGTCTGTTATTGAGAAATTCACGAGCGTCACATTCTGGAATACGTTTTGGGAATTTTCAGCAATTTTTTTGATACTGAAAAGTTTCAATAGAACAAAAAAAAATCAGCATCAGAGCTCCGTCCCTAAGTTCAGTTAGTGTATTATGTACTTTCACTAAAATAAAAAAATATCAAATTGAGACCCCCAAAAGATACTTATCTAACACCAACTTAATTCACATACGAATTTTCAACCCTCTTCCTCAACTGGAAGGGATTGTAGATGTATGAAAAACCTTAAAAATCGCAACAACAAAAAAAAAAACTAGTGAACACACCGAAATTTATTCCCAGTTTTATAGTAGCGCAAAGCGAGCATGTTGGTAACATTTCACGTTTAGATTCAATTAATTTTCTAAAAGACAACAAAAACGAGCACGTGGCAATTGAGACCGAACAAAAACGTTTTGCTTAAAAAATCAAACACTGCGAAATAAGGCCATTTTTTGACATTTTATTACAGGTCTTGTAATTGTCACAGGAACTTGTTTTGTAGCTTAAATTGTGGCTTTTGTTAATGCCAACTTACAGTAAAAATTGTATCCGAAAATAATAATAATGTTTCATCTATTGAGAAAATGTAAAAACAGGTGTTCTCGAAAAAAGGCTAGAATTCCCAAAATGATTCTAGTGCGGTTTTTCAAAGGGCCATTTGTTAACGAGGAGTTGCTCTAAAATCCTATTTTCCTATTTTTATGTATATATGTGCGTGTGTGTGTGTGTAAATATATGTTAATGCTCAAAAAACGCGTTTAAAAGTCGAGCTCTTTCTTGCATCGGCCGCTGGGAGTGAGGAAGCGAAAGGAAAGCCTCTTTAACGAAGAACTCCAAGATGCCGAAGAAAGAAATAGTTCGATTTTAAAACGTGGTTTTTATGTATTATGTCGAAGCTCACATATATTTCATGAAAATAAGGTTGTAGAGAAACTTCTCTTCCCTGTGGGTAAAATTCACCCATTAAACCTCCGCCTGTCGTAAAAGGCGAAAAAAGGTATTTGACCGATTTCAAATATCTCAAGCTCGTTTTTTATTACTTTTGTACGCTATTGCGTAAAGTTTTTAAAAAAATACATCTTAAGCTTGGACAAAAACACCTTTTTGCACACTGATTTTATCTAAAATATATACAATTTATTTCTAATATTTTTCTCCTAATTATCGCGCTGATAAAGTCTATTGGAGATTTGGGACAGGGGCTACTTTTACTCTCCTAGTTCCCGCCCTGGTCTTCTGCATGCAGGAGATAACTTTCGATCTATCTGCAAATTTTATGGAAAACCCGGTAATTTCCTAGATCCTCTAGTTTTGAACGAAAGAGAGTAAAATAAATTTTCTTTACAAAACCACTAATTTTCCTTTTTGTATTGACCACAAATAAAACCTAAATTAATTGGAGAATTTGACTCTTTGTGAAAAGAAAGAAATATTGTCACTTCAATGTCATATGAATACTGATAGAACAAAGGCCTTCTTTCTTCTATTTTCTATCACACTCTCTTTGGCCTCTCTTTTCTCCCATTCAAATTGTTTCTTTTATCTTTTTAGAATTATTTTCTATTATTTCGGAATTATTGCTTATTTTTCGTTTTTTTAATACTTTTGTCAGTCAATTCTAAATTTCTATAATATAATAGTATAAAATAATTATTTTAACACACACACACACACACACACACACACACACACACATATATATATAATATATATATATATTTATATATATATATATATATTATATATATATATATATATATATATATATATATATATATATATGTCTATAATATCTATAATATCTATATATATATATATATATATATATATATATATATATATATATATATATATATATATATATATATATATATATATATATATATATTATATATATATATATGTGTGTGTGTGTGTGTGTGTGTGTGTGTGTGTGTGTGTGTGTGTGTGTGTGTGTGTGTGTGTGTGTGTGTGTGTGTGTGTGTGTGTGTGTGTGTGTGTGTGTGTGAGTGTGTGTGTGTGTGTGTGTGTGTGTGTGTGTATGTATGTATCAGTTCAGTGTTCAGTGTCTGCTTGACACTGCTTCAGAGTTCATCAGATTGTAAAGTAATCCCTGTGACAAAGGGACAAGGAGAAGACACAATCAATGGGTCATCAATTTCAATCAAATTTTTTGTCTTGATTCTACATCGAAAAATATTGGACACATGTGTCAGCGTTCATTCAATTGGGCCAAAAAAGAAAAAAAATAATAAATCACGCTGAAATTTCTTTATTTTTTATCTCGAGTTTGGAAAATGATATTGACGTGGTTTTTCGGTGTATATTAAAGGAAATATACAAACATCATTAAAAAAATGATTGCTTATTGGCCAAGTAAATTGAAATGAATTTGGTCATAGATCGACTCCCTTATTCGGCTATTTACTATTTCTTTAAAGGAAATAATTTAATTCATTATAATTGGACAGTGAATCTGAATCAATAATTAATTGAAATACATAACATAAAAAAATACTCCAACAATTTGTTGTAACATTAGTATTATTACTTGGTGTACCGAACATTACATAATTCTTGAATGGCTATTGATAAAAGTAAAATAGGTTTTTCTCTTATAAGGACCAAGAAAATCTGCGTGACTTCGGAATAAAAGTTTTGAGGGTATTAGCGAGGTGATAGGTACAGATTGTCTAAAATTCTGTATAAATAAATTCTAGTAAAATTAAAATTTTAAAATTCGAGTAATATTATTTGAGTTGATTGTTTAGATTTAAAACAAAATTGTTCTACTATAACCCTCAAGCGTAACTCAAGAGGAGCGTTCCACGGGTGTCGAATGGGGGGATGATCTTTGGAAATCTTTATGTTTCTCCGGGCTAGGTTTAATTGCAGTGGCGTCATTAAGGATAACTTATTAAGGAGCACCCCAATGCAAGTTGTATTTGCATAATAATATCTATAAGTTAGAGTTTATCAGTTTATCTGCGTATCATCACATGAAATTAAATATCACAACAAGGTGAGGGCTCATCGATAAGCATCGAGCCGGCTAAACTGTACAAGATTGGAAGTTATTGAAGACTGATGTGAGGAACAGAAATACTTGCTTGATTTTATTTATACTATTATAATTTAAGATGTTTTCTAGTGAAGAAATTTCATCGTTTTCAGATATATACTCCTTCAAGAATTTTTCTCTGTATGAATCACAAGAGGAACAGCGCAAAAGAAAATATTTCGGAATGTCTTCGATAGGTTTCTGACAAAGTTTACATGGTTCATAGAGCTTGATGATCAGGCGCTTATTTTGCAGAAGAATCTGCAAGTATGCAGTGCCTGCGACTCTCAACTGGCTTATGGCTCTATGTTTTTGGATATTTAAACTGTGTAACAGATATTCTTCCGGTTGAGGATGTGTGAAGTTGCAAATGCTTCTATAAACGGGGTTATGGGTTGAGGTCATTGCCCGTTTTACATCAGTAGAGAACACATTATTTTTCACTCTTTCAATAATTGTGCTTTTGTTTGCTATTAATTTGTTTTCGTTTGACAAATCTGTAAAAAACTCCAGTGCATTATTCATGGATGCTATTCTCTTAACTTGTGATACCTAATTTGATCTGATTTTTTTTAAAGGGAAATTCTGTGAGTGTATAGAGAAAAATTCTTGAAGGAGTATATATCTGAAAACGATGAACTTTCTTCACTAGAAAACATCTTAAATTTCAATTTCAAACTCGAGATAAAACATAAAGCAGTTTCAGCGTGATTTATTTTTTTTTTCTTTGCACCAAGGGCCCAATCGAATGAACGCTGACTCGTGTGCCCAATATTTTTGAATGTAGAATCGCCACAAAAAAGTTGATTGAAATCGGTGACCCATTGACTGTGCCCTCTCATTGTTCCTTTGTCACAGGGATTACTTTACAATCTGTTGAACTCTGAAACGTCAAGCAGACACTGAACTCATTTAAATATATATATATATATTAAGAATTGACTAACAAAAGTATTAAAAAAAAACGAAACCTAAGCAATAATTCCGAAATAATAATAGGTATTCTTTCTAATAAGATAAAAGAAACAATTAGAATGGGAGAAAAGAGAGGCAAAAGAGGGTGTGATAGAAAATAGAAGAAAGAAGGCCTTTGATCTATCAGTATTCATTTGGCATTGAAGTGACAATATTTCTTTCTTTTCACAAAGGGTCAAATTCCCCAATTAATTTAGGCTTTATTTGTGGCCAAAACAAAAAAGAAAATTAGTGGTTTTGTACAGAAAATTTATTTGACTCTCTTTCGTTCAAAATTAGAGGATCTAGGAAATTACCGGGTTTTCCATAAAATTTGCAGATAGATTGAAAGTCATCTCCTGCATGCAGAAGACCAGGGCCGGAACTAGGGGAGTAAAAGTGGCCCCTGTCCCGAATCTCCCTGAGTTCCGCATGACGATTGTAGTAGAGCAATTTCGTTTTAAATCTAAACAATGATCTCAAATAATATAACTATAATTGTAAAACTTTACTATTATAGACAATCTGCTAAAAATCGGTGGCTCAAAAAGTGATGCTGAATTTGGTTACTAGTTTTTGAAGATAGTTGGTTTCTCAAAAACGATACTCGACGTCACGTCGCACAGTGGGCAAAATGACTGATTTAGTTGGATAAAAGTCAATCTCACAAATATTCTCCATTGAATTGTAGTTGTTTACTACGATAGTTGGATTACCTCAAAACGGTATGGCAAGTTCTGATACGTAATTTACGAACACTGTGTGACCTTTGAAGTTATGATTGAACATGTACTGTATATACCATAATCTCGCACTCTGCTATTTTTTTCATTCGCGGCACATCAGTTGCCCTTTTGTTCTTATTGAAAAGGTAGTGCAACTTAAGGAATATGAAGGCTTAAAAGTACGCAAGTTTTACCCGATAAAATATTTAAATATTAAAAAATTCGTTCAAATCATCGTCTTGAAATGGCATAGATTAACTAGAATAAAAAAAAAGGATGAAAGTATCGCGATGACCTATACCTACATGGTTTTAAAGGACATTTAATTTAGTTTCCAAATATGAACTTGTTATTTGCCCAAATTTGCCAATTAAATATTTATTCTAACTTTTTCAGAAAAACATTGATATTGTTTTTTAATGTACGTTTTTTCTCAAAAACGTAAGAATAAATACTTAATTGACAAACTTTTAAACTACATTAAATTTCCTTTAAAATGTACAGGAAATCACGCAGCTCCGCGCTATCTGCAGTTACTCTATCCCATTGCAAGACAATAATTTGAACAACCTCCGAGATAAAAAAAGTATACAAGGAAGGAAGGGTAACGCGATGACCTGTGTATGGTTTTAAAGGAAATTTAATGTATTTTCCAAATATTAACTTGTTTTTTGGAAAAGCTTACCGACTAAGTATTTATTCTTATTGTTTTGAGAAATACAATATTGAACAACAAGATCAATGTGTTTTTTCTCAAAAAAATAGGAATAAATACTTCATTGGCAAACTTTGCGCAGAGTAGGGCAATGACCTGCACATGATTTTAAAGGAAATTGTGTGTTTGAAATGTTGTTTCCAAATATGAATCCGTTTTATGCCAAAGTTTGCCAATGAAGTAAGTGAAAAATCGTACATTGATATTGTAATTTAATGAAAGGTTTTTCTCAAGAAAATATGAATAAATATTTAATTGACAAAAAAACGGGTTGATATTTGACAACTATATTAAATTTTCTTTAAAAAAATTCATAGATCATCGCGTAATTCTGTGCTACTGTTATACTTATTTTTATTCTGGAGTTTATCTATTTCATTGCAAGACAATAATTTGAAAAAAACTCAAGAATTTTTTTTTTAATACAGAATAATTAATCAGATAAATTAGTTAATAATATTAATTTTATGTGTACATATACATATATATATATATATATATATATATATATATAAGTTATGGTATGACCAGGCATAACATAACAGTTAATCCTAAATGTACAAACGTAAACACTAGTAATACTATATATAGAGGCTTGATAGGCAAATAAAGTCAGTGTTTAATCAGTTCTCGAGAGTGTTTATTCTACCCTTTTTCCTTTTTTTTTTTTGTCTTTTGTGCCGAGAAGACCATAAGCGGTGCCGAAATCCGGGACCTTTAGATAAACAGGTACAGGAAAATAATTTTTTTTTTATCGTTTCTCTCTTTTTACTTTTTTTTCTCTCTAACCTGACAACATGCATGAAGAGACCGGCCGCGGGGAAATCTTAGGACCAGCCACATTGATTGTCCCAGAGATGCCACCATTACCGTCAGAAACTTTGGTAGCGGCCCATGCAAATCTAGCGGCAGCCGAAGCAAATGCTTTAGAGAGGACGAAAATAAAGACGGCGACGTCCCAAGACTTGAGAAAAGCCATCTGTGATCTAGAAAGGTTCAACGGAGAAATAGGTGAGTTGAACCATTTCTTAAAAGGAGGATTATGGCAGGAATAGAGGCCAAGATGGCGGAGGATCTAGTAGATCCCATAGACGCAGACGCACTCCGAGCGGCCTTGGTATGTCGTATCAAGAGAAGCGCATGATCCAAGCGGGCGAAGACACGGCATGTGTGGTCGTGAAGGACCGTTTGAAGAAGGCATTCGGCGGAGGTAGATGGGCGCCCAAGGAGGACATCCTCCAGATGTTTAGGGAGACAAAGAAACCCCATCAGAATAATGGACAATATACCGGGACATTACCAGCACGGTTCAATAAAATAGCGAAAAAAATGAGGGAGACCCTAAACACAGCTGAAGTGGTAGGATGGCATTCCTATCGACGATTCTGAAGGTTCAGCTAGCCCGTGACACTGGTAAGAGGGAAGGGTTACCGAGAGAGAGAACCTTTTTGGAATGTGCTCAAGAAATGGTTGACGCGAGCGCCCGAGACGAGGAAGCAAGATGGGAAGATCAGGAGGCAGGGTGGAATAGAGTTCCCTACCGAGAAGTGAGAGAGGAGTGGCCATGGTCCATGTCGTAAAGGACATGTCCCGGGAATATGGGGGAATTATCGGTTGCGACCTGCTAGAGAGACTAGGAGCGAGCATCCGAAATTCCGCGGGGCAATGGATAATTCGAATAGGGAGGAAAAAGCATAAGCTTAAAAGGAACGCGAAAAGAGAGGGGAATCGTATCGGGGTAATTGTGCAAAAGAGGGACTGGAAGCGCGAGATAATGACGGAATATACAGATATTTTCTTTCACGAGGGAGAATCGCTGAGTGTGACGGGGAAAACGCTTCACGAAATTCCGTTAAAGACGGAAAGGGTCACCTATGTGAAAGAATGAAGATATCCGCAAGCACTACGGGAACATATCCGCGAAGAGCTCGACAACCTAAAGCGGCAGGGAATTATAGTGAACAGCACGTCGCCATTTAATAGCCACTTATGGGCTAGTGAAAAAGAAAAGTACGGAGGGCGAAAAAAGGGAACGATATAGAGTGGTGTTAGACTTTAGGCAGCTGAACGAAAATACAAGGGATGAGAAGTCTCCAATTTCGCGCCTAGAAGATATTTTAGACCGACTGGGAGGCGCAAGCATGTTTAGTGCGCTCGATTATAAATAAAGTCAGGGTATCACCAGATTCAGATGCACCCCAGGGATCAGGAGAAGACCGCGTTCACCTTTGAAAGGGGTCATTATGAGTTTACTCTTATGTCTTTTGGGTTGAAAAACGCATCCATAACATTTCAGAAACTCATGGACGAGTTCTTGCGGGGTCTAGACGAAGGTATGTGCCAGGTGTATATGGATGACCTTCTGGTTTTTAGCAAGACCGAAGCACAACATGTGGAGGATTTGAGGCGTGTATTCGAACGAATTAGGCAGTTCAGTCTGAAACTCTCTAAGGAAAAGTCGATTCTGGGACAGCGACAAATGAATTTCCTCGGACATACGATATCCGCAGAGGGGTATGAGGGTTTGAGGATGGCAGTCCCCAACGATATAAAGCGGAATCCGGAGACTACTGGGAACTCTAAACTATTATCGGCGGTTCGTTCCGGAGATGGCCGAGAAATTAGTACCGCTGAACGGAATGCTAAAAAAGGGAAGAACAGTCTGCATCACGCCCGAGGTGGAAGAAAATGTTAGGGAATGCATGATGCAACTGCAGAGAGAACCGGTCCTCGCGTTCCCAGATTTCGCTAGACCATTCTCAGTTACCACGGACCCGAGTGAGTATGCATTGGGGGCGGTGTTGTCGCAGGAGGGAGAGAAGGGAGAGCGGCCTGTAGCGTACGCAAGTAGACCGCTCACAGATTACTGACCTCAGCGACTCTTAAAACAATTATAACGACCATTTTATAATTTTGTCCAACTAAATCGATAATTTTTCTCACTGTGCGATGTGTATATACTGTGTAATAGTGATAAGCTGCCTTATTTATTCGTTTTGTTTTTTGCCTACCGCGTAATTTCTAAGATTCCATTGGTTAAAAAACATTAAACAAATACTTGAATATTTCACAATTAACTTAAAGATCCAAAGGAAGTACCCCTGCTTACACTTGTAAGCTTATTATCGGTCTAGAGCGAAAAACACTTATAAGGCTGTTCTAAGTGCTATGTTTTGGCCTTTCATTTATTTGTTTGTTCCTAGGAATAGAACAATGTGCAACTATCGTTATTATCGAAGCCTGTATCCACGTTTAAACCGACTATTTTTGAAAAAAAGGACCTTTTGAAGGACCTCTATCCTCATCAAAGCTAGTATTATTTTAAGAACGTTACGATATACGTATACATTTTCTCCTCCTCTCCCCCGCCCACCTTTCCTCACGCGATTCCTAATAGCCTTTCGGGGCCAACTCGATTCAAAGGGTATGAACTTGAAGATTGTAAAAAAATTGGCTTATTCTAGCGGCCAATGCATATATTAATTATAAATTAATACTAATTAATACGTTCTAAAAATAATACTAGCTTTGATGAGGATAGAGATCTTCAAAAGGTCCTCATTTCAAAAATAGTTGGTTTTAACATTGATACAAACTGCGATAGATCCTGGCTAGTTATTAAATCGGAACGGACTATATTAGCAAGATAATTAAACAGAAATTACTATAGATTAATTTAATACTCATTGTGTTAGTGTTTGTAAGTAAAAGATAGTTTCTTACTTTGATGATTTCATGAAAATAAACAAATCAAACATTTCATTCGTTGCAACTCGATACGTGGCATAGAGGTTCATTCATATGGTTTCAGTGGTTAAAGAGATCCTTCTAAATGATGAAAACGGCCCAGAAATGCTGACTACTAGAAAAATGGATAAATTCAACGACTTGCAATCACTTTTGAGTACTTAACGAAGGAGTTATCTGGACAAAACAATAAAACTCTCTTAAAAATAGTACCTACAGTCAATATTCTTAAAGCCCTTCTGGAAAATGCTGTGATAAGTTAAAGCCCTCTCATAGTGATTAAAAAAAAGATTTGACATAACTGATAAATCTTGACAAAGATTATTAAATATTGAAGGTAATTTGAATATCTCCTTCATCTGGACACAACTATAAAATCATCTCAAATAGAATACCTACAGTTGAGTGGGCAGAAAAAGATGATTTTTTTTTTTTTTTAGTCGTAATACTGCGGAAACGTTTTGAATTAAGGTGATAAAAAAAGGGAATATAAAGAAATAAAATCAACTCATATCTTCAGATCGCGCATGGGCTCCTAAGGTTGTGGAATTTCGCAAAATTCACATTTTTACGATAATTTTAAATATTTTTCAATTTACTTCTATCCGTATGTAATAGTTCAAAATGTCATAAATTATACGTACAAAAAAATGATGTTAAAATATTACATGAATACATTAACGTCATCAGATTGCTTTCAAAATTTATGAAAAAATGGAAAAAAAAATCAACTTAAAAAAGGTAGATCACAGTCCAAGGATAAAACTATTAACAACTTACAGATTTTTTGTTCTCCTATATAAAACATGAATTTGGAATATTTTAAGTTATATAAGCTACCACACCAAATTATTTCAAAAACTCAGTAGTATGTTTAACAAACATTGTTTTTACTTTAAATACTGAAAAAAAAACACAATTTTTTTGTGCAGTGAAAAGTTCAGAGAAATAACGCATACCTCTCCGTTTTATTACTTATTTTCAGCTGGAGTTACTTTGAAATCTGATTTCTTGTTGAAGTTAGGCATTTTTAGGCATCTTGATAGCAGCGACGTTCTGATGAAGCCTTCCTTAGACTCTGCTCCGCAAACTTTTCAAGAGTTTCACACATCGTTCAACTGCCTGTATGTGAACTGAGAATTTCTTGATGATCATATCCCAATTAGTGACTGAGCCACATTGAATATGTGATGTAATATCATTGTGACTGATTTATCTCAAAAATGGGGGAGAAAGTAAATTACAGCCGATCTAGTCAATCATTTCTAAGCAGTCTCAAGCCTAGAAATCGAGTTTAGGCGCCATTAATGTTCTGATAGTTCTCTCTCGATCTAACTGTCTTGCTTTAAATTTCGTCCAAGACCGATCTCTCTAAGTGATTTCTTTTATCAAATGTGCTGGGTGATAAAAAAAAAATATTATATTCGACTACAGTGGCAATACACAATATCAAGCAAATCTTCTGAAAGGTATCGTGAAAAGTTTGCAGACTGGATCTATGGAAGGCTTCTTCAGAACGACGCTGCTATTATGATGTAAGTTTTATTTGCATGAAATTAAACATTTTTATCTTCGTTTTTAAACATATTTATCGTGCATAGCATTATTATGTAATTTAAAAAAGATATATAAATTGCTTGGAAATGTAAACATTTTAACAAAATTACAAAGGAATGTTTCCTGAAGTAATACGTGGCTGTATATAACACACTAAATAAGAACCAATTTTCAAAATTAAAAAATTATGTATGAAGAGGAGAACTGGTAAGACTTCAGGGAGGCATAGTTTTAACAATTTAAAGGTAATTCCTTCAGACCCGGTGGAGTTGATGTGGGATTTCATAATAGAGGAAATAAGATCTGTAGGAGAGATGTAGGAGAAATAAAATTTTTCAGAGTTAAATGATGATACTAAGGAAAAACGGGAAGAAGAGGGTTAAAGGAAGTAGATAAAAAGTATGAATTTAATACATCGGGTGAACCTGGGAATACAGCAGAAGAAGAGAGTTTGGAGAGAGATAGCTTACGAAGGAGTTGCCATTTTGATTTAGTTGTCTAATAGTTGTCTGTGTCAAATTGCGGAGCGCCCTAAACGCTTGAAAGTCGTCTGCTAATCTTGTGCGTTTAAAGCTTCTACGGGCTGCCTCAAGTCTCTTCTGAAGATCTTAGATTTCTTGACACATCCAAGGAGTAGGCGGGCGACGGAAGATAGAGGTTTTAAGTGGGGCATGGGGATCAAAGATACTAGTCAGTTTAGAAGTGAGGATGTCAACCATGGAATCGATGGAAGAACAGGAATAAATTGCACTCCAGTCCAGGGTTTCAAGATCGGGTAATATATTTTCAAGGGTGAGGGAGTCCAGGTTGCGGAAAGTTATGGCTTTAGGGAGGAACGCAGGGATTTGGATGTTGTATGATATTTAGATGAGGTCGTGAGGGGAAAGGAGCGGGACAGGAAGTTGAGAAGAGGCAAGAAGATTCTACGCTGAATCGATAACATGTAAGTCCAACCAGGTATCGGACCAGTAGGAATGGTGGGTAGCAGAAAATGGAACAATGAAAAGATGGAGGGAGAAGAAGAGGTTTTCGAGATATCCTCTGTCATTGGAGTCCGAAGGAGATTGGTGTTAAGATCGCCGGAAATTACGTGGATTTATTATTATTATATTATTATTATTATATTAAGTGGATTTATGGTAATAATGGATAACATTGCTTTTTTTCACTTTATTTCAGAACATTGTGGAACACAAAAAATCAATTCGAGGGCTGCGTGTTTGACACCTCTGGCCTAAGCTATACGATTTTAATCATATTGCTTGATTTGTCTCTGGTCAAGTGGAGAGTTTTTAAAGACAAGGATAGTTGCTGCTCGTGAAATTTAAGGTAGGCTCGAACTTGCCCCCGCTTTTTCTCAAAAAGCAGAACCATTTCAGGAAAGAAGCCACTAAGGTCCAGGTGAGTAAACAATTTTAACTTTGCTGAAACGATTGAATTGTCTCATTTTGATTTATTTAATTTAAATAGAACCTAATTACAGTCAATTTTGGCTCGATCAGATTTATTAAATAAAAACAATGTTCAAGCTGATATAAGAAAAATAATCTTCACGACTAAAATAGACAATTTGAGAAAATAAGAAATACTATAATATTTGTTAAATTTCAAAAAGAGCTGTAAGATAAAGTGAGATGGCACCTCTACAAATATTTGTTATATAGCATAGGTACAAAAAGATATTGTAAAAGATATTGGTAATACCTCTACTGAGGTAGGCTGGAGTTTCAAAGCAAAAGGCGAGTAATTAAAGTTAAATGGTTCGCTCATTATGTAATACAAAACAAAAGGTATATGTAAAAAATAAAAAGGTAAATACAATATAAACTTCACTTTCTTCCCACATTTTGTTAGAATTTAGAAAAATTCCTTAATATGACTATTGTATCTGATTTTGTCATAAATTCTCTGCAAAATGCAATTTTTCAATTCTAAATAATGCCAAATATTCCAGTAAAAATACGCTCAAATTTCGCTCGTAATCAAATTGAATCCAATGCTTTTTATTATGTTTTTGCACTTATTCAGTGGTGTCTAGTGAAGGTAAGTAAGTCCTGATGAATAAGAATCGAGCTTGAGTCAAGAACTCGAAAAAAAAAACTGTGAAAAAATTGGTCATTTTTTATGTTCAAATGATCTCGAAAACGGCCAAAGCAAAAATCGTTTTAAATTCAGTATAGAATAGGTTCTCTTTGCTTTTATTGTATATAAAATAGTTTTCGGTATAATTGTGTTTCTTTCGAACACGATTTCGACTGAGCTCTTTACCTTTTACATATGCCTTCTATGACTCCGG
Source organism: Rhaphigaster nebulosa (assembly GCA_948150685.1). Taxonomy (NCBI): domain Eukaryota; kingdom Metazoa; phylum Arthropoda; class Insecta; order Hemiptera; family Pentatomidae; genus Rhaphigaster; species Rhaphigaster nebulosa. The sequence continues at coordinate 65,179,857 of OX411310.1, read as the reverse complement.
CTCTACACCAGTGCAACTGGCGTGGATCGGAGTATTTGTGAAAGCTAAAACATTGATGAAAGACTGGCCGATGTTGGCCCTTGGCCGTTCCCTAGCGGTTTTGTTTCACGCATCAAAGGGATTTGTCATAGCCATCCGCACCAGTTACGAACAGTTTGCCCAAGGGATTCCTCATTTTTACCTAAATATTGGAATTTATAATTGTTACTTTAAAGTTGATATTGAAATAATCATTGATTCATAACTTGATAACTTTTGGTTGTTAATTGGATTTATTGTTTTGATTCGTATTTTTTTCTGTCTAACTTTTGTTTTTAAACCACATATTTTCACAAACATTCAGCAAAAGATTTTTGAAATGGTTTGCCATTTGTGTGGAAGCCCCATTGCACTTTCGCATTTCAATCCACAAACTTTGGACAAGTTGTTTGAACTAGTCACTGGTGTAGAGCCGGTATGAAGCTCAGTTTCTTTTATGCTGTTAGCCAAGTTGAATACCTGAATACCCATCAAAAACTACTGCATAACATTTTCCAGAGTAATATTTCAATATGCAATGAAAATAGGTTTGGCAAGTAGATGAAACAGTACCACCTGTGAGATATATGATTTTGTGTAGTGGGAAACTACTATATACAAAAAAAAAAAAATATTGTTCCATAATTTAGGAAGTGAGTTTGAGTCAGGAACTCGAAAAGAATGCGTATTTTTTTTTGTTTTTAAAAGATCTCTCAAATACGGCCAACTATAGATCGCCGACCTGCAAGGATAATTCGTACTCCCCCATATGTCTCCTCCCTGTCGCCCCTAAGGTTCTGGAATGCGTAATCGTTACAAGTTTTCTTTCAAGTCTTCCACGCGGCGAGCTATCCATGATATTTCTGGACAACAAGAGAATAGGAGACTGCAGATGCGCAGGGAGGGACGCTAAGGAGAGGGCGGAGAAGTACATGTATGATGTTATTCGATATATATATATCGTCTGCCTTCGCCTGTGTCTGGTAGCCTTTCGTACTCCGTCGGCTGAAGGAGTTTGATGCCCCCATCAACTTGTACTCCCTCGTAAACAGCCTCCGTGATAAGAGGGTTAAGGAACATTTCGCAATTCTTGAAACTCCCCCAAAAAGGAGGCGGAGTGTGAACAACCCGGACACAGTTACATACAGGTTGTTTCATACTCCCTGCTCTCTCCACCACCTCTTTAGGAGAGTTTTGAGAATTGCGAAATGAAACTTGGTAGGTCTTAGGTATGCGAAATGAAGTTTCTTTGGGTGGTGGAATCGACTTTATAACACTTTTCAGTTCATCCACAGCTCATATAGCTCTGTAATTTCCAATGAAAATAGAGAGATTTCCAATGAAGGATTCTCATGGAAAATAATTATCCAATGCGTCCTGAAGCCGTAAATCGACAATTGCCGCAATAACATTAATATATATGCTTAGCACACTTATTTAAATTTTTAGATTTAAATCGAGATAGCTTTTTAGATTAAATTTTTAATTTTAAAATTATGATGCAGAAACTTTTTTTCATTCATGATTAATATTACAAAATCAATGGTTTTAACTATTTATTGTTAATTAAGTTATTTTAGATTATTTGAATGGCAATTATTCATTATATGGTGCAATAAAATTCTTGACATAGTTTCTCCTTAGATTTCTCCCCCGGTTAATTTGATGTTTACTACATTTCAAATAGGAATGGAGACCTCTAAGAGTCGAAACCCGCTCATAAATCAGTTGTTTTTCTTATTTCCAATTGAAACGCTAACGCGATTGACTTCTTAACGCTAACTGAAGGAACTTTCTGCACGCAAGCTCAAATTAGTCCTCAGAAGCACTAGCTTTTCTTTTTCTCTCATTTTCCTTAAAAAGGTAAAATATAAAACAGATTTCAGATATATAAGTATATATATATATATATATAAAATATAGGAATAAATTTTGGAATTTTTAGCTCCATTCGGTAGTTCTATCTTCTGTCAATGAAGGTTATAGTTGAATGTAGACTAATTTCTAATGATTTTGACCGTTTTTGTTTAGATATAGATAAGAACTCTTAAACTTAATTTTACTCCAATAAAAAAGCACTAATTAGGCTCAATCGCTTTTCCAGAATCGGTCCTATGTATCGAATTTATCCAGTTTAATTTACTCATTGTGGATATGAAAAGATAAACCATAACTTAGTGTAAAGATTAACGCCACCATTTTCAAAAAAAACATTTTACTGCCCACTTTGTTATCTTATTACTATTAGATGATTATCATTGTTGTTCAAAACTTAATTGCTATATAGAAATATTGCAACTATAACAAATTTATTATTAACACACTTTACTTACGGGTTGTTCGGCCTACTCCGAACTAGCCGTTAGCTATTGTCATCTTTCTTGCGCCGTCCTGGAAAAGAAAAAAATAATGTATAAGATATTACATAGCGGTCTATGACGTAAATATCTCTGTGAAATAATATGAAAATATTTTGAACGGTTGCATTACATCACCTTCAAGTAATTGAAAAACTGTTATGAAATATCCATATTTATAATAATTGGTATTGATATAAAAAAAATAAACAAAAAAATGTATTTTAATGGAGATAAGGACTTATAAGTAATAAAAAAATTAAAATTTGGCCTGTAATGACAACAATTCAACACCACAGGAAAACGCTGCCGATTGGTAAACATAAAATCCGACTGAATCCAGATAAATCACATATTATATCTACAGACTTCCTTCATATCCCCTAATTTATCTCGATATCAAGCAAAGTCTACAAACGTACGCAGAAAATAAGGACTTAAATTGGAAGGAAGGCAGTATATCACCATGAAATGCGTGGACACCAAGGAAGACTTGAAGCCAGTATATCACCATGAAATGCGAGATCCTAAATCAGCCAGTAAATACTGTATAATAATAGATCAAAACCGTAATGACTGCTGAAATGGCTTTCTAGAGAAGGTCAGCTTGAAAATCCAAAAAGGGTAATGATCAGTGCAATATGATGAAAAAGAGTATCATCACATTCATAAAAGAAAAAGATAAACTTGGTTTGGACATGCATATATAAAGGTTTCTGAAAGGTGATCTAGGCTAATTATGAAGTTTAAAGTCGAAGGAAGATGGGAAAAAGATAGTCCAAGAATAAGGTGTTAAGATAAAGTGGGCAGCACACAGTAAAGAAGAAACTTTCGATAGAGAGAAGCGAAAAACAATTATGGAAGGTGAAATATATATGTATAAAAATAAAAATATATGTATAGACTTGTCATATGGAACTACATCTTACAGACATACTCTATGATAAAGACTAATTTTTTTTCAAACGTGCATTCAAAGACTGGTGACACAAATACTCTGGTACAAATACGTAGATGAGTAAAAACATACAAACTGACTTGCACGGACTATCACTGAGTCAAAAAATAGGTACGTACTTCTGACTTAAGATTTACTTAAGATTTACGACAAATTAGCAGTCTTATTCGGTAAACAAAGGAAAGATAGTGAAAAGATGCTAGTTGAAGGATCTCCTTGTTACATTCCTCTAGCTCTGATACAGTTTCTGTTGTGCCTGTACACATCTGCCAAGTCGGCCAAGATATTCCTTATTTTTTTTATTAATGCAAGTCAACATCATAACTCTCCGCTATTTTACCTCTAGTAGCCCAACATAATATCGATTTTTGACAAATCGAAACGCCCGATTTCTTAAAAATTATTTTTAATGTATTTTATTTTAAGTTGATCATGTGTTTGCTTATTTTGTGTTGTTTATAGGGCGTAAAACAACAGGTTATCAACAGTCGTTAGCTTATTTCCATTTAGATATTCCTTGGGTTACCCACTTATCCGAAACCGAGGGAGTACGCAGCGAGGGGCGCGCCCAGACTCGAAGTTGCCGGCCAGAGACAAGTAGGCGTCCAAGTCCCATACGTCAAAGGATGGTTGTGTTGCTATTTAGGGCACGATGATTGATCAGAGATATAGATAAAAACCAGGCAAACCAACTAACCATACTAAAGACATTAGCACATTCCTCTGAGGTCATATGTTTTGATGGTCTCCATTAATCGTATCTGCCCTTTGAAGTGGACACTAATTGCGTTACAATCAGTCTCATACACAGATCGATTGGTACGGTATTCAGTATGGAAGTATGCTATCCCAGCTGTGTTAAATATCCGTCCGCATATTTATCTTTCTATCTTCAGTGTAAACTTATGTTTTATTTTAAATCGATCAATCCTAATCTGTTTCGATTTGTCATGTTTTACTCTGAAATATAGGTGTTAAAGAAAGAAGTTTTGGCTTCAGGTCTCTTACCCTCTTATTTGATTTGTCAAGTCTACTAATTATTTTGGTAATCAAATATTATATGATTATTTCAACCTTATCAATAAAAAATGAAACGGATAATATGTGGATTTACATAGTAAATAATAATTGTATTGTTAAAGTAAAGTAGAATTTTTTATAGTCACTTGTTTTTAGTACAGAATTACGAGTGACTATCGTTCGAAGTTACGTTCCATTTTAATGTATAATTAATGGAATAAATTCTTGATTTGTTGGATATTAAACCATTTTTAGCTTCAGGATTAAAGCTGGATATCATTATCGAATTTTGTCGTATTTGATCACTGTCAAATATATGAAGCCTCAAATATATGAAATAGTCTTGTTAACGATAGAAAAACTTGGATTAATAAATAATATAAAGATCGATTGATAAAAGACAAATATTACATGAATCTATTTTAATTTAATTTACTAAAGGAGCTTTTCTAAATCTTCATTATCAATCGTGGAAAATAATTTACATCTATTACTACTTTTTTTTGGTTATAGAATCATTGAGAGAGATATAAACAAATTTTATCATCGACCTTCAGTTATTATATTACAGATTTTACACTTCAAATCGGGCTGTACTTCAGAAATAGATTTTTTTTTCATTATACATTTTCTAATCGTTTAATAAATTTTGAGCCATTGGGAATGAGATGATAAATATTCTTTGTACCGTCCAATATATGTAGTGAATATTTTTTTTTTTTACACATTTATTTATTAATCCGCACATGCTAATTACAATTATCAACAACCTGCAAATGGACTGGTATTATAATGAGGAAAAAAAAATAAGTGGCGAAATTAAATTATATTTCCTACATTTCAGAAGGAATACTCTTTGCGGTTCCAAATACAATAGTTTTTAATCAATTTTGAATAATTATTCGCTTGACTGGCTATATCATTGCCGTAGTGATGTTTGATCTCCCGAAAGATTTTTTCCGTCAATCATATACAATAAGAAAAACTACCAGTAGCTAGCGTCGAGGAGCCTCAATCCAGCGTAACCACTCCTCTCGGTCCCTGCTTAGCCGCTTCATCTCATTGAGCGATTTGTCTCTTTTACTTCCAATTCTTTGGATATATTCTTGGTACGTAATTCTGGGGCGTCCGCGTGGTCTCTTTCCTGTGGGTCGAGCCTCTAATACCTTTATAGGATTCGTGTCCTCGTTCATCCGGCAGACATGACCAAACCACTGGAGTTGCCGTCTTTCTAGAGTGGTTTTAAGCTCTGTAACGTCTAGTTACTCTCTAATGCTTTCATTCCTAATGCGATCCCTTCTAGTTCTCCCAACAGATCTGCGAAGGAACCTCATTTCCGCTGCCGTTATGTGACTAGAGTGCCTGTCCAGTGTTGTCCAGCTTTCTCCGCCATAGGTGAGTGTAGGTAGGTAAACAGACTTATATACATGCATTTTGGTCTTCTTATCTACTTCTCGGTGGCCGATAATGCTATTAGTAATCTGGTAACACACTTGATTCGCCTTACTTTTTTCTGTTTGATATTTCGGCGTCTTTCTTACCCGAGCTACTAATTACGGTCCCTAAGTAGGTATATTCCTTCACTATCTCAAGTGTCTCGCCATTGCAGATGAGTTGGACATCTTCCTGTTCTTCCCTCGCCATAACCAGCACTTTACTCTTGAAGGTGTTAATTTGCATCCCTTTCCTGAGCAACTCTTCTTCCCATTCTATCAGAGCTTGTTGTAGTTTGGTCTTGGTGTCGGCTATTAGGACTATGTCATCCGCGTATAAAAGGCTTTGAACGAGGACAGTTCTCATATTCCATTTCCCGATTGTTGTCCATGCAGTTCGGCGCTTGCAGATTTTGTGGATTTCGTCCATTACGTTTATAAATAGAAGGGGACTTAAGCTATCTCCCTGTCTAACTCCTCTCGCAATTGGAAAAGGTTTCGATTCCATACCATTTATTCTTACCACTGCCATGGCACCTTGGTAGGCCGACTGTATGGCTGCCAGCAAGTCTCCAGGTACACCCTTGGCTATTAGTGCATTCCAAATTTCTTTTCTTGGGACCACATCAAACGCTGCCTTCAGATCAAGAAATGCAAGATATAGATTCCTCTCTCTGTCCCAAGCTTTTTCAGCAACATTTCTGAGAACAAAGATATGATCCTGCGTCTGTCGGCCTGGACGAAAACCAGCCTGTTCCGCTTCTAATTGCCCTTCTACAATCCGCCGGAGTCTCTTTTCTAGAATAGAAGTGTAAAGTTTATAGACTACGGAAAGCAAAGTAATGGGTCTATAATTTTTGCAGTCTGTTGTGCATCCTTTTTTATAAATAGGGAGGATAATACAATATTTCCAGTCCCTGGGAATTTTATTTCTGTCATACACTTCTTGGAACAGCGATTGAAGTGCTTTAAGAAGTTCTTGACCACCATATTTCAAATACTCTGGTGCAATTCCATCCCTTCCTGATGCTTTACTTCTTTTTAGCTTACGGATTGCGTTTTCTATTTCTTCTTCCTCTATAACCTCCAGGCTTTCCTGCATATTGGACTCTCGTTCATGGTAATGGTCTGTTTCTGGGTTTTCGGAGAATTGCTCCTGGAAATATTGCTTCCATCTGCCAAGGATCTTTTCCTTGTCTGTAAGTACGATTCCATCGCTACCTTTTACATTTCTAATGGGCTTGCATTGCTTTCCTCTTGACCTTTTAACTTTTCGCCAAAATGTTCTTATAGATTCGCGATAGTCCTCGCTCAGCCTTTTACCAAAATCCTCCCATGACTTTTTCTTGGCCTGGCCTATGGCTACCTTTCATTCATTCCTGGCTATTCCATAAACGTGTAGCTTTCCTTCAGTTCTATCTTTAAGGTATGCTTTCCAGGCAAGCTTCTTCTGAGAAACCAGTCGTTGGAGGTCATTGGTCCACCAATCTGTCCGCTTTCCCTTACCGGACACTCTCTTCTTCCCAAATACTGTATTTGCTGTTTCCAGGATACATGTTTTCAGTGCCTTCCATATCTTTTCCACGTCTCTATCAAATGACGTTTCTCTCAATTTATTTTCCAGGATTTCTGTAAAGAGGGCCCTTTTCTCTGGGTCATCCAAGGCCCTTACGTTGAGGGTTTCAAATGCTTTTATTTTCCTTTTATACTCTGGGATGATCTTTGTATCAGCCACAAGTAAAAGGTGGTCGCTGCCTATCTCCGCTCCTCTTACTACTTTTATATCAGCGAAATACTGCCTTACGTTCCTATCGTATATGAAATAGTCAATTACACTATTTCGTTCCATGCATGAGAAAGTGATTTTGTGGATCCTCTTGTGTGGATAGAAAGAATTTCCTATGAGGAAGTCATTATGGACACAAAAGTCTATTAGCCGCTGTTCATTACTATTCCTTTTTTATTTTACTACATTACTACACCTCCATGTAGCCCTAGAACTCCATATCCAGATCTTTCATCATTTCCTGTTCTGGCATTGAAGTCCCCACTCAGGATTACTGACCTTCCTTTTCCTTTAGCTTTATCCACTATTTTTTGCAAATCCGAGTAGAATGCCTCCTTGTCTGCAACACTAGCATCTTCCGTTGGTGCATACACCTGGATTATGGAGATCTTACCTATGGTCATCTTAAAATCTGCTACAATCATTCTTGGAGATATTGGTTCCCAGTTCTCTAAATGCTCATACATATTTGGCGACATTACTAGGCCCATCCCTTCTTTGGCAAAAACCCCTCTAGGTACTCCAGCATAAATTAGGGAGTAATTATTAGCAATTTCATTTCTCCACTGCCCTTCTTCTTCACTTCACTTTTGCCGAGAATTTCTACTTTGGAAGTGCTCATTTCCTCCACCAACTCGACCTCCTTCCCAGTTAAAGTTTTAATTTTAAATAAAAATGCAATGATATAAAAACTTACAGGAATTCCAGTGAAATATCGATGACGATAATTAACTCTGATATTATAATATAACAAATTTTATCATCGATCGTCAGTTATTTCTGACCTACAACCCGATTTGAAGTGTGAAATCTTTAATATATACATGTGGATACACATTATAACAAAAAAATGTATATAGTAAAAATTAAAAAAAATAGTAAAAATTACTACTATAACAAAGCTTCAAGTAAATGTGCATATAGTGACTATTATTACACGATAATGTCTTATGAAGAAACTATCCACTTTAGTTGAAATGTTATGAATACCCGTGGCCATCTTGTTTCCATACAACTCGGAGAGTTATTGGAATAGGGATGAAATGTGACGGGTATATATTTATATTTGAATTTATAACTAAACAATGAAAATTCACAATTTTAATTATTTATTAATTTGTAATGTTGAATATATTGAGTGAAAACCGGTATTATTTTTCGATCAGTCAGTAAATCAACCAGTGTTTTGTATATTATTTTTTCGAAGATTTTAGAACATATTGGAAGAACATCTTTTGCTGATGTGTGAGTTGTAGTGGGAGTTTGGTTGTCCTTAATATACAATTGCATATTGTCGTAAGGAACACTAAGCCAAGTAACACCTGGGCGTCTGCTGTAGCGCCATGACAATTATTAAATTATATTCCGAGACTTCTAAATTCTATTGGGTAAGTGCCTAATTTGTTGTGAAACTGGTGAAAGAGTTGTTAGAGTCAACTGTTGTGGGATTCTAAAGTTTATTTAGTGGAATTCTGAGGTATAAAAGAATAGCTAAAATTCTGAGGTTGGTTTTATTGGCGATTTTTTTATTTATCCAAGTGCCTAATAATAGGAATGTCTCTTATGTTGGTTAATTTGTGGTTTTCAATTCAAGTACTGTAATTATTGTTGAATATGAAGACCTAAGGTTTCACATTCTGTATTTGAGAAGTCAGTTAGTGATGTAAATACAGATGAAAAATTATCAACAAGTATTACCTCAAATGTTTTCCTTATCGACACGGGCCATAACCTCTCCACATACCTCTCCTTATTTTAACAGGTTCTTGGTATACTTCCATCTGTTTAAATAAGCATCACAGTAGTACCTATTGATGATTTGGATTCGTCGTGCATGTTCATTATTTAGTCTGTTATATTTTCGTCTGTCTGAGGGTCTGATGTGTGTTAGTCTGGCATACCTTACGGGCTCTTCTCTTTCTTATGATCAAGTATTTTATATATTGTGGATATTTTTATAAGTTCTTCTGCTCTTGATGGCATTTGTAAAAATTAAGTTCAAGCTGTTTGAACTTTTGGTAAATATATCCAATACCTCGTCCAGTGCATCTTCAATTTTAGTTAAACTTAGGAAAGTTCTAAAGCTAGAAATTCTCTATAAGTATCCAGAACTAAATGCACAAGCGAATGATCGGAATAAAGATCAGAGTATCGTATTTGTAGTCCTATGGTGATTAAAAAAATCTGATAGGTCTGAAGTTTTCTCTTGCGAAGCCGCCCAATATGTCAGTATATCAAATGAAATACTGTCTAGTGAAAGCTCGTGGATTGCAGTCCTCATTTTTTCCCGTAGTTAAGCATAGCTGTGACCCTCAATTTTTCGCATTTAAGTCACCGGCCACTATAATACAAGCAATACAACAAAGCTATGATTATTATGTTATGTTTCGTTTATAGTGTTTTGACTCTTTGAATGTTAGATGTAATAATGGGCTTATATGTTACTGATGTCTTTCTTCGCATTCCAGTATCGTCATGAGCTGTGTGTCATGCAATAGGAATTAAGGTGTGTTTCAATGGTATGTCTATTCGTTTTCCGTAAAGAAGTTCAATTCTGTCCTTGTTTCTAATAAAAGTTCGTGGATAGCACCTCTCAGATTTCTCCTGACCGTTTGGGTTCCACAGGAGGATAGTTTAGGAGCCCAATGTTAACTGATTAAGGACTGTGGAGGAGGCAAAAAAGGCACCGCTTAGATCGTCCGTACCATGATTTCTGTCCGTGGTCCATACATGGATAATAACCTCAAGATGGATTATTAGGGCTTCGCCTACACCAGCGGTTAATTCCACCTCTTTTATATTATCTAATCCAGGCCTGTATCTCAACGTTTGGATACATCTTGTTGTTTACCTATTAATAAATGCTAAATCCACTGTCATTAACATAAATTTTTAGAGCGAAAAATTATAACTTTTATAATTGTCAAATATCATGTGTTGTAATTTTGCATATATAAATTTAAGAAATGAAACATTTCAGAAAAACAAGTCCTAATAATTATTAATTAAAATAATTGAAAGAGGTGTTAATAATAGAACATAGCTAGTGGGAATGAACTAAATAAATGAAAAAAAAAATGCCTCTTCTTTCGGTATTCTGCATGAAGCATTACATGAAATTTTCATGACAATTCTCGAGTAGGATATATGGGAATATGTGATTTAAATCTAAGAATCTCTATGTGCCTTTTACAACGGTTTTTCATGCTTCACGTTATTTATATTTTTTTTTCGCTATAGTAGCGTTTGTTCCCACGTGAGAGTCGTGCAAAGCCGAGAGTAAAGGCCCGGTGACGTAGCGCCGCAATGCGGCCGATCGATTCCAACAGTTCCACATCCCACATTCATATTGGCCCAATCCACAAAATGGATAATCCACTTCAAACCATCTTACAGATTCAGCAATAACTTCGGTGAAGAGCCATTTATAATTCAGTCCCTATATTACTAGTGTGACCAGTTGGAAGCACAATGCATGTGCAGATGTATCAGTGGCATAGAAACCGTGTTTATTGAGAAATATTATTCATTCATAGCATCACTCTGCTTGTTTCGTCTAATGATGTGGCGATTGTACTTTATGGTTTCACTGTCGGTATACATGAAGGGTGTATTAACCTCACCTACCCCAGCTTAACTTGCAAACAATATTTCTTTTAAAATTTATACGAAGATAAATAAGTTTATGTTTTGTACTTATGGTTGACCTTATGGTAAATCAAGAAAGGGATGGTTTGGGTAAAGGTCAAGAATAAAATGAAATAGTGGTAACTATTTATTGAATTACAGATCAAGAATAACATAAAATAGTAGCAACTAGAATTTAATAAATAGCTACCACTGTTTTATTTTATTCTTGACCGCCACACTGACCATCTCCTTCTTGTGAAATAAGTTTACATGGATTTTTGATAATAGAATTTCAACTTGTTGATTGTAAAAGCTTTTAATGAATCAATAATATAAAATAAAGAGTAACTGGTGTAATGAAATGTAAACAAACTGAAAAAAATTCTCAATAGCCATAACCAAAATCTTGTTTGGTTAAAAATGGTGCCAAATAGCTCACATGAAGATAACTGAAAACTTTTTGAATAGGTGTAGTAGTAGTTTGATAACGTATGTCATTTCGCCAGATTTTAAGGTTGAATAATATTGTATTTTAACATAATTTATATGTGAATATTAAATTTAAATTGTTGAAATTTCGTATTAATATAACGTTGATAATATTTAATAACGGTTTGTTAAAGAAAAAAATGTCCTTGAAGATGACAAAAGAGTCCGAAAAGTCATCTAATTGAAATACTTGATATATCCTTTTGAAGAAATTAGAACTATATATATATATATATATATATATATATATATATATATATATATATATATATATATATATATATATATATATAATTAAATAGTCATTCCGTTTCTTAAGTCTGTTACAAAATTGAGTTTTTGTAAACTTTGTCATAATTTTAAAAACTGGAGTTCCTCTACAAGTCATTTTTATGTCATTCCAATCACACAATTTTGTAAATGGCAGTTTATAAATGGATGAAAATAGTTAGTGATGAATTTTTTCTTGAGGGTAAGCACTAAATATATTTTTTTAATTAATATAAATCTATCTGTTAGTCAAACAATATTTTGAAATTACGTGAAAAATGTATGCTATTTTTTTAAATTGTTTTATAACTTTCTTGGTTTGTAAATAATATGTATCCACGTGTCCCAAAGATAAATTTTGTATACATCTTAGCTGCACCATTTCTAATTGTAATAATATGTATTTTAGCTAGCATACTCGAATACCTTTTTTTTTTTTTTTTTTTGCAGAGCACCTTCACTATATATATATATATATATATTTTATTTTTTTTCTGTTAGTACTGATGGAGATCTTCGGCCGCGCGATGTGTTCTTCTTCTTACAGACATTTTTATGTCTTGCTTGCGGGAACAGATAGGCTGGAGAGAATCACCAAGCGTCACATTGCTACGAACCATGGTTTCCATTGTGCAGGGGCAGCCTATCCATAGCTCCATAATCGGTTCCTTTGGTGCCAATTCGGCAGTGTCCTTCCACCGACTCTCTCGGTTTCAAGGACAATGATCAGTCTGGTTCAGCAGCCTCACGAGGACCTATATTTATTTGTGTATATGTTTGTTTTATAGGCAAAACAATAGAAGTGAGGGTAAAATTCATTCAAAATTTTGCCATGTCCCAATGTTTCATGGTTTTTAAAATTTTGCCCTAAAAATGAGTTGTGTTGAAAATTTGTAGTAAAAGAGTTATTGTTAGAGAAATGGTTTTTGGAGATCTCAACTTTTTTCTCCCCTCCCCAGCAGTTATTACACAGCCCGACAGTAGTTTTGATGCTGGGGTATTTGGAGCTGTTTACTTTTTAATTTGGTGCTCTGAATTCAAAAATGGCATTAGTTTTTGCCTAGGAAGTCAATTTCAAGCCTCGCTTAGAGCTACCAATAAATAGGCGCCAATCAGCTGGAAAAATATTCTTCAATGCTCACAAAGGATTTGGGCTAGTTTGGTATTTATTATTATGGTTATAGCAATCGTTAATCATATGTTTAAATTGTCAAATACCTAATAGTCATAACAGTACTAAATCTTAGCAAATTAAAAATAGATGAATCCACCTTTCATGCGTATATGATTTATACATTTTGTAACCTATAAAAGATGTTTTTTATTTTATTCATTTATTTAAATTGACAACTGTATTTATTTATAAAAATACTGAATAAAGTATGATAAAACAGCATGACAGTCATGTATAGAGCTAGTAGAACTACCCATTGGTAGTAATCCAATAACAATTCTAAATTAGAAGCTCACGTGGAGATCTCCCACGGCGCCTCATTCGGATCTTTTAAATGCCTCAAAGGATTACCGGGAATCAAAGAAGAAAAAATTAGTTTGAGTGGAAACGGGATTTGTATTGGAAGGATAAGTACCAGATTCGGGTCAATTAAGAAACATATGGAACATTAAGTTCATTATGGATGATTTTATTCGTGAGAAGGGAAGGGGCATTCAAGATTTTAGGAAGGAATTTGGATTATAAGGACTGGATAAGGGAGAAATTATATGGTTTCAGTGGAACCCCATAGTTGAACTCCATAAGTGCAAATAGGCTTATATTACAGTTATGTTAATGAGCCTTTTGTAATTAATTGAAAGCTTAGAGCATTTGTCAACTGTGTTGAAATAGCCGGAAACGGCGAGCAGTTTCTTATCGCTTCAGCCTTGTATGAGGATTCCAAGTTAGACCTTTATGAAGGTGGAGTTCTAGGAAGCGGATCAATTCAACAGGGATAAGTGGAATATCATTAAAGGCTACTGTAGAAATTTAAAGATTTACGACGAAGGGCAAAGGTGATTTGGTGGGGTTCGTTGAAATTTATTTTTATTCTCCAGTTTGGACACCATTCTTCAAGGTCTGCGATTGTGCTGCTGTGATTGTAGTGCTTGGAATGAAATAAATGGGCCATTATTGACTGATAGCATACATGTGCCATAAGCTCGTGTGGTGAGGACAGTGTTAGGATGGGTTGGTATGTCAGCGGTATGAGCTGTATCATGGATGGGATCAAGAATACTATCTATGAAAAGGCATTATTGT